>CM052719.1:39792519-39810234 GCA_028551405.1 Uromys caudimaculatus
AGTGTCCTTTCCCTTACAGAATCTTTGCAATTTTATGAGGTCCCATTTGTCAATTATCTTACAGCCTAAGCCATCGGTGCTCTGTTCAGGAACTTTTCCCCTGGTTTAAAGGAAAGGACAAAATATTAAAACAAGGTAAGACTAAAATTATTCCTGGGTGGTGCAAATTACATGAGACCCACAGATACAGGCAACACATGTGAGGTTAAGGGACCTCATGGTTAAACATCAAGAAAAAGCCAAGTTGATCCTCTGTAATCAGTAAGTAACCATGCTATTTACATGTCAGTCTATGGCCCCAAAGCTTTTAAATAATGAGAGATGACTCTTGAATAGAGAAATTGAAGGCCAGGAAGTGATAGCCATGAATTAAAATATTAGAATATCCATAATCTGAAAATCCAACATTTACTATCTTTTAGAGAAATAGTTTTCCAGCAGGAAAACTGGACCCTATAAAGCATTGTTTCATGTACACAGTATTTAAAATACTTCATGAGTAATAACATGCAGCTTATGTGTGTAAGACATATTGAAAAAGATGAGAATTTTAGTTTCAGATACAAAAGGATATGTCACACTGTAGATATAGCCAAAAAAAAAATTACACTTCTGATAAGTAATTCACAACCTGTAGTAACTAAAGAGAAAACTTTAAAGAGTACTCAATGAAGCAAGTGATCCATGTATTTTCTGTGCCTTCAGTCAGAGCTGTTCACCCTTCTGTGTAGCCAGAATGTACAAATGTGTGCTAGGATCATGTGGTCTGACATCCACAGAACTAGGAATCTCTGTGGCTTTACGATGTTTTCTCCTTTCTGTGAACTTTTATTCACCTTTAATTCTATCACCTTCACTTATCAACGTAAGCTATCTTTCAAAAAAATCACAGCAAGCAAGTGCTTCTGACTTACTATGTCACTGCTCAGTTAAGAGTTTCAATTCTTAAATGTGACAGTAATTAGAGCCAGCTTGGGAGTTGTTAAAATAAATAAGTCATGCTCACTATCCTTGAAAGCATGACCTCCTGAAGACAGAAACCAAGAGATTACTCAAAAATGTTTATAGTAAGAGGAAAATGAGACATATGTAGGAATAAACATTCAAAACTAAAAAGTAAAACTTTTTTGAAAGTAAGATAAGCTCAAATTACATCTTTCTTTCTTACTTTCTTTTGTTGTTGATTTGTTCTTGTTCTTGTTGTTCTTGTTTTTCTGTCAAAATTAAAAATTTACTCCTGATATAAATTAGATCGGTTTTGGGACATCAATGGTTATTTTTTACAGCACTCATGATCTCCAGGACATGTTCACAGTGACGTCTTAGAGAGTGGTAAATCTTCATTTTTGATGAAGAGAATAGTGATGGTTCATATTACTAAATAATCCTTTGTCAAATCTCTGTTATTTTGAACTGCTCCTTCTTGGAATTTATTTTTGTGTAGCCATTGAATCAGGAAAATGTGCTTGTAGCTACTTGACACTTGGAAACAATTTTGTTGAAAAGTGCTCCTGAGCAGGCCAGTTATACTTCTTCAGTGATACCCTTGAACTCATTTGTCTAAGCATCTTCACTTAGAGTTAAGTGCAGCTTCAGTAGAGAATATTTTTCCAAATTGCCTTTCCTAATGGGCTTCTGGGGATTTTGCATAAGCACTCCAGAGTAGTGGCCAGTAGGGTCTATGTTATATGAAAATAGGAAGAGCTATCTGTAATTAACTTCATTTTTTCAGGTAGACTTGTAAATTAGCTCAATAATTTGAATATTAAATGTTTGCACAAAAATCTTAAAACAAAAATCAATCAGTAACTGATTCTATCATGAGTGAAGGTATAGAAAGAGTCAAGACTAGCACATATAGTCAGTTAAGTATTAGTCTAGGTAGCAAACAGAAGTATTAGTAAATTCAACAAAACTGTATTCCCTTCATATATGATCTCATTAAATGTGAACCAAGTAATCTCTGCCCCCAAAATAGAGCATAGCAAAATCAAAGGAGACTTAAAAGAAATACCATTCATGGACAGGACATATCTGTGGTCTTGAGAATTCACATACTAATGAGATATACTTTTTCATAATTTTACCATCGTGATTTGTGTAGAGATCAGTGTAAATCAAATCCATACTGCTTAATTTGCAGTAATTTGTTTTCTCTTAATATCAAACTTAACAAAATATAGTATAATATTGTCTAATTATGAAAACCAAATAAAAGGCACACAAGACTATCTCTAAACATTTGACTCTTATTCATGCTATTAACATAGAATTTTACATTTGTATGTCAGTAACAAATCCTGTTCATTGACCTCCAACCACATATGAGAAAAAAGGGGCTTCCCTCCTTAACAGCTGATTTATCACAAATTTCGTCTTGTATAAGCAATCCAGAGTAGTTAATATTAAGCAAATGGAATCTTTCTCCCATCTTTGTCCCTAGACATTAACATTGTTTTACCAACAAGGAAATTAAATACTGGCATCTTTTTGACGCATCAAGTTTTACCAGTTTTTGTGCAGTTGATGGGTGGTCCAGATAATATTTTACCCAATGTGTTCCAAATAAGCCAAATCGTTGCTTTATTCAAACTATAGATAGAATATTTTTGCAGAATAAAAAAAAAAATCCTCATTATTCAAATATGCCAGTCTTTTGTACATGAAAGACGCAATTCCAGAAGGCAATATTATTGAAATTTATCAGCGCTGGGAAGGTCAGACAGAGATAGAGAGGAATTAGTCACCTTGGCAACATCCAACAAAAGCCTTGTATCTAGTTGTGTTTGTGAATGGCACAAGCAGATTTTATACATATGTACCTGGTGTCATCGAGCCAGAGGCTTGGCAAAGTAGGTAAATAAATGAAGGCATCTAAAGATTTGCATACTTGAGGAATAGCAGAGGATGTAGGACTACAAATATCTGTGTTTGAATCTTTGCTGTAATTCTGATTATTGGCTCTGTGAACCCAAACAATTTTTAAAGAAGTAGATCTACTGGTTTTTGGAGGGATAGGGACGACTGAACCTATTACTTTACATGGCTGTGCAACCTCTGTACCTTTGAGCTAGATCATTAGCCCTCCTTTTATTTTTTATTTTAAGACAAGTTTTTACTAATTTGCCCAGCATGGACTTCATATTACACTCTAGGCCAAGCATGCTGTGAATCTGTGATTCTCCTGAATATATCTCTTACACAGCTAGATTTACAGGCATACCGAAAGCTATTTAAGGGCAGGAAGCCATGAAACCTCCTACAGAATAGCTTTATGAGTTATTTTAAATTACCAATGGATATCCTAACAAGAGCTCATTTGTCAATCTGCAGGGCTGTAGGCAGTAACCACTAGGACACTTCACTATTTCTTAAGTAGAACTGTTAGCTTGTAATGTCTGCAGACACTCTATCTTCATTTGTTTTCAATATCAGTTTTCAAAGTCATTTATGCTATTCATTTCTTTAATCTCTAAATCTATCAGTACTCAGAGAATATTTTTAACATAAGGAAGTACATTAAAACAATTGTCTCTTTAATGGCCAAAACCTAAAAATTAGAAGTTTCATTTGTTAACTCAAGCTAGTACACTAAATTTAATCTTCTAGTAAACTTGGCCTTTTAAAGGATGTGTTCACAGTAGGTGCAATCATAATTAATAATAATTCTGAATTCCATTTTGTAAAAATTGCTAATCATATTTTGAAAAAAGTCTTGAGTTTTTTGAAGATAAGACATTATAACTAACATATAAATTTATCAAAATTAAAGGTACAAATATATTTTACCTAGCCTTATTCTAAAACAAAATGTGAATTGCAACCTCCAACAGAGAGTAATAATTATCTGCAGCCCCTATAGTAATTTATTTTATTATCTCTGTGTATCTTCACATGAATATTCACTCTTATAAGAGGAACTGTAACCAGAACACTCTTAGAGAATAAGGATTTCAAATGAGCACTGGAAAATCATATTGCCATTTGGCTATAAGCAATTTTGAAAGAAAAAAAACAGCCTATTTACCACACCTGGTGAGCGTCTAATTACAATGGTCTGTGTTCATCATTTACATGCATTTGTCATTTTAATTAATTACTCAGGGCTCAATTCAACCCCTTTGCTACATTATAAAATTCCCTTTGATTTAAATAGGTGTAATTGTTACTATAAAGTAGCAGCCTTTGTGGAATCAGTGGTCTTCATGTAATCATAGAATATCATATAAAAGCCATCCCTAAAGTGACATTTAGGTTGTCTCCATCTGGAACCATTATGCTTTTCTTTTTTACTGTGGCTATGAACTTAGTAAATCTATTATATGTTATAAACTAATTTTTAAAATCTGCCTTCAGTCACAACTTTCATCTTTAATATCATTATAAGTTCTGAAAAGGGATTTGTACTGTGTTACATCAATATACATTTCAAGCATATATTAGGGTCTGATGCAGACTGTAGTTTTATTTGCCTGAAGGCAAATCAAACAGGGATATCAAGATTAGTTTTCAAATATTAAGGAAACATCCTCAATTATTTATTCAATTCCTTAAATATATTTATTGTTAGACATCTTTCATACATACACCTACTGATTAAATAATTAAATGCATTTCCTAGGACCTCCTTCTTCCGGTTCCTCCCTTAGCCTCTACAACCACTACAACTTTTCCTTTCCAATCTTATGAGATTTTTATTTAACCCCCCGTAGTCTACTCAGTGCTGCTTATAAGTATGTGAGTACAGGACTGTCCAGGGCACTAATTCCGAAGCTTCCTAATGCTGTAACCCTTTCTTGTCACGCTGACCACCAACCATAAAATTATTTCATTGATAGTTTATACCTGTAGTTTTACTGTTGCTATGAAGAGTAATATCTGATATGCAGGATATCTGATGTGTTACCCCGAGACTGACCCACAGGTTGAGAAACTCTGCTCTTGGGGAACAAGGATAGCCTATCAGGCTTGAATCACTAAAGGAAGCAACATTCTATTTCCTCCAGCAGTAATCAATTGTCAGTAGCTACTCAGCTAAGCATGGCATGTCTCATTACCTTTCACAATTTGTGGAGGAATATTGACTGGTTTGAATTTGCGCAGGTATAATGCATAGAGTAGCAGTCACTGAGATCATGGGGACAGCAGCCCTGTCATATTAGGCAAATACTGTATTCCTGCAAAATTCACCTTCTCTTTTTCTCACAAGGTTTTCTCCTCTTCTTCCATAATGGACTTTGAACAAGGGCAAGAGATCTGATATAATTGTGTCCTTTAGAACAGAACTTTCTCTCCAGTTTCTTCCTCCCCAAACTAGCATTGTGGGTCTCTAACTTAATTATCATTCACTTCCAAAAGAAGCTGACTCAATGCTAGTTAGGGTTAAATGAGCTCCAATTATTATTCTGATTTTAGGAGGGGTAGGAATAACCAGTGCAAGTGTCATTGGTTCAACCTGCTCTCTCATGCAAACACAGGATCAAGGGATGGTACCACCTACTGTGGACTGGGCCTTCCTTCATCAATCACCAATTAAGAAAGTGCACTATATGTTTGCTTACAGCCTGATCTGGAGACCTTTCCTTAATTGAGGTTCCCTACTCTAATATGACTTTGGTTTATGTCAAGTTGACATAAAACTAAAAGGCAGAATTGACCATTTGTCAACAGGATATATGACTGTAAAGCCCAAATTTTTCCTTTCATGTTTATTTCCAAGTTTACACATATAAGCATCACAACATAAAACATTTAAGAAACGTCCCACTATCTGACCTATTAAATTCTTAACTATTCTGTCTCTTAAAAAATTCAAACACTCTTAAAATTGAAAGTCTCTCAACTGTGGGCTCCTATGAAATAAAAAATAACTTAAATACTTTGTTACTTTAAGAAGGAAGAAACAGAGCACAGTCACAATCATTCAGAACAAAATCAAACTCAGAGTGTAAATCACCGAATGTCCTATATCTGGGATTCACTCAGGATTTTTGTCTATTTCAAGAGCCTGAATCACTTCCTGGGCTCTGCCCTCTGCAACACACACAGCTTACCTTCTAGGCTCATACCAGCTGCACTTCAAGGTGCAAGTCTTCCCATGATACCTGGTATCTCCAAAATGCTGGGGCCTACTGAGGCACTGTCACCAATGGCCTCTCCTGGGCTTTCTTTCCAGTGCAAAGCCTCACATTTCCACACTGTCTCTTCAATCCTGTTCTTCCACTGCAATTCTGGCAGCACTTTCTCCAGGGGTTTCTCACAGTGCCACAGGTCTCAGTTGCTCTGCATGACTCCTTTAAAACCAACACTACCTGGGAGACTCTTACAACTGAACAAGTTTAGTTATCAGAGAAAGGTACAACCTTGGCCATCCCTGAACACAGCTTGCATATGTTGACTCTGAGAAACACTTCCCAGAAATTTTTATGTAACTGATATTGGTCTTTCTTTTCTTTGTTCTTTTTTTCACTTTAAATTGAAATAGAATATTTTCTCATATATTATATCCTGATAATGGTGTTTCCTTCCTCTACTTCTCCCAATTTCTCCCCATCTCTCCTCTTTTCCAGATCCACTCCATTTCCTAGAAAAGAACAGTTTTTTTGAAGAGATAACAATAAATTATAACAAAATAAGATAAAACAAAACTAACATTTAAGTTGGAAAAGACAAATTAACAGAAAAAAAAAAAAGAGTTCAAGAGAGGGCACAAGAATCAGAGAGACTCACTAGTTCTAATACCCAGGAATGCTATTGAAACACTAAATTAGAAGCATAATATATATGCAGAAGAACTGGTATAGGCCCAAGTAGGCACTGTGCATGCTGCTTCAGTCTCATGAGATCATTTGAGCTTTGCTCCTGTTGATTTAAAGGGCTTTGTTTTCTTAATTTCCACCGTCTGCTCTGCCTCTCACATTTTTTCTGCCTCCTCAAAGCTTTGGGGAGGGATTTGGCAGAGATATCCGTTTAAGACTACTTATTCTAAGGTCTCTTTATTTCTCTGTATAATGTTTGGCTGTGGGTATCTATATTTGTTCCCATCTGCTGCAGGAGGATGTTTCTTTGGTGATCGTTGAACAGGGCAGTGATTTATGCATATCATTAGAAGTCATTTTATCACTATGTATGTTCAGACTAGTTGTGATTTTATCCTATGTCCCTATACTATCTATTCTCTGATTCTTCGTCACCTAAACAGTGTTCAGTATGTGTTCCATATTGTGGAGTAGTCCTGAAGACAAATCAGTTTTTGTCATATTACTCCCACAGGCTTTGTGCCATCATTGTCCTAGCATATCTTGCAGGCAGGACAACATTGTAGATAAAAGAGCTCATAGCTGGCTTGGTGTTTACTTTTCCCTTTTGGTAACATGTACAATAGCTTCCTGTTACAATGATGCAATAACATAGGAGTTAAAGGTATATGTAGACACCAGTTGGACTTCTCCATGTGCAATGAGTTGTGTACATGTAGTCTTCAGCAATTGGGTCTTGCTTCCAGTTTGTTGAAAGTAAGTAATTATATTGGCAACGGCCAGTATTTGCAGAGTCCCATGGAATCTCTTTCACCAACGGCTCAATTATATGTAACCCAATCCTTATATTTGAAGTTTCATTTGGTGGCAAGAGATGCCCAGTTGGGTCTCTGTTGCCTCAATAATTTGGCAATTTACTTTGGATAACTTAATATGAGTATATATTTTAGGGAGTTTTTACTGTATTAAGTTTACATACTACCTTCAAATGCCCTTGTTTTAGCTATCTCTCCCCAGATTCTCTCCCTCAATCTTTCCCCCTCCAACTCGGTACTTGATTCTCCTGTTCCTAGAGGGCATAAATCAATCTCCTTAGGAAAGGGAAATAGAATATATGTTGTTCTCTTCATATTCACTGCTGATATCTCACCTCCAGTTGACCAGCATCAATTGTCCCACTAAAACAAGTGTTTTTCTTTAGGGATTCTGGTATTTTGTTGATCACAGCTGATTCTTTAGTCACAGCTAACCAGAATAGATTCTTAAAGAACTATCAGCATCCCTCTGAAACTTCACAAGCCAGGCTTCCATTGCCTGTGTTGAGGTCTGTTCCTTTTAACACAACTGTACCCATTTTGTATTTAGTCTGTATTTTGCTTATAAGGTGAATTAAGTTCAGGTTCTTCGACTCTGTTTCTCAGAAGTAATATAGTGGACACTGAAAGTTTCACCTGATAGGTCATAATTCTATGGTTGTAATACTCATGCTCTGTTATCTCAATGCTCTGGAGAACCCCTGTTCATCACTCTTCTTACCTTACTCAGGACCAATCAGCTTAAAAGTCAGCTAGTAGTACTTTATCTAGTTAGACAAATGTAGTACTTCCTCCACCCTTCACTTCTGAACTTAACCTGTTTTTTCCTATAAATAGCCTACCCCAAGAATAGACTCACATCACAGTTTGGCTCCTGAGTCCTCTATGAAGCTGATCAATCAGTGTTGGGGGTCAGTAAACTGTTCTTGCTTGACTAAAATCGCTGTTCATATGGTTTGTTTGGCAATTCCTGAATCCCAACAGTCTGCACTACTCTGAATATTCTTATCTTCCAAGCTATCATAGAAAAGCTTGCCAACCTTGTCCAAAGTTCCACACTTTTCCACAAAACAACATGTTCATGTCTGTCACAGCAATATCCACTACCCTGGCACCAATTTCTTTTCTAGTTAGGGTTACTATTGCCATTGCAAAATGTTTTGACCAAAAGAAAGTTGGAGCAGAAAAGTTTTACTTGCTTTACACTGCTATATCAGCAGTCCTTTACTGAAGGATGTCGGGACTAGAACTCATACAGGAAGGGAGTCTGGATGCAGTGCTGATACAGAGGTCATATAGACTTGTTGCTTACAGGCTTGTCCTGTCTGGCTTGCTCATCCAGCTTTCCTATACAACCAAGGATAACCAATTAAAGAAAAAACCACCCACAGTGCCCTGTAACATCCACTGTCAATCACTAAATATAAAAATGCTCTGCAGCTAAATATTATGAAAGATTTTTTCTGAATTGAATTCCCTCCTTTCTGATGAACTCTAGCTAGTGATTGGTGTCCTACCATGTGGTCTGGTTTTAGAGACACTTCCAGGTGCTGCTGAGTAGATTGTGTATTCTTTGGCATTTAGGAGCAATATTCTGTACACAATTATTTGGTCCACTTGATGTAAGTTGTCATTTTTTTTTTGATACTTTATTGACATTTCCAATGTTTCCCCCTTTCTAGGTCTACTCTTTGGAAACCACCTATGCCCTCCCCTCCCCCACCTCTATGAAGGAATTCCACCTTCCACCCACCCACCTGCCCACTCCCATATTCCCACCTTGACATTCCCCTTTACTGGGGCCTCTCCTCCCCCTGATGGCCAACAAGGCCCTCCTCTGTCACATATGTGGTCCAAACCATGGGTCCCTCCATGTGTATTCTTTGGTTGGTGGTCCACCCTCTATGAGGACCAGGGGGGTCAGGCCAGTGACACTGTTGCTCCCTCCATGATGTGTAGATTCCCCCAGTTCCTTCAGTCCCTTCTCCATCTCCTGCATCTGGGACCTCACGCTCAGTCCAGCAGTTACTGTAAAGTGAAACTTGGGTGTTCCAAACGTTTCATCTAATATCCACTTATCAGTGAGTTGTCATTTAAGTCAGAAGTTTCTGTTTATTTTTGGTTCAGATATGCTATATATTGAAGAAATGGATGGCTGAAATCACCTCCTCTTTCTCAATTTGTGTTAATCTGTATCTGTATTTCCATTAATAAGCCTTTTTTGAAGTTAGGTACACCAGCGTTTAGTGCATATATCTTGAGGATTATTTTCTTCATTAATCAATATCTTATTATGTATGATGTGCCCTGCTGAAGGCATCACCATTCCTTGTTTCAAGTTATACTACAGAGGTACAGTGATAAAAGTAGCACAATACTGGCATATGAAAAGACATATTGATCTATGGAGTATATTTGAGGAATCCTGTTAATTATATGCTCTTAGAGTCCTGACAACAACAAGACCCAAAATACAGCATGAATGATGATGGTCACCTGAATAGCTATATACATAAGATTAAAAGGAGATCCTTATCTTTGAAACTGCATAAAACTTTAATCCAAATTGGATAAAGACATTAACTTAAGACTTGAAATATCAAATCTATTTGAGTCAGAGATCTGTAAATGAATAGAATAAACAGAATTAGTATACATACTAAATAGATTTATTACATTGTTCACATAGCCTGGTCTAGGTAGTTCAATGGCATAGTAGAAATCGTGATGGTGCTCACAAGTCCTGCAAAAACTAAAACTAAGCAAAATTTCATCATGAAAGGAATATATGTCGTAGAAACCGTCTTACCCCTGAGATTCTCTGACTGGAAATGCTAAGATATGAGGTATTTTTAGCAGTTTAAACTGAGAGATCTTCTGTCTTCAGTCTTATTGGATACTCAAAGGAACTGTGTTTAGTGTAAGTTCAGATATGCCACAGCAATAGGTGGACTTAACACCAAAAGTGAAACCAAGAAGGCAGAAAACCAAGTTTCCTTCTTCCACATAAATTTATAAATTCTGCCAATAAAAAGAGCTAGCACATTTAGTTTAAGCCAACCCCTTACAAAGATAGGACTTAAAAAGCTTTTGAAAAATGCTCACTCAGCTTTTGTTTTAATTTATTATAGATTCCGTGTAGTTGACAATGAAGATTATATATCACAAGGAGATAGCAAGCAATGTACTTCAAGTTGTATGTGTAGAAAATGACATTCTGAAGAGGAGCCCAGAAACACCATAATTAAGAACAAGTAGTTGATGAATAATACCACATAAAACATTAACAACTAAAAAGTAGAGTTGTATACAGCAGAGAAAACTGTCAATAAAGGGAAGACATAGCCCATAGATGGAGAAATAGCCATATGATTACTGCTATTCTTAAGTGTCTTTAAAGTTTTTCTCTGAATTGTGTTCCTACTTTTGAACACTTTTAATAACGTTACACAATTATTCAAACAATTTAGTAGAGCAACCATTCATAGATCCATGGTTAAATTTTGTATGTTTTGAGTAAAATAAAATTTGGAGAGTAACTGCAATTGACATTATGCAGCTAACTTACCTGTCAACACTATAATAAAGTTACTTACTTGATAATGTTTACGTGTCATTTTTAAATATGACACTATGACTAGTGTGTTCTTTATGCAATGGGTGTGTATTGCCGTAGATGACTCATAATGACTTTATTGTGTACTTAAACTACAGCACATACAGATATAATTGCTCTATGTAGAAAAACTTAATTATTGCAACCAATTTTAATAAATTATACTTCTATGTATTGTTAAATACTTTATTACTACTTTGGGAAGTTTATTGAATTTGTTTGAATCATATTCACATCTTTTGCCAAATTTTTTGATCCAAGACCCCATCTACTCAACTTTATGTCCTTTCTCTCTCTCTCTCTCTCTCTCTCTCTCTCTCTCTCTCTCTCTCTCTCTCTCTCTCTCTCTTTCTCTCTCTTTCTTTTTCTTTTCAACAATCAAATCCAATACGTGTGGCCAAATACTATTGGGAGTGGAAACTATCACAACGACTCTTTGACCTACCACATGTCATATTAAAGGAAACTGACTCTCACTCTTTCAAAAGCTACCAGTTGTGAATAGGTTCTCAGTTAGGAGTGAGACTGTGCAGGTCTGTCATGCTAGGATTTTCCTGGCTTGAGCTTGGGTAGGTTTTGGGCATACTGTCACTACTGTTGTGTGTTCATAGGTGTAGCTGTGCTACCTTACCTAGAAAACGTCATAGTTAGTAACCACCTATGAAATCTTTCTTCCTCAACCTATTTGATGAAATCTAAGCCTTGTGGGAGGCAGTATGATATGGGTGTCTCATTTGAAGCTGGCCACTGACCACTCTATAATATCTTATACTCAGTGGTTAACCAGTTGTGAATCAATATGGTAACTGTCATATCCTGAAAAAGCTACTCTTATAATTGTTAATAGATGATAAATAGATGAATAGAAATAAGTCACTAAGGAAGGATCTAATACTATATCCTCTTGGCATAATAATTGTAACAATAGTAGTAGTTTCTTACCTAAAGCCTATGACCTATGTGGTCTCTATTAGTTACCTCCCATAATGGTATCAGACGTGAGTACAGTCATGAATTGGGCCTTAAATCCAATCAAAAAGGGGTTGGAGGTTTACATAGCATCCATGCCACTGTTACATGAATGGTCATAGCTTGTCAGGATAGTCATTATTTTAGTAGATGAATAAGATTTATGACCTGGCATTATAAAGTGTAGTCAGTAAAGAAGAGGCTTCCATGTCAATCCTAGCTAGATTTCTTTGTTACAGGTTTTTTTTTTTTTTTTTTTTTTTTTTTTGGTTGGTTGGTTATTTTTTTGCTTTTAGTTTTTGATTCAACTAATTGGTCTTTATGGTTTTATCATTATGTTATTGAAAATAATGAGGAGCAATGGCAATACTCTGTAGCATTTGGGCATCTAGTAGACCATTCTGGCCAATAACTACCTGGAATACCTAGGTAATCGTTCCTAGTGCTTGGGTTTTATTTACAATCACATGGTATGTACATGAGTTATTTCTTCTGAACAATTAAAGTTTAGCTACATTTAGACTGCTTACCCTCTCTCTCTCTCTCTCTCTCTCTCTCTCTCTCTATATATATATATATATATATATATATATATATATATATATATATATATGTGTGTGTGTGTGTGTGTGTGTGTGTGTGTGTGTGTGTGTGTGTCTTTTCGGGATGCCCTTAGTATCACGTATCCCTCCTATACTTCCTCCACTACTTTGAACCCATTCCTCATCATATTCATTCTTACCTGTTGTGTTACACCTCTTTCACCCACAGTATCACTACAGTAGATCTCCTTTATCTTGTAATCACCTCCCTTCCCACAGCATTTGATAAAACCTTAGCCGTCATTTGTATTCACAAGGAAAGTAACAGCTCAACCATTAAAAGATAACTCTAAGAAATGAAAGAAAAGATAATGTACTTATCTTTTCATTTCTGAGCAAACTTACAAGGGATTTTTTTCAGATACGTCTATTGTACTGTAAATTTCACAATATAGTTTAGATCAACAACTATTTAATTTGTATGTCTATTCATCTAGGTTGCTTCTACATCTTGACTATTTTGAATACAGCAGCAGGTAACATGAATGTGCCAGTATCTCTGTAATATGATACAGAATCCTTTGGGAATATACCCTTCAGTGGTATAGTTGTAACACATTGAAGATCTATTTTTAGATTTTTAAGGAATGTCCATACTAATTTACATAGTGACTGAATAAGTTCATACATCTCACTAGCTATGATTATGACTATGTATCCACCTTCTTTTTCCTGCATCCAAGGCAGCATACACACACACACACACACACACACACACACACACACACACTCACATATACACACACATGCATGCACACGCACACCCACACACATGCGTGTGCACACACACACATACACACACACATTAACCATTTTGACAAGAAAACTTCAATGAAGTTTTAATTTGCATTTCATCACAGCTAAAATATTAATATCATAGAACACAAATCATTTTCTCCTGTGAGATGTAGGAAAAGTATAACAAATACAAACCAATAAATTAATCCACCACATAAATACACTGAATGACAGAAACTACACAAGGTTGAAAATCATTAGAAGCATAAAAGTCCTATGAACAAACCAAACATACCCTTTTAGCAAAAGACTTAGAGAACCTAGGAATACAGGGGACATAACTAATAGACATTAATGGGGAAATGTAGTATCAATGGTATATAAAATATTGTCAATAACAGCAAACCAGAGTGTCTCCCACTACTTTTAATAAGAGCAGAATAAATTTACTTCAAAATATCAGAACACTGACAGGCAGAAAATACTAGAAAGAAACATCTTTTCTATGAAAATTAAACTTTAACTTTAGTATGTTAAATCTAGAAGAGTGAGCAAAGGAAATATTATCTCATGTTCTGGCAAAAGTTTCTTACCTTCTGACAATTTAGTGATAGAAGGATATTTTTGGTTTGAAAAATAGAATTAAAGGTGTACATTTAACATTTATTATAATAATAAAAAAGATAAATAATTTTATTTTCATTCTTTCTACCCAACATGCCTCTGAACATTCAATCAAAAGCAAAATGTAAAACATTAATAAAACTGTTACTTTGGATCTTATTTAAAAATACAAGGAAAATATTATTTGACATAAAACATTAAAGAATATATATAAAATATGACATAAAGCATGTATAAAAATATGGAAGAAGCAAAACATATGAAAGATTAATTCATAGGGGAGATCATTATTCTCTCTGAAAGTTACAAGAATGATCCAAGGAAGAAGATATTGATAATGGTAGAAACAAATTTAATTAATTCAATTTTAAAAAAATATAATTATATTAGTTCCCTTTTTATAATCCTATCTCCACCTCTCCCATGTTCCCTGCCTCTGAGCCCTCCCAAATCTTCTCCTACCTCTCAAATTGATGTCCTCTTTTTCTTTAATTATATATATTGATATATAAATATCACCTATTTAGTTTTTTAAATTATAACTTATGTGTATATGATTTCAGGGCTGAAGCCTGTATTGAAAAACCAACTAGGGGCTCAGCCATGGGAAGGACTAATTCTCCCTCTATTATCAGTCATTAATTGCTAGTAGCACTTTTTTATGGCCGAGACCCTATGTGCATTTCCTTTTCCTTCTTAGCATCACAGCTGGATATTCTATTGATTACTCTGGCAATTTCAAAGTAGATTCCAGAGCTATGAAAGCTAGCCAAGATGGAAAGATGCTTTTAGATGAGAATCAGCTCAAATATTTTATGTCTTCCACGTTATCTGTCCAAATTGTGAGGTCTCTTCATCAATAGGAACTTAGCACAGAGAAGTAACCAAGATCAACAGCAATAGCTTATATAGTTGCTCACACATTTTATGAATAGTCGAAGGTTTACTACAGCGCCCATCTCAAATCAACTACATACGCTTACAACAACTAAATTATTTATGCTACTTTAAGAGCGTAGGCCAGTGAACTAACTTTCTGTAATAAATCTGAACTGTTAAAGATGGAAACAAAAAATACATTCATACTGGCAGCCTTATATCCATGAAGATTTCACTTTATCCATGTAAAAATATTGTAATTCTATAGATTATTGCTTTTCCCAAAGACATGATTAGAGAGTCATCGATAGACTTGTATTATCTTCACGTTTTCTTTTCCAAATCCTACATTAACTTTTTCAAAGCCAGGCTTCTTCATCTTATAATTATAATGTAGATAATTAAAATACTAAAACTTGGATTAAATTTTAATTACATCGTATTTTTAGAAGATTAGGGCATATTCTAAAGCCCAATTTTTAATTGGATCTTAATGTGATTTTTCTTGAAATGAAAGATGTACTGATTTCTTTTTCATTGAGAAAAAGACATTTTATTACAATAGTTGTCTTGAATTATATATACTGAATATAATTATTCTCTGCTTTTTATCATAAATCCTAATAAACAATATTAATATTTGTAATAAATTACTCAAAATTAATAATTGGCTGCACTATTTTTTTTAATATGCTATAAAATTTTTTCTTCTCCTTGCATGAGTTTTTGATGAAAGAATTAAAGGTCCACACATACTAACATTCAAAACTGTACTTTATTATATATATCTCCTGAAATATGATTTATTTAACAATTATGATCAAAAGAACATATGATTTTATTTAAAGTACCAAATGCTTTGCAGTATCTAAATTTACTGAGTTACAAAGCTGTTCTCAATTTTAATAAGTTATTCATGCAGGTACATTAGGATGCTTCTTAATTAATTAATTAATCATTTAATATTTTAAGAATTATTACTATTACTATATAAGTTTTTTAATGTGTATGTGTGCTCTTACCCACTGAGCCTTTATAGCCCCTATGAAGATTTTTTTAATTTAAAATTGTACCTGAGCATTATAAAAGCTCTTAGATATTGACTTTTTTGACTAATTATAGTTGTTATTATTATTATTATTATTACCAAATCTAGGATATTTATATAGTTCTCAGTTTTAATTCATTTCATCACACAATTAAGATAAAGTAGACATTTATCTTTTTCCTAAAACTATTTTTAGATTAAGTAATTTGAGCAACGTCATGTAAGTTGTCTTTCCAGTTGCATCAAAACAGAAATAATTAACGAGAGTTAATTCTCCTTATTCATTACTTTGAAGTTAAAATGAATGAGTTTTATTGTCAGCAATCTTCTGAGGTTGTATGAAACCTTTTAGATTCATTATGTTTTCTCTCAGGGAACCTACTTCAATCAAACATCACAAGATTGATTTTCTAATTATACTCACTTTTCTCTATTGATTTGAAGACATGATTAAAGAAAGGAAAAAACTTTGCAACCTAGAAATTCTTCCTTTTCTCCAGGACATTTTTTACAGACTATGAGCTCTTTCTCTAACTCAATTCATCTGACATCTTTTCATAGTTGAAGTATCTGTACTGTGGCTGATAAGAAACTCTTACATTTGCATCTAAACTTTGACATGACCTATTACTGACTCTGCCATCATGGACTCTTACCCTCAGAAACTATAATACCAGATAAACTCTACTTTGTATAAAATAAATAAATAATTAAAAAATCAAAAAGCTTTGTACAGGGAGATAGGAATGGGTCAATTCTCATTCTTCTGCATATAGACCTCCAGTTCAACCAGCACCATTTGTAGAAAATGCTGTCTTTTTTCCACTGGATGGTTTTGGATCCTTTGTCGAAAATCAAGTGACCATAGGTGTGTGGGTTCATTTCTGGGTCTTCAATTCTATTCCATTGATCTACCTGCCTGTCGTTGTACGAATACCATGCAATTTTTATCACTACTGCTCTGTAGTACAGCTTGAGGTCAGGGATGCTGATTCCCCCAGAAGTTCTTTTGTTGTTGAGAATAGCTTTTGCTATCCTGGGTTTTTACTTGTTCCAAATAAATTTGAGAATTGTTCTTTCTAAGTCTATGGAGAATTGAGTTGGAATTTTGATGGGGATTGCATTGAATCTGTAGATTGTTTTTCGCAGGATGGCCATTTTTACTATATTAATCCTGTCAATCCATGAGCATGGGAGAGCTTTCCATCTTCTGAGGTCTTCAATTTCTTTCTCCAGAGACTTGAAGTTCTTGTCATATAGATCTTTCATTTGTTTGGTTAGAGTCACACCAAGATACTTTATATTGTTTGTGACAATTGTGAAGGGTGTCATTTCCCTAAGTCCAAATGGATCAAGGACCTTCACATAAAACCAGATACACTGAATCTAATAGAAGAGAAAGTGGGTAAAAGCCTCGAACACATGGGTACAGGGGAAAAGTTCCTGAACAGAATACCAATGGCTTATGCTCTAAGATCAAGAATCGACAAATGGGGGACGTCATGAAATTGCAAAGCTTCTGTAAGGCAAAGGACACTGTCAATAGGACAAAATGGTAGCCAACAGATTGGGAAAAGATCTTTACCAATCCTAAGTCCGATAGAGGGCTAATATCCAATATATACAAAGATCTCAAGAAGTTAGACTCCAGAAAACCAAATAACAC
>CM052719.1:39810334-39838600 GCA_028551405.1 Uromys caudimaculatus
AATAAAGACACATGCTCCACTATGTTCATAGCAGCCATATTTAAAATAGCCAGAAGCTGGAAACAACCCAGATGTCCCTCATCAGAGGAATGGATACAGAAAATGTGGTACATTTACACAATGGAGTACTACTCAGCTATTAAAAACAATGACTTAACGAAATTTGCAGGCAACTGGATGGAACTTGAAAATATCATCCTGAGTGAGGTAACTCAGTCACAAAAGAACGAAAATGGTATATACTCACTGATAAGTGGATATTAGCCCAAACGTTCGGAATACCTAAGTTTCACTTTACAGTAACAGCGGGACTGTGTGTGAGGTCCCAGATGGAGGAGTTGGAGAAGGGACTGAAGGAGCTGAGGGAGTCTGCAGTCCTTTGGAGGGAGCAACAGTGTCAACTGTCCTGACACACCCCCCCCCCCAGTCCTCCTGGAGGCTGGACCACCAACCAAAGAATACACATGGAGGGACCCATGGTTCGGACCACATATGTGCCAGAGGAGGGCCTTGTTGGCCATCAGGGGGAGAAGAGGCCCCAGTAAAGGGGAATGTCAAGATGAGAATATGGGAGTGGGTGGGCAGGTGTGTGGGAGGTGGAATTCCCTCATAGAGGTGGGGGAAGGGGAGGGGATTGGTGGCTTCCAAAGAGGAGACCTAGAAATGGGGAAACATTGGAAATGTAAATAAAGTATCAAAAATAAAAATAAATAAATAAATAAAGATAAAAAGATCAAAAAGCATCTTTGTTAAATATAGCTTCAGTTTCATACATTGTTAATAGAGACTTTTTCACAAAAATATAATTAAAGAAAGGAATATTTTTTAATAAGAAATGGGTAGTTGTAGGGGGATTTCCCATAATTATTTGATTGGCTAATAAAGAAGACAAGAAGCCAATCTGGGAATTATCAGACCCAGTGGCGAATTCTCCTACCAGAAGAATTCCCAACATAGAATAGATGGTGAGTTTAGGACAATACATTCTGCGCTCAGCCTTTGTGTCAATTTGGTTTTTTTTTTTTTTTTTCCACAGATCAAAAAGTATATTGACTTAGAAAAGAAGATTCAACATCCCAATAGCAAAACCAGATTTGACTGAGCTTGGATTTCCTGATAGCCTACTGCTAACCCTAAGGAAGAAGTAATGTCTCATCCATTCAAATGTCCAGGTGTCTGATTCAGCTGGAAAAACAAACTCAGAATCGTCCCAAGTTAATATGGGAAGCCATGGTAGAGAAGCCTAAGATTTTTCAGGAATAGCTTTAAGTGGGAAGCCTCTAAACCTGGTTAATGCTTTTCTGTGTGTTTCTCAGTATGTGTCCAAACCTCTTACAAATCATCTTCAAACACAAGTTATGGCCACAAGTCTGAAAAACTCTATTCAAGAACTATGTAAATAATGGTTATTGAAAATTAAGGACCAGATCTAACTTTTTCCATAGTTGGAATAAGTAGTTGAAGCCTAGGTGGTTTTCCTCTTCTAGGCAGATGATCACTCAAATGATTATCTCAACCCTGCAGCCTTTTGTTTAAAGAATTTTGTGTTCTGGGCACTTTCTTGGCCCCATGCAGAGTCAAAGGAAGTGGTATCTTGATCCACAAGGTGGGTGTACTTGGTGCGACCAGACTATCCAAAATTCTTGAGCTGCATGACTTTTGGAAGAATGGTTTTGTTGAAATGGTCCTCAAGACTAGATACACTAAAATCTCTCTTATAGAGTTCTTCATCTTCATCCATAAAGAAGGCACTTCAGTGAAGATATTTTTGTAAAAACTTGTATTTGCCTTTAACAGCTTTGTTAGTAATGACTTTGCCATTTGTCCAAAGTTCAGCCCGTCTTTCTCAGTCAGGTTTCTTAATGCATTAAATTTCTGCTTTCTCTTTTTCAAGCAATTCTTGGTCTTCTCTATCCTACTTGATACTTTTGTTGTTGTTTTGGATATTTTCTTTATTTACATTTCAAATGTTATCCCCTTTCCCGGTTTCCCACCCCTCCCAGAAACCCCCTATACAATCGCCACACACCCTGCTTCTATGAGGGTATTCCTCCACACACCCTCCCGCCTCCCCACCCTCAAAATCCACAACAATGGAACTTCTATTTAGCCTTCATATGACCAAGGACCTCTCCTCCCAGTGATGCCTGACAAGGCCATCCTCTGCTACAGATGCAGCTGGAGTCATGGTTCCCTCCATGTGTACTCTTTGGTTGGTGGCTTAGTCCCTCGGAACTCTAGGGGTCTGGTTGGTTGATATTGTTGTTCTTCCTATGGGGTTGCAAACCCCTTCAGCTCCTTCAGGGCTTTCTCTAACTTCTCCATTGGGAACCCCACGGTTAGTAAACTGGATGGCTGCAAGAATCTGCCTCTGTATTTGTAAAGCTCTGGCAAAGCCTCTCAGCAGACAGATATATCAGACTCCTTTCGGCAAGTACTTCTTGGCATCAACAATAATGTCTGAATTTGGTGACTGTGTAGTGGATGGATCCCCAGGTGGGGCAGTCTCAGGATGGCCTTTCCTTCAGTCTCTGCTCTACATTTTCTCTCTGTATTTGCTCCCAAGAGTGTTTTGTTCCCCTTTCTAAGGACAAAAGCATCCACACTTTGGTCTTCCTTCTCCTTGAGCTTCAGATGGTCTGTGAGTTGTATCTTGGGTGTTCTGAGCTTTGGAACTCTATATCCACTTATCAGTGAGTGCATACCATGTGTGTTCTTTTGTGATTGGGTTACCTCACTCAGGATATTTTTTATTTCTATTCATTTGCCAAAGAATTTCATGAATTCATTGTTTTTAATAGCGGAGTAGTACTCCACTGTGTAAATGTACCACATTTTCTGTATCCAGTCCTCTGTTGAAGGAAATCTGGGTTCTTTCCAGCTTATGACTATTATAAATAAGGCTGCTCTGAACATAGCAGAGCATGTGTTCTTGTTATATGTTTGAGAATTTTTTGGGTATATGCCCAGGAGTTGTATAGATGGGTCCTCAGGTAATAATACTATGTACAATTTTCTGAGGAACTGCCAGACTGATTTCCAGAGTGGTTGTACCAGCTTGCAATCCTACCAACAATGGGGGAGTGTTCCTCTTTCTCTACATCCTTGCCAGCATCTGCTGTCACTTGAGTTTTTGATCTTAGCCATTCTGACTGGTGTGAGGTGGAATCTCAGGGTTGTTTTGATTTGCATTTCACTGGTGACTAAGGTGCTAAACATTTTTTTAAGTGCTTCTCAGCCATTCAAGTTTCCTCAGTTGAGAATTCTTTGTTTAGCTCTGTTCCCTGTTTTAATAGGGTTGATTATCTGGAGTCTAACTTATTGAGTTTTTTGTATATATTGGATATTAGCCCTCTATAGGATGCAGGATTGGTAAAGATCTTTCCCTAATCTATTAGTTGCCATTTTGCCTATTGACAGTATCCTTTGCGTTACAGAAGCTTTGCAATTTTATGAGGTCCCATTCGTCAATTCTTGATCTTAGAGCATAAGCCATTGGTGTTCTGTCCAGGATGTTTTCCCTGTGCCCATTTGTTTGAGGCACTTCCCTACTTTCTCCTCTATAAGTTTTAGTGTATTTGGTTTTATGCGGAGGTCCTTGATCCATGTGGACTTGACCTTTGTACAGGGGGATAAGAATGGTTCCATTTGCATTCTTCAACATGCTGACCTTCAATTGAACCAGCACCATTTTTTAACAATGCCGTCTACTTTCCCTGGATGGTTTTAGCCCCTTTGGCAAAGATAAAGTGACCATAGGTATGTGGTTTCAATCTGAGTCTTCAATTCTATTCCATTGATCTTCCTGACTGTCTCTGTACCAATATCATACAGATTTTTTTATCATTGCTCTGTAGTAGTGTTGAGGTCAAAGATGGTAATGTTGTTGAGAATAGTTTTACCTATCCTGGGTTTGTTTGTTTCTCCAAATGAATTTGCAAATTCTCTTTCTAACTCTATGGAGAATTAAGTTGGAATTTTGATGGGGATTGCATTGAATCTGTAGATTGCTTTTGGCAAGATGGCCATTTTTACTATATTACCCTGCCCATCCATGATCATGGGAGATCGTTCCATCTTCTGAGATCTTCAATTTCTTTCTTCAGAGACTTGAATTTCTTGTCATATAGATCTTTCACTTGCTTGACTGGAGTCACACCAAGGTATGTAATATTATTTGTGACTATGGTGAATGGTGTTATTTCCCTAATTTCATTCTTAGTGTGTTTATCCATTGAGTAGATGAAGGCTACTGATTTGTTTGAGTTAATTTTATATCCAGCCACTTTGCTGAAGTTGTTTATCAGGTTTAGAAATTCTCTGGTGGAATTTTTGGGGTCACTTAATTTTACTTTCATATCATCTGCAAATAGTGGAGTACTACTCAACTTTTAAAAACAATGAATTCATGAAGTTATTAGACAAATGGCTAGAACTAGAAAATTCCATGCTGATTGACGTAACCCAGTCACAAAAGCACACGCATGGTCTGCCCTCTCTGATAAGTGGATATTAGCCTAAAAGCTCTGAATACCGGAGATACAATTCACAGACCACCTGAAGCTCAAGAAGAAGGAAGACCAAAGTGTAGGTGCTTCAGTTAGTCTTAGAAAGGGGAACAAAATACTCAAAGGAGCAAATAAGGAGACAATGTGTACAGGAGAGAATGAAGGAAATGCCATCTAGAGACTGCCCCACCTGGAAATACATCCCATAGATAACCACCACACCCGGACGTTAGTGTGGATGCTGGGAAGTGATTGCTGATGGAAACATGATAAGCTGAGCAATTTTAAAAAAGCAAACTTTGATTTTTATCCTTTTCATTGTATTTGTTTAATCGTTATGACTGACATTCACTAAGGGAATTGGGGGGTGGGCAGGCACAACCTGTAGAAAGTCCTAGAGACCTGCGATATGAGAAACTCCCAAGACTCAATGGGATTTACCTTAGCCAAAATGACCAACAGTGGAGAGATGGAACCTGAAGAGGCAATATACAATGTGGTCGTGCTAGTCTATGTTATATATAATATAAAAATTTAAATGTATCACATAATGTATACTTTATCTTACATTCTATATAGTATATATTAATTATGATATATATAAGAGATCTATATTGAACACATATTTTTATGCTTGTGTTTAGACAGTAAGTAAAATTAGATACAAACATATGAGTTTCTATATACAAGCATATGTAAATATATATACAAATAAAAACGTAATGTTTTTTCATTACTATAAGTTTTCGAAATAGAAGTTAGAAGAAATAAGTTAACATGAAATCACAAAAGCAAAATTTTATGATTTCAAAAACCAAAATCTTCACAAATGTAAGAATGAATAAAATCAAATATGTTGTTAACATTTTAAAAAATTTGCTTTACTTTCCTTGGTCCTTGGGTTTGTCTTTGTTTCTTGATGTCTGCTCAAATTGATAAATGTTTTCTTATTAATTCACAGCTCAGATGCATCGACAAATTTTATTTTCCAAATACATCAGTAACACTTC
The DNA here is from genome assembly GCA_028551405.1 of Uromys caudimaculatus. Classification (NCBI taxonomy): domain Eukaryota; kingdom Metazoa; phylum Chordata; class Mammalia; order Rodentia; family Muridae; genus Uromys; species Uromys caudimaculatus. Next base: position 39,815,853 of record CM052719.1, read on the forward strand.
AAAAGGGCAGATGCAGTTGCAAAACACAGAAAGTTTGAGTGATTATTTAACCACATATTTTATGTCTTGGAAAGATAAGTTAAGCTTCAATCACTGGAGTTTGTTGTTATTTTTCTTTTTAATTAATTGGTACCACCTTGAAAACAGCACCATGTAGAAGACACTATTTTTTCAGACACATAAAATAAATAGGCTTATATTTCTCTACTTATTTATATTCATAAACTACATTTTGCCAAGCATAGGGAACTGAAGTTAATCTTTATTTTCTGATAAATCACAATTTACTTTGTCCTTTTTGAAATAAAATCACTGTAGTAGATGACAAAACCACCCAATATAACCAGTTACCAGGAACATTGTTCCTATATGAGAGTAATTCTAATTTAAATTTTCCGTGCTTTTAAATAATTAACTAATCATTATTTTATTTTAATTTTCAATATGAAGAACCATTTACTTCTACTAGTCTTTACAAATTGCCAAAATGACACATAGGAAGTAAATTAGATGCCTTTAATCTTACTTTTACTATTCTCAACTCATATTACTACTGTACTTGCCCTGGTAATTATAAAGTATAATCTATGCAAATCATAATTAACTTTTAGAATGTTGAAAGTTCTGACTACTCAATTATGGTGTCTTTGTTTTCATGACTTCAATATTAATACTATTAAATATTACTTTATTCTTTATTACTCTCGGTAGACTCCATATTTATCTCATATGACAAAAAAAAAAAAAAATGACAGATCTGAAATTGAGCATGGGCAAGCTGGATATGTCCTACTGAAGCCTAAACCACCTTGAAACCACTATGAGGGATCTCCAGGCACGTGAGACTTCATTCTAAATACATCAACTGATTTTATTGTGAGACTAAAGTCTATATAGTTTTTCTCACTATTTTCATTGTAATATCTATTCCCCTCGTATCTCAGCCTTTCCAATATTGTCCAGACATAATCAATACCCACATTCCTAGTTCATATTTATCTCATGGCAATTTTTTTACATTTTATGCCATTAATACTACTCGCCCATAAAATCTAGGTGTAATTTTTCATCTTACTGGCAACATTTTAGTTTTCTCCTCTTGCATTTTCATGTCTTCCTGTCACTATATCATTGCTGTCATTATAATGACAATAGTGGAATACTTACCTTTTCCACCATTGTCACCCAGCAACGAGAATTTCATACATTGCTATAACTAATTATTACATGGGGGTTATATCATTACTAGATTAAGCAAAAATGTAAACTTAATAAATTTTTATTTAATTGACTGAAATGACCAAGAATACATAGGATCATAAACTATGAAAACTTAAAATCACATTTTGAGTGATAGATTTGTCAAACGCTACATCAAGTTTTGTTTTGTTTTGTTTTTGATAGTTTCATTATTTACATTTCAAATGTTCTCTCCTTTCCTGGTTTCCCCTCCGAAACCCCCTGTCCCATCTGCCTGTCCCTGCTTCTATGAGGGTACTCACCGACCTGCCCACCCACTCCTTTGTCCCTGCCCTGGCATTCCCTTACACTGGGGCATCGAACCTTCTCAGGACCAAGGGCCTCTCAAGCATTTGTATCCATTATGCTTCATGACCAAGTTCTACAAAACCGTGTCAATCACCACTATGTCTCAGGGTTGAGCCAGTGACTCACGTCAGTTTTGTTTAACTGTCTATCCCTCCTTTGAAAACACTGCAATTCATGCCAGTGTGTATAAGAAAACATGGATCCTACATGTGTGAATAAAAGAAAACTCTTGAGATAATGATCAGCTGAGGAATACAAATAGCCCATAGACTAAACAATTGTGTTTTGTAATATTTCAAAATTAATATCACTCTGTATTTAGAAAAGATGTTATTCAAGTTGAAATAGAGCTTTCTGGTGGTTTATAAGGACCTTCATCTTTACTATCCCACTTAAAAATAGACATTACTTTATTACCGTTTTCTACTCACAGAGCATTGGAAAGAATAACAGAATTCTCACACACCCTGTCTAATTTCTCCTAATAAGTATATCTTTCATTAGTATTAGTGAACCAATGTAGCTAATTATTATTGATTCTAGTCCACAATTTATTCATATTCATGTATTTTTCTTAATTTGTTTTATGAAAAGGATCTATAGTCAATTAAATTATCATCTTTCATTAGGCCCTAATTGTTATGAGAGATTCCCAGACTAGTTTTGAAGATCTTTGACAACTTTGAGAGTTAATGATCAAGTATTCTTAGGGTTCTCCTCACTATTGGAATTTTCCTCAGGCTTACAAGGGGTCTATAGTTAGCAATGGAAGGTCATTGAATTAAGGTACTTTTCTCATTGCAGCATATCAAGGGTCTACTGCTGACATGATAGATGACTTTATCACCTCACTGGGAAGCGCTTGTCTTATGTCTCCACTGCAAAGTTACTTTCCTTAATACCATATCTGTTTTGGCTTCTTTGTCAGGATGTTATTATGTGCAGCTGAAACATAGGACTAAACTGATGTACCTGTCTTTGAAGCTACAATATTTAAAAAGAATATTTACAATTATTTCTTTCTCTCATTAATTAATGTATTCAATAATCTATTTATGATTTATACACTTATATTTATCCCTATAATCTCTTATTTTTCCTGGATATCATGGCAATATGTGCTAAAGAAGGATATTACAAACTATGATGTTACTTTCATGTTTGCCAATTGCTACTGGCATATCATTTATCTTAAGCTTTCTCAGCTAATAAGGTAAAAGATTGCACATATGCAGGTGAAACCATTTAAATACATAACCAGCAATGCAATGAAAGGAAAACCATTATACATTTGGAATATTATTCAAGGTAGATGATATTACCTGTTCAGCTTCCTGAAATAAGCTCATAACTCATCCCCTTTGCTACCTGTGTTATGAACTGTTTAGTGTTTCTGTAAAATGTGAATTTTTATTGTATATTATTTTTTATTATTTCTACAAATATATTTATGCAGAAATAATAGCTGGCTAGGAAGACAATATTTCTTCTGCATATTTCATTTGAAAGAATAAAATTGCTGCATTTTCTGCTAAGTTTCATTTAGGTATTTGTGTAATCCATGTCCTCACTGCTTCTCACCACCATGGAAAACAGATTTAAATAATGTTTAAATAATGTTATATATCTTTCTGAGACATGCTTAAATTCTAATTCTTCAAGTTATAAAAACACAAAGATGGTGCATCAGTTTTATGTGCAATCAGATAAGGGTTAAATGATGGAAAACAAGTATCTTGCTTTAATTAATTTACTCTTCCTGTGATAAAATATCCTGACAATCGCGACGTTAGGAGAGAAAAGCTTATTGGTCACTCTCCTGGCTTTGGTTGATATCTGTGGGAAAGCCAAGGCAGGAACTTGAAACTGCTAATCATAGCCAGGAACAGAAAGTAGTGGTTGGATGAATGCTTAGTGCTCTAATAGCTTTCTCTACTCTTTTTAAGTCTATGGATTGTAAGCAGGACATGGCCATTGACTTCAGGTTGAATCTATTTCTTCACAAGATTGTTATATATTGGTATATATGAATATTAGTACTCTTGTTAACAGAGCCAAAGATTATAATTTCATTTAAGTGTTTTAATATGTAAATGTATCACATTTTGTGATAAACAAGGTTTACCTTTTATAGTCTTGGAAACAGGATGTAATGTCACAGAAAAATGTGTTTATGACTCTTAAACTAACTGGTTTAGAATCTATTCTCTAAGGCTGCACTGTAGCTCTGTTGGTCACATAAAGAACACTCTAAAGCTTTATAGGAGACCATGTCCTCAAATATACTTATTATTAAATCCCACCTTCATGTAATTAAGGTCCTTTACAAGGTTCGTGAAATGTACAGCTTTAATTCCCAGATGAAGAAGCCAAATGAATGCCTATAGAACTTCAGTGAATATGCAAAGAAAATGCTTGTCAGAAAAAACTGCAACTTTTAAAATTTTTAAATAATAAATATATAAACCAACAGAAATATATGTGTGCATATATATATCAAAATAAACCACAAAATTACAAAGGTGTGGCTTAATATTTTATTGTAATTTTCCAGTAGAAATTATATAACAAGTTTTGTTTCCTCAATTATCCAAAATTAGTTTGCATAATTTTCAATACATTAGTGCTCTTTGGAGAAGGACAGGGGAGTGAGCTGGTTTGGGAATTAGTCTTCTGTTTAATTATTATTAAAAATATTGCATATTTTATTTAAAATCTTTAAAAACGCATTGTTTCAAATAATTAACAAATACTTACAATCTTTTTCTCTTTTCAGCCTTGTCAGCTTCATTACATACAAGGCCATGTTCTGATAGCAAAGGTGGGGCCTAGAAATTTTCTGTCCCATGCATTGGTCAGACAGTATAGTAATGCAACCATTATTCCATTTCTTGTACATCTAAGAACTGGACAAAGAGCACGAAAGTCATGGTTTTCTTTTATTGTCAACAATTATGGGGTGTTCAAAATATAATTCTTACCCTAAGATCACGTTTTGCTTACAGGTTACAACATATGGTAACAAAAATCATAATATCCTGTAGTTGGAGACAGTTCTAGGTCTATGTGTCATGCGTTAGTTGTTATTGGAATTTTTTTCAATCGATATCACCTCAGCAGGATAAGTTTAAAATATGACTAGATTCCAAAAATACTTTCAACATTAAGTGTTGTGGTTCAAATTACACATACACACACCCCCACACACAAACCCAAAACAGAGCAATTACTCACTTTCTACAGTGTAAGTTAAATGCTACAATTTATTTTGAATTTTTAAATTTGTGTTATTGTATATTAATGTTTTCTCTTGGACAAAGCATGAATCGCATGTATATGGAGTTTTGCATGATTACACCTGTGTGAAGTTAATGAGATCTATAAACAATATGCTCTTGTGCATAGGAAATACATAACCAGCTTCCTGGATAGGATGCTGTAGCTTCCTATCACTTTCCAGATACATTCCTTTTATAAATTTATTTTTATTTTATTATAATTTTAAATTAAAATGTAAATACACCACTTAACCCCTCCCTGTAACTCTCTCCAATCTCTCTCATGTTCCCTCCTTCCTTCCAGCCTTTTCTATAATACCACTTCATTCTCTCAAGTTGATGACCTCTATTCTTTTGGTTATCACTGTATTTCATTTTAATACTGTTCCCAGTAAGCTTTAGCATAATAATTTGACATAGGAAAAAACACAGAGCAGCTCCTAGAGGCTGCTGGCTCACATGTATTTGGTAGGTGGCAGAGATGGCCTGTCTATGCTGAGTGTTCAGACCCATGAACATCTGAATGATTGGAAGCCTACCATTACCTGAATATAGTCAGTCAGAGACTACCATCATCTTGGTGCAAGGGGACCTGGACAGTGAACTAGTCTGAAATTACCACCACTCCAGCATCAGGCAGGTCCATAAGGGACTCCAAAATGAGAAGCAAACAAGAGACTAGAAGAACCACACCTGGGATCACAGGCCCACCTGTGCATCCCAGGTAAGCTGTCTGTACAAGGCATGAAAGCAGGAGAGTCCACCCCACTATCAAGCACTTTGCTTTGCAGAGCAGGCCCCACACATTGCAGGAGTTGTAGGTAAGCCAACCCTGGGGATGCAAGTGTGGGAGAGCTAGCCCTACCACATGTGTCCCTATGGTGACATGGATAAGGAAAAGATACCCTTCTCCCCTCACCACCTGCAGCAGGCAGAAGACCTGGTCCTGGAGTCGTAGAGCAGAAAGACTGTCCCCACCCCTCACTTGCTGCAGCACTCCAGAGCTAAGCCCCTGTACCTTACCTGGGCTGCAGGGTAGAGCTGGCTCTTGTGCTGCTGTGGGTGAGCTAGCTCTGAGGCCATGAGAGCTGGAGAATGGGTAGGCTGTCCATCTCAGATAACTCTCATGTCCAGCCAGGGATTTGAATTGGCCCATCCTAAGATCAGTCTCATAAATGAACTGCTGGAATGCATGAAGAGACTGCTCCTACAGATCCAAAATTACAGGTTCCCATGACACAAGGCAACATCAGGATATCCAAGAGGAGTCCCAGAGAGATTCCAAAATTAATAGAATAGCAGAAGCTAAAGGTCTGGTATCAGACCAACAAGTCATTGCAATGAACATTATAACTAAAGGAGAGTGGGCAAAAGGGATACTGTGGAACACACTGACACACTACAGCTTCCACAACTAGATTTATTTTTCTTGGGTGGGTAGGTTGCAAGGATGGGGGCATGTATGAGTGGAAGGGACAGTGAGTGGGACTGGGGTACATGATGTGAAATTCACAAAGAACCAATAAAAGTTAAAAAGAAAAAGGAAGGAAAGAAAGAAAGAAGAAATGAGAGAGAGAAAGCAGGAAGTGAGGAAGGATGGGAGAGAGAGAAAGCAGGAAGGGAGGAAGGATGGGAGAGAGAGAAAGCAGGAAGGGAGGAAGGATGGGGGAGAGAGAGAGAGAGAGAGAGAGAGAGAGAGAGAGAGAGAGAGAGAGAGAGAGAGAGGAGACATGGAGACTGCTATGCCTAATGTTTCAATTTCAAATACCTTGACACCTGTAGCATAGGTGGGAGGAACAGGGAAAACAAGAAAATTATTTCATTTAAGAACTTTGGCCTCAAATTCTCTTGGGAGCTGCGAAGAGTTAACTGTCCCATCCCTCCTGGGGGCCCTCCTGGATGTGACTGTCGACCAGGGTCCAAAGTGTCCTGCCTGCAGGACATTCAGCTGCTGAGGAGGTAAACTGCCGGTCTAGGGGAAAGAAGACAGGAGACAATAAATACTTGAGGGCAAGATGGTGTCCCAATCAAGTCCCCAAAATGGCTTTATTACTACGTCTATTTAAACACTTCAAGGCGGGAAGGGCAGGAGTAGGGAGGTTACTAGAGGTCACTACAGGGTAGAAAGAGATAGAGGGGGAGGTTTCTCAGGGTCGCTTAATTGCAGCCAAACATCAGACTGTTGTAAATCAGCATAACAATTCTTATTGTGGCTTAAGATAGCAGGACATCTCAAGGTTTCTCTGGAGCCACAGGCTACTACAAACAAACCATCTATTCACCTGCAAAGGACATCTGCAGAAGGGAGTAATCAAAGAATGTCTGCTAAAGCCTGGGACACTTTGGCTTGCTGACAAAGCCTAGGTTCAATTAATGCCTTGGTCTCCGACAGGGAGCATCATTCTTACACCTAAAAAATCACTGTGAAAAATAAACTGTTTTTAGGGAAGAAGGCAATGGCAGCTGGAAGAACGGAGACAGGGTCCCAATAGTGACCAGAGTATTTTTATTCTAAACAGGTGGCTTAAACTCCCCAACAATCTGCAAACGTACATGTAACCTATGATTGCAAAGTACATTTTACCGAGTAGGTAGAATAAGAGTTTCATATAAAGCATATATCCAATTAAATATTATCCTATCTCTTTACATTTTCTAAGAAAACACAAGACTTCAAAAAAATTTAAAGTATTATTAGGAAAGACTGATTTTTTTCTACATATGAAGATAGGTAGGTAGATAGAGAGACACATAGACATTTAGAAAGATAGATAAATGGATGATTAGGAGAGAGGTGATGATAGAATCTGATAAATAGAAGATAGGATGATAGAAACTTGATTTCTTTATTCCTTAATGACCCTCTATATCCTGTTCACTTGGTGAATCTTCTGCAGGGGCATCATATACAGCTACTGTTATCTAAATACGCCTTTGAGAAAATTATATCATTTTTCTCCCAATCTCCTCATTCTTGACCTATAAAACTTACACTGTAGATAATACAAGTTCCAAAACACACTGACATTTATTTAATGAGATACATTTGCTTTTTCACTCTTCTGTGAAGAGAAGATTTATCCTAGCACTGTCTTTGATTGTGAGCAAAATTTATCCAGGCTCATTTTAGAGATAAAAGAAATTATTTTTATAAGAAAGCAAGCTATCAAATCAGAGGTCACTGTGGCTTACTTCCTTGGGAAAGTAAGTCGAGGTGTATTGTGCACACAAATTTTGAGAAGTGGGAGTAAAGGTAGGACACTCTTAAAAATATATAAAAAATACTTTGCAGGAAGTGTTTGTACATTACTTATGTCAGAGATGCAAACTGATTTCAAATGTAAAGACAAAATTAATGTCCGTAATATAATGTTCCCCTAAGAAATGAATGCCATATATTATAAATTATTTTTTGTCTTAAGGGAAAATGGATTTAATAATTTTTTAAGATCCATGTCATTGTGAATCTGTGCTTCTATAACAAAATTCTACTGAATGAATAATTGGCAGAAAATAAAAATGTATTTCTCAGAATCTTAGAGCCTGAGAAATGAAAGATCAAAATGTTGACAGTTTCCCTCAGAAGAGAGGACTAGGGAATGGACTTCCATCAAGTATTTTCTTTAGATTTCCTAATAAATAAATAAATAAATAAATAAATAAATAAACAAACAAACAAACTAACTAACTAACTAAAAATAATAGTATTCATGTGTGAGTTATATGTTAATTCTACCACCCATCATCATTATGTTGCCCCCTCTTGATGGCTCCTTGAAAGTTTTTTTATTGGATATTTTATGTATTTACATTTTAAATGTTATCCTCTTTCCCAGTTTCCCCTCCCAACCCCCCTCTCCCATGCCTCCTCCCTCTGCTTCTATGAGGATGCTCCCCCTCCCACCCACCCATTCCAACCTCTCCGCCCTGGCATTCCCCTGCACTGAGGATTCGAGCCTTCACAGGACCAAGGGCTTCTCCGCCTATTGATGCCAGCGAATAAACCACCAACACAGAGTACACTTGGAGGGACCCATGACTCCTTGACTTTTTAAATGTCCACTTAACACAGTCTAACTCCTGTGAAAGGAGAACCATGACAGGGAGACTGACTGAAGCAAATTATCCTGTACACATATCTATAGGCGTGGTCTTGATTATTAATTGATGCAGGGAGTGTAGTTCACAATGGAAGGTTTTATTTCCTGGAAAATTGACCCTAGGCTATATTAAAAATCTAGATAGGCATGAGTCTGTGTGCCACTCAAAGTCAAAGTCAAGATTCTGGGTCTTTATAGTTCCTCATATGACTTTTCCTATTGGTGGGTTGTGATGTGGAAATAAAAAAAAAAAAAAAAAAAAAAAAAAACAAGTTAACTTTTTAATGCCCAAAATGCTTTTGGTCAAAGTGTTTTATCACAGAAGAAAAGAAAACTATAGCCCAATTCCTAATGCCCTCATAGCTCTCAATGTATTTCTTTACCTCTATTTTGGAACAGACACATTGAAGTTATAAACCTTATGTTTTTATAATCTAGCATAAGGCTTTATCTATTTAGTGACTTACTTAGAGCAGAGTCTTGTAACTCTACAAGAAATGAAATTTTCCAATGAAAATTGTAGTACCTATATATTTTTATGAATATACATAACACTATTTTCCTTGTTTTTTATTAACAGAAAGATAAATAATGTCACATATTTGTGAAAGATTTAGAAGGTACATAACCTGAAAAAAAATAATTGTAGGAGTCTTGGGTTCTGAGAGTCGTACAAAGTTACAACATTGCATCTCATTTGTTTAAATGACATGGAGATACAGAGATGAGGACTCCTACAGACAAATTTGCTGTTTCTAAGATGCTCAGTTTCAGCAAACAGTAATCAGATTTTATGCAAAGCAACATTTTCAGTTCACGTTTTACAGTCTCTACTGTTGTTCTAGTTTTCAATAGCAGGTAATTGGAAGAGGCAGAATGCATTTTACAAATGTTTTCCCTTGGATTTCTGATAAGGTGACTTTTTCAAAATGAAAAAAAAAAAGAGTAAGCTACAGCAGCTCTGAGTCACAGAAATATCATGTAATTAAAGCCTCCAGCTGCATGCATTTTTAATACCACAGACAACAGTGTAATTGACACATGCAATTCTGGATCACACTTCAGATTTGAAATTATTTTACTCTGCTGAAATGGGTTTAAGTGCACTAACCAGATATGCTTTCAGTAATTCGGCTTTTAATGACTATCCTTCACTTCAGAGCTACCTTTGATGTTAAAATAGTCCAAGAAATAATGTAATTTCCCCACATGCTGGTTGGGTTACAGTCAGATGTTTCTTAAATATTTCATGTAAGAACTCTCCCTGACCCCTACCACTGTGAGAATGTGAGGAGATTTTACTAACAATTTTAGATCTTGTAGTTCACTGAATTAACTGGAATGATCAGGACCTCAAGTGAAATTGATTGCTGAACCTAAAATAAGATCAAAGCAATGAATCAAAAGGATATAGCAGATTTAAAAATACAAATTATAAGTATAAGTTCAGAATAATTAATATTTGTAAAATTGCAGTGCAAAAGACCTTAGAAAGTATAAAACTCACCACATTAAAATGTAAAATTTTAAATAGGTCTTTGAACCCAGAAAAGACTCCTAATTCCTACTTATTAGCTGTGAAACCAAAAGGCACAGTACCACAGAGCTTTATTACCTATAATAGTATCTGATTTCTCTGCAGATTTCCCAATTGCATTAAACTTCTTACCACTGACTGTTGAATGTCTCACAACGTACAGCACCACTCAAACAATTCCAGTCTCCACTGTCAGTCACAACAACTCAGTCAAGGTCACTTTCTTTGCCTCTCCCCTATTCATTCTAAGTTCAAAAATATGCCAAACCATATCACACAGGAATTTACTTAATACTCAAAAACTATTTGTTGACATCCACTTGTTTTTCAAGGAGTTTCTACATTGAAACTTGTCCTTCCCACACTGGTCTCATTTCCTAAGGCCTGATCAGCCTGCTCTTTCTAGAACCCTGGACCACCAACCACAATGATCTGAGTCTACCTCCATTGATCACTAATTAAGAAAATGTTCTGGAGATTTTCATATAACCTGATCTTATAGCGGTATCTTCTTAATCGAGGTCCCCTTTAGCTTTAGCTTGTGTCAAGTAAACATAAAACGTTCCATCATAGCCTTGTAAATTAACATCGTTGAGAGCACGCTCGGGGCCTGCATAGGTCTGCAACAATTTGGGTCCCAGGGCTGAAAGGAGAAGTGGACTCATGCCCCCACTCCTAACCCCAGAGAAATCTCCAGTTGATAACCACTAGCAAATAAAAACTTAGTTGGATCCAAGGGAGTCTCACTGGGGAAACAAACTAATTTTGAGCATAGGCTGCATGCCTAGTAGCCTATGAGCTCAGAGGCAGGTTTGGAGGTTCCTTGTCTCATAATTTGTGTCATGGCTCTTCCTTGTTGTTTGAAATTTTATTTTATTATTTTAATTCATACACACACACACACACACACACACACACACACACACACACACACACACGTATATAATTTTTCTCTTCTCTTTTTACCCTAGAGGTCTTCTGTGATTTCCAGGTTATTGTACTACAGGATACTTGAATGTGCAAAAGAATAGTTCTGTGTTCCTTGTGCCCTCTCCTAGACTGTTTTCCTTAGGGTTGTTTGTTTCTCCATTTCCTATCTCTTTGTTTTTTTAAATCTTATTATATTTTATTTTTATATTATCCCATAGAAGCTTATTTGTTTTCCAATAACAAACACAAAAGGGGTGGATCCAAATAGAAGGGGGAGGTGGGAAGGAGCTGGAAGGGACAGAAGGAGGGTAATTTATAATCATGTTATATTATGTGAGGAAAAAGTCTATTTCAATAAACAAAAACTAAACAATTAGTAAACAATTTAGTGAATGAACAGTAAAGATCTTCCTCAAAGTACTTTGACACAGAACAGAGTCATAACCCAGTGTCCAAGTTGGCAATCTCTGCTTTGGGTATGTTGAAAAGTGTCTTCTTCTATTAAGTATGATTTAAAGCACATCAAATTATGCATATTATTTATAATTTTATACAGCACATGGATATCTGCAGTCATTTTGAATCTTATGTAGAAAAAAATCAGAATTTTTATGGGTTATAACAAGTTCATCACTTTTTGTTGAAAAGTCCCTAAAGCTGTAAAAACAGCTTTTCCTACTATTTTAATAAGGTTTGAATAATTTAAATTGGTGAGTTTAAAATTTCTTTATTATAGCAAGGCCTAAAACAACACTTAATTATCTGCAAATAAAAGAACAATCATGTGGATTAAAAGATTACATTCTGTGTTCCCAAGGCCAAAAGAAGAATTTACACCGATCAGTAGATTTCCCACTTGGTAGAAACAAGGTATGGAATGTCAAGGCTATCTGTATATATGTTTACAGATGCTATCTCATTTTTGTTTAAATTTATAAATGCTAAAACTTCTGCCTAAGCAGTCACAAAACCAAACTAAAATCTGAGAAGAAAAAATAAATCAATTAGGAGAGAAGTTCTGGGTCCAATTCCAGTTGGATGAGTACAGAAGATGAGTTGATTATATCAGTTTTGTGTGTTATTATTTATTCTTCAACTATTCCGCACGTATATATTTTATTCATAATCACCCCAATACTCTTTTAATCCCATTCCCCCTGAATCCCTCTTATCAAAAAGTACCCCTCCTATCTTCATCTTCTGAAATGTGAGATCCAATATATTTAAGCAGATTCACTTGGACAAGAATGGTTAGGTGGGTTATTTATCAAGGAAGTGGTAACTTGCCAGTGGCTAATCCACTGAAGAAAAAAGTCCTTCCATTCCCCTCTCCTTTTGCAATCAATTACCAAGAGCTTCTCTGACAGAACAGACATCCTAAGCCCATTGCCTGCTCATGAGGGATGTTGATCACATTGGTCTTTGACTTGTCTTGTAAAAATAACCTCAGCTACAATGAGTTCTTGAATACAACACTCCTACCATGTACAAAAAACAGCATGTTACCAAGTCATTCCTGTGTCCCCTCCCACGTCTTTCATCTTTCTTGAGCATTGGAAGGGGGAGTATTGATGTCACATTTAGAGATGTGCATTACTTACTCTTGGTCCTTTGACAAATTATGAGTCTCAGAGGGCCAACTCCCTCTGCAGTAAGAAGCTTCTCTGACCAAGACTGCGGATGGTTCTGAACTATGGGTATAAACTTGGGTCTTTCAAAGGCTGCTTGACAAGGTGACAACTTACTCTGCATTTTTTAAGTGCTAGGGAAAAAAAACGTTTAAGTGCGCTCATCATAAAGACATGATTGCTGTTGGAGGAAGTATGTATTTGCTCTGATAGAAAAATACACACTTTACAAGGTTTTCAAATACCACATAGCAGTGCATACAGATGTATATTTTCATGTATAAATTAAAAAGTCTAAAAAGTAAAAGAAGAAGAAGAAGAAGAAGAAGAAGAAGAAGAAGAAGAAGAAGAAGAAGAAGAAGAAGAAGAAGAAGAAGAAGCAGTAGCAGCAGAAGAGGAGGAGGAGGAAGAGGAGGAGGAGGAAGAGGAGGAGGAGGAAGAGGAGGACGAGGAGGGGAGGAGGAGGAGGAGGAGGAGGAGGAGGAGGAGGAGAAGAAGAAGAAGAAGAAGAAGAAGAAGAAGAAGAAGAAGAAGAAGAAGAAGAAGAAGAAGAAGAAGAAGAAGAAGAGACCAGTTTATCACTTCATATGCTAACATTTTAATCTTCAATAAATATTTGCTTGTGAGCATTAGCCTCTATGATGGAGTCAATCTTGTGGTTCCAACATGATTTATTTACAAAACAGTTAAGGGCTGAGTTGACATTCTATGCAGAGGAGTATATTTGTAATTCACACTTCACTTAGCAATACATGGAGCATACATTTTGTTTCCTGTCACATAGCTCAGACCTCAAAATTGGGTAAGTTTATAAACCCTCTAGTGGATTTCACCATGATGTATATAATCATTCGTTGCTTGATGCAAATTTTAATTTGATATAGTAAGTGGTAATAATCACAGATCAAATTTATACATGTTCAACATTATACATAAAAGAATAGAAATGCTACAAGGAAAACACAGACAACAATACAATCTTTGATGTTATTAAACAAGAGTGCTGGGCACTGCATCCCAAATTTCAAAGTTGTTTTGTAGTAACTGGTTTCAGTTAGGGGAGATTACACTCCAGTGTTTGATATGGCAGATCAATAAGTTGATCCCTAGTGTGTTCCATAAAGGAAATTACCTCAATAGAATCTACTTACATCTGTCCCATGAAGAATCGTCTCCTTTGGACAAAATAGTCATATTTCCTCACTCCTATGGCTGTCTGGATACAAACTGAACAAGGATAACATAATCAGACATGCCAACTGAATAGAGTAAAGCCTACACAGCTTCAAAGCTACTAAAAACTCTAGATGCTTGAGGAAAATAGGATTTTGGAGAGTGCGCCTTCCATGAGTGGAAGCACACCAATTGATTGTCCAATGCCAAATGGTCATTCCTAAAACACACACACACACACACACACACACACACACACACACACACACACACACATATATATCATACAGACTGGAAAAAGTTATATTAATGAATATATACGTTTAGACATATCCACATATGCATGTAATAACAAGTAGTTTTAAAAAGAGACCATGATTCAAGAGCGAGCAAGAAAGTGTATATTGGAGGATTTAGAGAGATGAAAGGGGAAAGATGTTATAATCTCAAAAATTAAAGAAGCACTTTTAAATCAAGAGAACAATATTGTCTGTACCTCTCTCTAATTATGATACAAGTCTGTGCTTTTCCAAAATATTGCCTTTATTCTACCACAAAAGAAAATTAGTCAATCTCATATTAGCAAAATGACTAATGCTCATTTCATGTTAAAGTACAAATGTTCTCAGTTTCTAATTATATTAATAATGGAAATTGAAAGTGAATTATGTAAGAGCAGAAAATTAATCTAAACTAAGGATTTGGTTTTCGATGGAAAACACTGCAACTGTGACTAATGCTTCTGATCGGAAAGAACCTTGAGCTAGGCATAGGTCATGCAACAGTTTGAGCATGTTGAATCGATGCAGCACCTTCAAGCAATGGACAAGCTATTACAATGTTATTGTTTCAGGGTATAAGCCTATTATGTTCTGTAAAGGAAGATACTGACATTTTGCTGCATTGGTTAAAAAGATTAACAGTTCATAAAGAACAGAACCAACTGTGCCAAATTAAATAGATTAAAATATGAAAGCTTAATGTTCTTTGTGCCCTCTACTGTAAATGCACATACAGTATAGTTTAAATGGCCCTAGTAGCTCGGCTGATAATGTACTAGCACAATACTTTTGGAGAAGCAATTCACATCCCTGCCACCTGGTAATAAACCACAGCAAGGTATTTTTACCTAAACCATTTATAAGCTTGTATGGAGGGGATGAAACTGTGAAGGATACTAGGAAGAGTAATTATTTTCATTTCAGGTGTTCATGCGCTGGCACATTTTAGTAAATAAAGGAAATTATTAACATATTTAATTAATATACTTGAAAAATGTGACATTTATTTTCTGTGTATATGTGTATACATACATCTATAACTATGTAGATTTGTATGTGTGTATGTATGTGTGTAGGGTCACATGTAGAAGGCAGGGGACAACCTTGGTGAGTCAAATCTTTACTTCCATGATGTGGGAGGTTTAAGGCTCTATGTGAGTTTGTCAGGCCTGGAGGCTAGCACCTTAGTCATTGAGCCATTTTAGTGGCCATTAGTTAACATAATCTGAAACTTTGCACAAGTATGTGTTTTTAATTTTTATCTTGAATCCTAATAGAAGTTCTCCTTTCTTATCATTTTCCTTTAAATATTCTTTTATTTAGTCATATATTTTATCTCAGAATAATGTATCCCCCTTTACATGAACACAGATTCTTAGAGTTATAAATAGTTTATGTATGCAAACATCATTTTATCATATGTAACTATGTACCATTATTAATACCACAGCCAGAATTTTTATGAATATTAAGCAATATAATATTTTACAGATTTTATGTAATAATTTCTACTATATAGGAACAATGAATTTTTAAAATAATATTGTGTAAGGTAATAGTAATCTGAACCCCACTTGTCCACATATGCTCACATGATGTTGAGCAAACAATACTTCAGAGTTTGATATATTTCCTGGGCTCTGGAAAATATACTTCACCTTGCTCAGTAGTTTTTCTGTGCCAAAGCGATGACAATCTATCATTTTAACTGACCTTTATTTTTCTCTTCTGAAATGACTAAACTTGTCAGTATGTTTTACTTTCTCTATAAGAAAAAACACAATTTCTCAAAAGGCTTGCCCACCTGCCTTCATGAACAACAGAAACCATGTCAGATTCAGACTTTGAGCCTCACCGTAAAGGGTTCCAAGCACCTTACTTACTGGTATATCTGATCTCTCTAGGTTGCTAGCTATATATTTCTAGCTAATACAGGAGTTCTTCAAATATATATACAAAAATGCTTAATCCAAGTGCTTATATTCCACAAACTAGGAAAGGTCACATTTCTATCAGGTTGGGTAACCTAATTATTTATGTTAATAAAATTTAATATTTGATACCAAATAACTAGAACATGAACTACTCCAAATGGGCAAGTGGTAAATGTTGTGAAGGAACTTACATTAATCATGAAAACACATTGACCCTAACTTATTAGGTAATTAATATTAATATAAAAACCAAACAATAGAAGAAACAGTGGAAAACTGTGTATCACATTTGGGAAGACCTTCAATTGTCACATTCCCAGACTGGTACCAACTTACCAAAACAAGTTCCCCAAAGAAAAAAATCGAATGGCAGCTCAAGCCATATCTTTTGGAACTTAACTTTTCTTTTTGTAACTGTTAGAAATGTCCCTATGGAAAAAAGCAAGAAATATAGTGTGTGACTAACATACTATTGTTTTACTCTTTAATTAGAGGGGAAGACAAGAGTAAGAATATAAAAGTACAAGAAGCTAAATATTGTATTTATCTTGGGCAGACATGGAATTTTTCTTTGGTGATCTCAAGGCAGACTGCCCTTGAAATACTCAGTAAATATAAAGACATATCTAAAATGTTTAATTCGTTAAATCAATATGAAATAACTTTTCTTATTTTAAAGTGAAGTCCTAAGACTGAAAAACAAAATGCCAGTTAAAGTGCAATTTATAAAGTGCAAAATTAGCTGCAAGCAAAGATTGAGAAGAGTTAGCTGAGATTCAAAGAAAGAAAATGCCATGTTTTTGGACTGAATGATGATGAGTAATGTCTAACTTTGACATTGCTTACGTACTTATCTATCTAGTCACAACTTGCTGAGTTCTCACTGTGTGTTAGCCACACTGATAAAGGCATTAAATACCACTGATCAGAAAAGAAAAAATTCTTGCCATTCAGAATTTTATAGTATAGATGCTCAGGAGATGGCTCAACAGTTATGAATGTTTACTGTTCTTATGGAAGACCTGAGTTTAGTTCCCAGTATCTGGTTGGGTAGCCACATATGAGGGAAGCTCCAGGGGACAAGAAGCCTTTGGCCACTCTGGACACCTATAGTTATGGACATACACCAACAAAGGTACATACATGTATACATATTTTAAAATAAAATAAATATTTTGTTGACATACTAAAGACAATTCACAGTATAATGGAATATAAAGAAAACCTTAAACTTTTTTTTTATTTCTGTTCGATTTGTAGAACTTTAAATTATTTTCAGGATCAAAGAAATATTTAAATATATTTGGTGATATCATTTGTCAAAAGGAGTATTCCAGACAAATGCAAAGTGAAATATTACCTGCACTTTAAAATGCCAGCAAAAGATCAAAACTGACAAATATTGGTCAAGACACTGGTAGATAGTTAGGGACAAAGGCTCAGAAGTGATGCTTTAGCTTAGCCATTGTAAAAAATACCATGCTAATTCCAAAACAAGAAAACCCTATTCAATAATTCATTCAATGATTCATGCAATAAAATTCTATTATTCTGGGTATTTACATGAAGAAAATGGCATCAGCAAGTTGAAGTCTCACCCATTTACTGGAGCACTGTTCTTCATCGCCAAGTTCTGGAATCAGTGTAAGTGTTTATTTGTGAAGGCACAGATAAGTCAAGCACAGGAAACAAACACTAAAGGATACTTTCCAGACATGAAGAACAGGAAATTTTGTTTGTGGCAACATGATGGATCTAGAGAAGATTATGTCAAGTAGAATACTTCAGGAACAAAAAACCAAAGACCTCAGAGCTCTTCTTGTCTATTACAGGTAAAACAATAAAAGTTTTAAAAGACTTTGTGAAGTAGTTGCTACCAGAGACTGGGAAAGTGGTGGCTCATCCTGGAGAGAGGATGGTATCATAGGCAAAATTTAAGGGAGTAACATTCAGTATTCCACAGCACTATACAGTGCCAAGGGTTGCCAAAAATTTCTAATAAATTATCTAGGAAAGGGAATTTTGTATGTTCCAACGCAAAGAAATAATAAATGTCCAAGTTGACAGGTACACTGATTATGTTGATCTGAAAATTACACATTAAGTATGTGTCCTAAGATAATCACATTATACTTTATATATGTATAATTTTGTATGATTTTAAAATATTTGAAAAATTAAAAGATAGCTGATGAATATAAAAACTTAGATAAAAATGAGAAAATTAATAACACATGACAAATTATAGATGGTGAGTGCCTTGCAATGACTATGAAGGAGTTTTTATTATTGTAGGCTGTTTAAGAATTTCTTGGCTTCGTGCTAATATTATTTACAAATGACTTAGAAAAGAATTCCTCTGAACAGGTAAACTTGTAATTTTATAAGTATCAAATAAAAATCAACTTACCTTAGCATTTTTAAAATAATTGAGCTTTTATACATATCTGTCACATTTGTTTATGTCAATAAAGTCATTAAAATTTTACTTTTTGAAATAATATTTCATTTTCATGTAATATACATTTTTAGCTTTCTTTTTCAATACACTGTAAATATTAATATTTTAATAGATAATGTAGTGGTTTGTATGTGCTCAGCCCAGAGAGTGGCACTATTAGAGGGTGTGGCTCGTTTGGAATAGGTGTGGCCTTGTTGGAGTAGGTGTGTCACTATGGATGTCAGCTTTAAGATCCTCATCCTAGCTGCTGGGAAGCCAATATTCTGATATCAACCTTTAGATGAAGATGTAGAATTCTCAGCTTCTCCTGCCCTATACTTGCCTGGATGCCATCATGTTTCTGCCTTGATGATCGACTGAACCTCTGAAACTGTAAGCTAGCCCAATTAAATGTTGTCCTTATAAATGTTGCCTTGGTCATAGTGTCTATTTACAGCAGTAATACCCTAAGATAGAATTGGTACCAGGAGTGGGCATTGCTGTGATAGGCCTGACTATGCTTTTGTTTGGAAGAATGTGGATTTTGGGACTTTGGATTTGAAAAGCAGTGGAATGCTTTAAATGGGGCCTAATGGTCTATCCTAGTAGATATATGGTGGAAGACTTTGTTAGAGAGAGTGATTTGTATTGTGTGGACCTGGCCCAAGAGATTCCAGTGTAGAATTTCAATATATGGCATAGAGACTATTTTGTGGTATTTTGGTGAAGAATATGGCTACTTTTTTGACCTTGTTTGAATAGTCGGCCTGAGACTAAGGTGAAGAGTCTCGGATTAATTGCATTGACAAAGGAAGTCTCAGAAACTCCCATTATAGACTTTGTTCTTTCACTAAGTCTCATGAAGAACATTTTAAACAAGCATAGCAAACTGAGAAAAGAAAAATATAAAATGTATCATTTGAGTATTAAAGAGGCACCAGGAACATAACTTATGCAGAATCCTGTGCTCAAGGATATTAAATTGAATTAAGGGAGTAGTGACCTTGGGGCAAGATCCCACCCACCTAAATAAGTCCAGGTCTGGTAGTACAAGAAGGTCTGGTAAATCCAAGGAGGCAAAGACAAGCCCATCTCTGAGTTCAAGATCAGCCTACAACAGAGCAAGTTCTAGGTGAAGCAAAGCTTAAATCCAGGCTTTGTGAACCACACCTTTAATCCAATTGCTTAAGGGAAAAGCATGCATATCCTTCAGTTCAAAATCAGTCTACAGAGCAAGTTCCATGACAGCAAAGTTTAAACAGTGTAAGAGTTAGAAAGCAAATGCTAGTGATAATTTAACAGAACAAGGAGGCCATGCTCTAGCCCAAGCGAGCACCAGAACTTGGCAGCTTTGGCCATATGGCTCTGGCTTTTAAGGAACTACTGGTACAATTGCTGCTGGTTAGCCAGAGCTAAGAAATTAACAGTGATTAAGAAGAGACCAACATCACTAAGATGAAATCTTCCAAAAATAATTTTCTGAAGACACAAAGAAGCTGTGTTCCAGAGATAGCTAATGTTGTACCTTGTGCTGCAGCTGTACTTGGTAATGTGTAAGAGTCACCCAGGTGATAATGCTTTTGAAGGCATGAAGGCATCATGAAGAACATCTGGGGCTGGGTACTGCAAGAGGAGATGGAAGACCATTGGTGAAGGTGCAGTCCCAGTTGCAGTTGACAGCCCATGACTGAAGAAGTCATACAAAGCAGTTGAAGCATGGCCCCATGAAGAGAGCCTATGAGAGGCTATTGATGAAACCTAGTTGCAGCAGAGAACTCCAGCAAATTGGAGATGCCAGTACCATGGGATGATCACCAAAAACAGCAGCAGAAATGGAGTGGATCAACCTGAGCTTCGAGTGCTACAGAGGGCAGAGCTAGAGAAGTGATGCAAGTCCTTTGGAGAAGCCAAGAATATTATGTGTGGATCCCAGACATTAGAACAAGAAGCTCGGAGGCCCCAAGATATTTGAGATGCCAATGCCGTGGGCTGAGGATAGCCCAGGAGAAAGAATTTTGTTGCATTCAATAAAGATGAAAAAGGAGTTGGAGATCTGAAGACATCAGACATGGAGATGCAGATTTTGGAGTTTGCCCAGGTGGTTTCCTATCTTGCTTTGGGGATTACATTTAAGTGACTGGATGAATGATAGAAGAGTCTTTGAAATTTGGACATTTAATATTGTTGATACTGCTATAGACTATGGGGACCTTTGAAGTTGGACTAAATATATTTTGCATTATTCTATGTTTAGGTATGACTGCCATAGACTCATATGTTTGAACAATCCTATGGGGTCCAGGGAGTGGAATGTAGTGGTTTGTATATGCTCAGCCCAGGGAGTGGCACTATTAGAGGGTGTGGCTCTGTTGGAGTAGGTATGGCCTTTCAGAGTAGGTTTGCCACTGTGGGCATGGGCTTTAAGATCTTGGTCCTAGCTGCTTGGAAGCCAATATTCTGCTAGCACCTTTCAGATGAAGAAGTAGAACTCGCAGCTTCTCCTGCACCATGCCTGCCTGGATGCTACCATGTTCACACTTTGATGATAATGGACTGAAACTCTGAAACTGTAAGCCATCCCCAACTAAATATTTGTCCTTATAAAAGATACCTTGGTCATGGTGCTTAGCAGTAAAACCTTAACTAAGACAGGTACTACTATAAATCTAAAGGTTGATCTGTGGGTGGAGACCTCTGCCTGGGCCACCAGGAGTCCATAGCCAACGAGCGCCAGAGAAAGCTACCCTCCCAGGAGCTTGGAAAAGCCGTGTGTGGGGTTAAGGGGAGCAACACCTCTCACCCAGACCCTCCCGGATCCAGGAAGATCCAGGGCCTGAGAACCTGGAAGCAGGAGAAACCTGTGAACCTTCCAGTTTCCATCTGTGGGTGGAGACCTCTGCCTGGGCTACCAGGGGTCTCTGCCTGGGGACCTCAGCCTGGGCCACAGGGCTCCAGGAGAGAGCAGGTATCCCAGGAGTGCTGACGCATCTTTGAGCACAGGCAAAACCACCACTTCTGTTCAAACTCACTGGATCAAGAGGGACCCTTTCAGAGCCATCAGGACATATGAACCAAGGGACAGCTGGGGACAAGATCCTTCTGATTTCTTTCTGCACCCCAGAGCTGACCCTGTGCCACAGATCTCCAAACCCAAACACCTCTCAGAGAAAGCGGTCTTCAAGGAGTATTGACACAGAGGCCTGCAGGAGGGGCAAGCCACAATCAGACAGAGTAAGATCAGCTAACAACAGAGTTAACAAGATGGCAAAAGGCAAGGGTAAGAACATAAGAAACAGAAACCAAGAGTACTTGGCACCATCAGAACCCAGCTCTCCCACCACAGCAAGCCCTGGATACCCCAAAACACCAGAAAAGCAAGACTCAGATTTAAGATCATTTCTCATGATGATGAAAGAAGACATGAAGAAAGAAATGAATAACACTCTTAAAGAAATACAAGAGAAGAGAGATAAAGCCTTTCAAGAGAAAATTAAAAAATCCATTAAAGAATTACAGGAAAACACAATCAAATAGGCAGAATTTCAAGAAAACACAATCAAACAGACAAAGGAAATGCACAAAACTATCCAGGAGCTAAAAATAGAAATAGAAAAAATAAAGAAATCACAAAGGGAGACAACCCTGGAGTTAGAAAACCTAGGAAAGAGATCAGGAACCATTGATGTAAGCATCACCAACAGAATACAAGAAATAGAAGAGAGAATCTCAGGAGCAGAAGATACCATAGATAACATCGACACAACAGTAAAAGAAAATTAAAAATGCAAAAAGCTTCTAACACAAAAACATCCATGAAATCCAGGACACAATGAGAAGACAGAACCTAAGGATAATAGGTATAGAAGAGAGTGAAGATTCCCAACTTAAAGGGCCAGCAA
>CM052719.1:39839100-39914174 GCA_028551405.1 Uromys caudimaculatus
AGTGATAAAAACTGCATGGTATTGGTACAGTGACAGGCAGGTAGATCAATGGAATAGAATTGAGGACCCAGAAATGAACCCACACACATATGGTCACTTGATTTTCGACAAAGGAGCTAAAACCACTCAGTGGAAAAAAGACAGCATTTTCAACAAATGGTGCTGATTCAACTGGCGGTCTACATGTAGAAGAATGCAAATTGATCCATCCCTATCTCCTTGTACAAAGCTCAAGTCCAAGTGGATCAAGGACCTCCACATAAAACCAGCTACACTGAATCTAATAGAAGAGAAAGTGGGGAAAACTCTCAAACACCTGGGTACGGGGGAAAAGTTCCTGAACAGAACACCAATGGCTTATGCTCTAAGATCAAGAATCGACAAATGGGACCTCATGAAATTGCAAAGCTTCTGCAAGGCAAAGGACACTGTCAATAAGACAAAACGGCAACCAACACATTGGAAAAAAGATCTCAACCAATCCTATGTCTGATAGAGGGCTAATATCAAATATATACAAAGATCTCAAGAAGTTAGACTTCAAAAAACCAAATAACCCCATCAAAAAATGGAGAACAGAACTAAACCGAGAATTCTCAACTGAGGAAATTCGCAGGGCTGAGAAGTACCTAAAGAAATGCTCAACATCCCTAGTCATCAGGGAAATGCAAATTAAAACAAGTCTGAGATTCCACCTCACACGAGTCAGAATGGCTAAGATCAAAAACTCAGGTGACAGCAGATGCTGGTGAGGATGTGGAGAAAGAGGGACACTCCTCCACTGTTGGTGGGACTGCAAGTTGGTACAACCACTCTGGAAATCAGTGTGGCAGACCCTCAGAAAAATGGACATAATGCTACCTGAGGACTCAGCTATACCTCTCCTGGGCATATACCCAGAACGTAATAAAGACACATGCTCCACTATGTTCATAGCAACCATATTTATAATAGCCAGAAGCTGGAAACAACCCAGATGTCCCTCATCAGAGGAATGGATACAGAAAATGTGGTACATTTACACAATGGAGTACTACTCAGCTATTAAAAACAATGACTTAATGAAATTTGCAGGCAAATGGATGGAACTTGAAAATATCCTGAGTGAGGTAACTCAGTCACAAAAGAAGGAACATGGTATGTACT
The DNA here is from genome assembly GCA_028551405.1 of Uromys caudimaculatus. Classification (NCBI taxonomy): domain Eukaryota; kingdom Metazoa; phylum Chordata; class Mammalia; order Rodentia; family Muridae; genus Uromys; species Uromys caudimaculatus. The sequence goes on from CM052719.1 coordinate 39,840,247, forward strand.
CACTAATAAGCGGATATTAGCCCAAAAGTTCAGAATGCCCAAGTTTCACTTAACAGTAACCGCTGGACTGAGAGTGAGGTCCCAGATGGAGGAGTTGGAGAAAGGTCTGAAGGAGCTGAGGGAATTTGCAGCCCCAAGGAGGGAGCAAGAGCGTCAATGGACCTCCCCCTACCCCCAGTCGTCCTGGAGTTTGGACCACCAACCAAAGAATACACATGTATGGTACCATGGTCCGGACCACACATGTGGCAGAGGATGGCATTGTTGGCCATCAGGGAGAAAGGAAATGCCCTTGGGCCTGAGGATGTTAGAGGCCCCATTAAAGGGAATGTCAAGGTGGGAATATGGGGATGGGTGGGCGGGTGGGTGGGGGTGGAATTCCCTCATAGTGACGGGGAGCGGGAGGGAATAGGATGTTTCCAAAGAGGAGACCCAGAAAAGGGGAAACATTGGAAATGTAAATAAAGCATCAATAATAATAATAATAATAATAATAAAGTAACTCTAAAGTTTATTGTTTTCATTATGAAATGTACAATGATACTAGGTTTTAGGAACATTTATATTTTTATAATTATGATGAGTGGTCTCATGCATAGTATAAAGAAATAACTGTGTATGTGTGAGAGAATTTGTGCATTTGTAAAGTTTGATTTTGGGGATTATATTTTTAAAGTAATATCCACATAAAATACAACCATAAATATTAATACTTAGATTAAATATTGATACTTTCTTATCTTACACTACAGACCAGGCTGTAGTTGACCATGTGGAGACCATTTTGCTTCCATCTCCTGAGTACTGAGAATGCACGTGTGAACCACCACAGCCTGCTTTGCTATGGGTTCTAGAAAACTCTAAGCCTTAGCAATTACATCAGTTAAAACTCAGTTTAGCAATGGTATATATGTTCACTATAAACTGATATCATGTGAGCATTAAGAACAATAATGGGTGGTATATTATAGAAGCATATGTAAGACAGATTTATAGAACAATGCTGGAGGCTGTACTTAAAATTTGAACAAAAGAAAATTACAAAATTTATGATGTAAAAATTAAATTTTGAGTGGTACAGAGTAATTTTTTATTATTAAACCTATAGGTAGAGACTGCCACACACTGCCAAATAGGTATGTACTTATTATTGTGAAAATTAACAAATTCCCTATGTGACCAAAACCATTCTGGATAGTATTATCCATTACATGTTTTTATCCATTAATTCATGTTCCTTTAAACAGAACATGAGCACATAGCATTCTTCCTGTTTTAAAGTTCTTTGTATTACTATAAATATGACAGAAAAAAGTTTTTCTATTGCTAAACATGTTTTATGATACTTGCACTATATAATATTTACTCTAATGATTTTACATCTTTAATGATATACATTTTGATACTATTTTTATAAGTGGTAAGTACTTTGATATATGTAATAAATACATGATATATATGCATATTCAAATTCAAATCCAGATAAATAAACTTGAAAGTATTGTTCTGTGAATTAGTCCATGCGAGGACAATCACAACTCTCTTTCTGAGGCAAGGCCCACACTGATACCAAGTTCACATGCGTGGAGAGAAAGGACACTGATGAGTTCATAATAGGATACTGTGTATATTAAACAAAAAATATATAATAATAAATGGTCTAAAAAGAAAACAACATGTTTTCAGGTCAATAGGACTCTCTGCTCCTTATCAGAAGCCAGAGATAAATTTTATATATGAGAAAGCATTTCCAATTTAATCTCCAGAATTCTGCAAATTAAGATCAAGTAGGTTTGCTTTTATTTGGCTAAAAAAAAAAAAAAAAAGAAAATGCAAGAGTCAAGGTGAAATAAAAGTACTTTAACACATAAAAACTAATTTCTCATCACAGTAAATGCAATTTAGCAGAAATAACCAATAAGGAATTACATAAAAGATAGAAAATTGATCAGATAAAGAAGCTAAATACAAGGAGGCTGAGAAGAAAAAGTTACAGCACATATGGGAAATTGAACATTTTCACACATAAATAATTATGCATGTGAGTCCTTAGCAATCAATAAAAAGAAAATTAACACAGAAACACGGAATTCCATGTGTGTAAGCTGGGATTTAGAAAGTCCAAAGTGAAATTGATGGCAAAGTTCAGCTACGTTTCAGAATGACATAGATAGCAATGTACAAACACAGTGCAGGAAAAAAAAAATCTTCATCGAAACTGTTTCAGGCATGTCCCTTCCCTCAGACTCAGTAAGTTTGAGAAAGTTCATGAACTAATTGTTCTCAACCTCACTTTCTCATGAACAGATTAGACAGAATAGCTTTTTGCAGGTTTAGTATTGACTGTTGCTGATGCTTGCTTTTGCTCTTCAGTCCTCACATTTATTTCTACAAGGTCTGAGGAGAGTTCTTTCCGTGGTACCCTTTGCTAACTTTATGAATTGTTTTCCTTGGTAGAGGAGATCACAGGTCCTACAAACACAATGCCTCATTCTAGCTGCTACATCCCCTACAGTGAAGAACCCATTTTATCTTCCAGATCAGCAGGATAAACATGAATAGAACAAAACACAGTGTGTGAGCAGTAGTGCCAGATATATTTGCTTTGGCAAAATGCTACCTCTGAAAGATGTATCTTGAATCTCTTTGTCTTAACATTAGTGCCGTAATGCTCTGTACCAAAATTGAAAATGCAACTGAAAATAGTTCATACAAAACATTGTAGATATGAATGTCAATAAAAATAGTCACTGAAAAGTACACAAACAAAAGATATTCCTTTTCTTGTTCATCAGTAGCATGATGTTAAGACAATAGACTTTTTTTCCACAACTTAGTCCCATGTGAACACATTGCCATTAGTTACATGTAAGGCAAAGAGCAGAGATAATGAATGCATGCATACTTTTACTTAATTTATTTTGTTGTATGCAGTTCAGAACCCCCTGGTCAGGGAACGGGACCATCAACATCATTTGTACCATAATAAAGACAATTCTTCCTACTATAATCAAGATGACACATACTGTCATGCCTATAAGACAATCTTATCCAGACCTATTTATAGCTAAAGCTAATCTTTATAGACAGTTTGATGAAAAGGAGCACATTATACCAATAATCTATATCATAGCCAAAAGCTCAGGCAGAGGAGCCCAGGGGCAGCTAACAAATGGGACGAGTAGCTAACAAATGTCAAGAATAAAAATTTACTATATGTGGAGCATATAAAGATATTTGAGATTATTACTAATGAGGTACAAACTTTTTGTAAAGTCTACTATGTCATGAGTCCCAGTTGTCATTCCAAGAGAAGTTTGTGGAAAACAGAGAAATAGAAACATAGCTTGCCATGTCTGCTCCCATGTAACTGAATGCCTACATGAAGCTAAGCTTACATTTATATGGGCATTTAAATTCAGCCCATAGTTACAAGAGCTATGAACTCTGATTGTGTATTCTGTATGTGATGTGGAGTACAGAATAAACATAGAACTTCTCAAGACTCACCAAATACTGATGTGGCTGAGACCAATTTTCTATTAGAGAATAAAGATTTTTTTCCTCACTGAAAAAATGTTGGAGAGAGAGAACAGTCAAAATAGGCAGACACATTTAAAGAATATCAGCTAATGTCTCTACGATTCCATGGTGCTATTTGCATGGTGGAATCACTGTCACATCATTTCGAGTTGGATAAAATGTAGTTCAAACTTTGGATCAAAGGATTTACTCTATAACGACATTGAAATGGAGAGGCAAACACTTATAGAAGTTTGTTTTTGTTTTGCTTTGTGTTTTATTTTTTTCTATTCTCAGTATCACCATCTGGCAGCTATCCTGTGACAATTACTGTAGAAATGAGTGGCTCTTATTCCAACAGTCATTGACACACACAATAGATATTTAGAAGAAAGAGAATTTCCAATCACAGGCAACACAGATGTCAGAAATGTAAAATGGGTGGACAGAGCGTTACTTCTTTATTCATCTAAATTTCACAAGGCAAACAACAGATTTAGAGCATGCAGCTTCTGCATGAAGCATTTAGTCTGAAGTGTAGGGTCTTCACCTTCAAAACACTACTACTTGGGGATGAATAACATTTTACCACTTCCTGCGTATTGTAAGCAGAGTGTAGTACTGGCCTCAACAATATATTTCTGGTATCACACACGAAATGTAATAACAAAAAGTGTTAGCAGATGCTGCCAAATCTCCCCCTAAGCAACAGCATTACCTATTTCACATTTTCCATGAGAATCACCAATCTAGAGCAGACTCAGATCACATCAAATTCTTGGTTCTCCACCAAAGTGTAGAAGGTTTTATTTTCATTTAATGATTTTTTAAAAAAATCTTGATAATTAGGTACAAAATCACAACTCTTAGCAAATAATATCTGAATGAACTGATATATTAGTAAAAGAATATTGGAAATTAGACACTGTTCCCAGAACTCTTCAAAAATACAAGTTCTTAAGGATCTATGAAAAGATGAGCATGAACACATGTCCAAACTCAATGAGTTTAGAACATTAATTTGGCACAGTTCTTTGCATGCCAGTTGCACCTGCATAAAACTATTCAAAATTTAAACATGTACTTACACAAAGTACCATGATATTTCTAAGACAAAAACCACTTTTATGAACTCAAAGATCACTAAAAAGTAACAAAACTAATTCTCAATTCTATGACTATAATATATTGTAGAGGGTAGGAAAACGTTTCTAACCACAGAACAGAATTAATGTGGTGAAGTGTATACTACTCGTTCTTGTTTGAGTAAGGGTTACTGAGAAGGACAGTTTCTCCAGATAAGATGTGTTTTGTTCTCTTTTTAAGCAGCCATAAAAATTATCATTTTGTCATTTTCTAAAAGTATTTTTAGCCAACCTAAAATCTAAATTCAGGTAATGTCACTAAAAGTGAAAATATTTGAAATTAATGGATAACACAAGATCAATTAATGCATTAAATGACCATTAAAATCATCAGGAAACTTCCTCTCTTATTAAACATTTTTTTTTTTGCTAGAGGTGAGGAGGAAATGATTGATTTTGCTTACAGGTTTATTTTGTCACAGTGTGCCATTGAAGGTAGTCAGGTGGGAATCTCAAGGCAGAAACTTCCATGCAGTAATTGAAGCAGAGTCCATGGAGAAATGCTGCTTACTTGCTTGCTGTTCCTAGGTTGCCCATTTTGCTTTTTTATGCCCTCTAGGACCTATATGGTATATCCAAAATGTACTGGGCACTTCCAAGTCAATCATTAATCAAGATAATACCACATAGATTTGCTCCCAGGCCAATCTTACAAAGAAATTTTCTCAATTAATACTCCCTCTTTCCAATTAACTGTTTCTTAAGACATTTTTATCTTTGTTATGAAAGGAATGAAACTTTTATAAATTACCATAAAATGTGCTTGTGAGTATGAGTTGTACAGGTCTAGTAATATACTTCTAAGATGCTGATACCCTTTCATCCTAAAGGTAGACACTATCATATTTTAATAGATTATTTTTTATAGAAGCAAAACAAACCCATTAGTTCATTATATGTTTTTTAAGGATCTTTTCATAGTGGATTCAATACTCTAAAGAGAAATAAAATGACATAGTAGCAGTTTGTAGTAGCAATAATTTGGGATGCTAAAACAGGAGAGACCTTTGAAGGCAGGGGTAGAGGCAAGCTTCAGTCATGTAAGAGCATTCTATCTCAAGATGAATTAATAGAAATTAAATTGAGGCTCCATCTTAAAATTAACAACAAATTCATAACCTCCAGCTAAACATGAATGTAACTTAAAAGTGTATTTTACTCTATAATATCTATTATTTCAACTGGGATTGATTGTACCCTCTCTGTGACTATCACAAGTTGGCTTAATACAATGCCATATTGTCCTTTATTCTAATTGCTATGAAGATTGTGAATGAAAGTTCAAAGTTGTATGATGTATGCGGGTAATACACTCTTCTCAAAATGAGAGCAAAATTGTGTATGGATTAAAGACAACATATAAGTTGTCCCTCAACATCCTTGAAAAAATTGCTTCTGTGAGGAATTTAATACCAAAATGTCCCATAAAATAACTTTATATATAGGCATACAACTTGACTTCTATGTGTAAGAAAATGACACAAGTGAACTGATTCTGGTAAAGCTCTAGGAATACTTAAAATTCTGACTAAAAATACTCAAGAATAGCATTTGACTTCTATAAATGAATTTCCCTTGTCATTGTGCTAATTAGCATGTTTGAATGGAGAGGGAAAAAAGCTTCAACTTAAAAATGAAATATAATGTACTCACTGATAAGTGGATATTAGACAAAAAGAAGCTCAGAATAACCACAATACAACTCACAGATCATATGATACTCAAAAAAAAAAAAAGAGAGAGGAGAAGAAGAAGAAGAAGAAGAAGAAGAAGAAGAAGAAGAAGAAGAAGAAGAAGAAGAAGAAGAAGAAGAAGAAGAAGGAAGAGCAGGAGGAGGAGGAGGAGGAGGAGAAGGAGAAGGAGAAGGAGAAGGAGAAGGAGAAGGAGAAGGAGAAGGAGAAGGAGAAGGAGAAGGAGAAGGAGAAGGAGAAGGAGAAGGAGAAGGAGATCACATCAAAGTGTGGATGCTACAGTCCTACTCAGTAGGAGAAAGAGAATAATCTCTGAGAAGTAGAGGGAGAGAGGGATATTGGGGGGAGAAAGGAGGGGGAGGGAAAAGAGGAGCCAGTTCAGATATGGCAGAAGATGGGGTAGAAATACAGATGCTCAGGAATTTGAAAGTAAGTGTGTAGCAGTGGGGGAGGGGGAACTGAGGGTAGCAACTAGAAAGTCCCAGATGCCAGGGACCAAAGAGTTTCCCAGGACCCAATAGAGAGGACATTAGTTGAAATACCCAACAACGGAGAGATAGAACCTGTAGAGAACATATCCAGTGGATAGGCATGACCCCCAGTTGAAGAATGGGGCCACATACCCATCTCAAAAATATTAATCCAGAATTTCTCCTGTCAAAAGGAAATGCAGGGACAAAGAGTGGAGCAAAAAACTGAAGGAAAAGCCATCCAGAGACTGCCCCACCTAAAGATCCATTGCATCTACTGACACTAAACCCAGACACCATTGCTGATGCCAAGAAATGGTTACTGACAGGAGGTTTCCCCTGAGAGGCTCTGCCAGTGCTGGACCAATGCAGATGTGGATGTACATAGCAGAACTTTAGACTGAGCACTGGGGCCCCAATGAAGAAGTTAGAGCAAGGACTGTAGGGGCTAAAGGGGTTTGCAACCTCATGGGAAGAACAACAATATCAAGCAACCAGACATCCCAAAGCTTCCAAGGGCTAAGCCACCAACCAAATACTACACAGTGGGATTGCATAGCTCCAAATGGATATGTAGTAAGGAAATGTCTTATTGGGCATAACTGGGAGGGGAGCCTCTTGGTTCTGTGGAGGCTTGAACACCTAGGGTAAGGAAATGCTAGGACACTGAGGCAGGTGGTTCAGTGGTTGAGTGTAGTGACATGCTAGACTGTAACCAACTGTACCTCTAGTACTAGGGGATCCATCACCATTTTCTGACCTCTAAAAGTAACAGAAATGCAATTGGTGCACAGATATATAATCAAGAAAATACCTATTCACATACTAATAAATAGATAGATAGATAGATAGATAGATAGATAGATAGATAAATGAATAAATATTAAATTATAAGCTTTCCTTTTTGGTTAATATACAAAACCTCATGCTAACATCAAAACATAAAACAGAGTATAAGTTCAAAGTCCATAAAAGTTTTTAAAAAGCAAACATTTTTTTTATTTATGTTTCTTTTTTATTGGTTATTTTAATTATTCCCATTTGAAGTGTTGTAACCCTTCCTGGTTTCCCCTCCAGAAATACCCTATCCTGTCTTCCCTTCCCCCTGCTTGTATGAGGGTGCTTCCTCATTCACTCACCCACTCCTGCTTCACCACCTAGCATCCCCCTACATTGGGGCATCGCTGAGGCATCAAACCTTCACAGGACCAAGGGTCTTTCTTCCCACTGATGCCAGATAAGGCAATCCTCTTGCTACATAAGCAGCTGGAGCCATGGGTCCCTCCGTGTGTACTCTTTGGTTGGTGGTTTAGTCCCTTGGAGCTCTAGGGGAATCTGGTTGGTTGATATTGTTGTTCTTCCTATGGGGTTGCAAACCTATTCAGTTCTTTCAGTCCTTCCTCCAACTCCTCCATTGGAAATCCAGTGCTCAGTCTGATGGTTGGCTGCTGCATCCATATCTGTGTTAATCATTCTTTGGCAAAGCCTTTCAGGGAACAGATATACCAGGCTCCTTTCAGCAAGTTCTTCTTGGCATCAGCAATAGTGTCTGGGTTTGGTGCCTGTAGATGAGATGGATCCCTAGGTGAGGCAGTTTGTAGATGGGTTTTCCTTTAGTCTCTGCTCTACTCTTTGTCCCTGCATTTCCATTAGACAGGAGCAATTCTGGGACAATACTTTTGAGAAGGGTGGGTGGCCCCGTCCCTCAACCAGGGACCATGCCTAATCACTGGACATGGTCTTTACAGTTTCTATCTCCCCTTTGTTGGGTATTCTGGCTAATGTCATCCCCACTGGGTCTAAGAACCTCTTGCTTCTCTGGTATCTGGGACTTCCTAATTGCTACCCCAGTTCCCCATTCCCCATTACTTTTCACCTCTGTTCTGTTCAATTTCCTGACCCTCTGTACTTCTTCTTCATCTCCTCCCACACCTAATCCTGCCCGCTTTTCCCCTTCTGCTCTTTTCTCCCTCAGATCTCTTTCTCCCTCTACCTCCTGTGTTTATTTTGCTCCCCCTTCTAAGTATGACTGAAGCATCTACACTTTTGTCTTCCTATTTCTTGAGCTTCATATAGTCTGTGAGTGATAGCGTAGGTATTCTGAGCTTTTTGGCTAATATCTATTTATCAGTGAGTACATATTATGTATGTTCTTTTGTGACTGGGTTACCTCATTCAAGAGAATATTTTCTAGTTCCATCCATTTGCCTGTGAATTTCATGAAGTCATTGTTTTTAATGGCTGAATAGTACTCCATTGTGTAAATGTATACTTAAGTGACCCCCAAAATTTCACCAGAGATATCCTACAGCTGATAAATAACTTCAGCAAAGTGTCTGGATATAAAATTAAATCAAATTAATTAATAGCTTTCCTCTACTTAAAGGATAAACAGGAAGAGAAAGAAATTAGGGAAATGACACCTTTCACAATAGTCACAAATAGTATGACATATCTTGGTATGACTCTAACTAAGCGAGCGAAAGATTCTGTATGACAAGAACTTCAATTATCTGAAGAAAGAATTTGAAGAAGATGTTCAGAAAAAACAAAGATCTCCCATGCTCAGGGACTGGCAGGATTAGCATAATAAAAATGACCATTTTACCAAAAGCAATCTATAGATTTAATGCAATCCCCATCAAAATTCCAACTCAGTTCTTCACAGAAATAGAAAGAGCAATTCCCAAATTCATCTGGAATAAAACAAAACGAAACAAAAACAAACAAACAAACAAAAAACAGGATAGTGAAAACTATCCTCAACAACAAGAGAACTTCTCGGGGAATCACCATCCTTGACCTCAAGCTGAACTATAGAGCAATAGTGATAAAAAAAAATCTGCATGGTATTGGTACAGAGAAAGAAAGGTAATTCAATGGAATAGAATTGAAGAACAAGAAATAAACTCACATGTCTATGTTCACCTGATTTTTGACAAAAATCAAATATTTTAAGACCAATATTTCTGTAAAATATTTTAGGTCTCTTAAATTTTGATTCTTGTAAAATATTTAAGAATTTAAAATACTTTACTAGTGCTCTTTCACTGAGCCACAGCTCTAATGGGATGAAGTCCACCAGAAAAACATGGCTCAATAAATCAACTAAACAAGACTCACAAGAGTTCATAGAAATTAAACCAGCAAGCATAAGGTTTACATGGGTCTGTGCCAGGCCCTTGGCTTATATATTAAGACTGTTAGCTTAATGTTTTTGTTGAGTTCCTAATAGTGGCAGTGGGATCTTACTTTTTTGCCTGCTCTTAAGACTCTTCCCTTCTATTGGGTTGCCTTGTCCAGACTCAATTTGAGGGCTTTGGCTTGTCTGATTGTATATTGTTTTGTCAAGTTTGGCTATTGTCTCTTGAAAGTCTGTTCTTTTCTGAAAGAAAATGGAACGGGAGTGGATCTGGGTGAGAGGGGAGTAGGGGAAGGAGTAGTGGTAAAGGGAAGAGACTCTGTAGTCCAGGTGTATTGTATTAGAGAATAATCTATTTTCATTAAAATTAACTAACTAAATGAACAAATAATAGCATTTTCAAGACTTTCTTATTACCAATGCCAAGAAATGCCAAGAAAAATAACATTTAAGCAAAACCAAAGTCTAGCAGTATATCCAAAGTTGTATAGTTCTTTATCTGACATCTGTCTGGTACTCATGACCCTTTGAGCTCCATAGCACTGAGGCTGAACTACTTTTTTTGCTCTGCCATCTGCAACACATGACACTTGTTCCAAAAGCTCAGCTCCACCTCAAACAATACTGAACAGATCTCTAGTATTCAAGAGTTCCTCTGCAACTGTTGCTGCACATTCACCAATGCCCCCCTCACCTCACTTCAGAGAAGCTAACCCTCTTACACAGTTGCAAAGAACTCTTCAACTTTCCTCCCTGACTCCATTAATCCTGTAGTGCTTGGGGAAACTGAGGTTGTACCTTCACCAATGACCTCTACTGGCCTCTTAGAATACCAAGTTTCAGCTGCTTCTATGATCCTTTCAATCCTGCTGCTTCTGTGCCTCCAAAACCAATTCCACGTGGGACACATTTACACACTATCATGTTTGGCTGCCAGATTAAGAAGCATCCTATGGACCTGTCTGTATTAAAGCTTCTGTTTGCTGACCCTGAGGAATAGTTCTCAGAAGATCCCAGCTGACAAGCACCTATTACCAAGTAAGCAAAGATTTCATTTTGACAGATTTCTAATGCAAATATCTTGTGAACAACCCTGGTAGAATTTTTTCTTCCCTCTGAAACTTTACAAGACCATCATCCATTATCTTCATTTCTTTTAAAATTCTTAGCTTCCACGCTTTTACAGGACTGCCCATTATGCTGTAAGGATCCAAAAGCCTTTGCAGCCAAATGTTTCAATTGCTTCAACAATCCATCTCACATACAAAAAGGTCTCGTCCATCACAGCAACACCACATCCCTGGTACTAACTTTTGTCTTAGTGTACTTTCCTGTTGTTATGATAACACTGATCAAAAGTGGCTTGAGTGGATTTCACTTAGAGTCCAGCATCCAAAGAAGCCAGGGCAGTAACTCACAGCAGGAACCTAAATGTAAGAACTAAAGCAGAGGCCCCACCCTACCTTCCCTCTGGATTCCTGCTTACTGGCTTGCTCTACATTGACCTTACTTTCTTAAATGACACAGAACCACATTCCCAGGCATAGAACCCCTCATGGAGGGTAAGAACTTTCCACATAAATAGTTATGAAAAGACATCATTGACAGGCCCACAGGTCAGTCTGATGGATGCAGTTGCTCAACTGAGCTTCATCCTTTGCATATATGCCCAAGTTCCTGCAAAACTGATAAAAATGAGCTCAGAATCCAAATCTTCTAGGGTTTATCATGGTACAATATACTCTTTTCACACAGTTATCAGTCTCTTTTCTTTTTATTTGTTGGTAGCATCTACAGTTCCTGAACACCTCACCTAAACATCCTACATTGAAAGCCAATAAATGACCATGAAACATATAATTTAAAATGGATTAAAATTTAGATACATTTTAAGTATTGTGTCAGCATAATTCAATGTACCATAGATCACTGTGTATTTGAATGGAGAAGTGATTTAATATATAATCCAGAATACACAGTAGTAAATAGTGAGGTTAAAGAAAAAATAGTTCCACAGAACACTGTCACGACACTGCAACAAAGGGATTTTACAGTAAGCTGAACTTACTCTCATTAAGCTGATAAAAAATCATGTCACCAGACAAAGGCATTGTTACAGTAAAAAAAAACTTGGGCTTAAATTAGACAATCACCATTCACTCCTGTGACAAGGCTTAAAGTTTATTTAATAAATTCCCAATGAAATATTTATAAATGGATACAAATTCTAATTAACCAAGAGACATTTCACAAAGGAAAACTAATAACAAATCTTCTCACTCACACACTTTCCTTTCACTGCTTAAAAAGCAATCATATGGAGCACATTTCTATTTGGGAAAAATATAATAGATGTTTGGTAATACTATAACTGACATAATCTAATGAGGAAAATGAGCCATGGCTTTCTCCTTTTACTAGAATAATTTGTAAGATTACTTCAGGCTTCCTCGTGTCAGATTTAAAAACACTTAACGTCAATCTTTAAGTCACACTGTATTAGAAATGAAATAAGGAGGGGTTAAGAACATAGTTGGGAAGATACTATATAGCTTTTCATAACAAAACCACTGATTAACTGTGATCAATTCATACAATTAATTGTATAATAATATAATTACAATAGTATAATAGAAAAACAAATATAATAGTATGACATAATAAATATATGAGTATGAAATAAGTATTATAATAATCTAAATATTGTAGTGCTTATCAATGTGAAATAAACTAAATTTAAATCAGAAAACATTTAACTATTGAGAAAAAAATACTGTGGTCCACAGAGTTGTTCTCATATTGTTAAACTCAGATGGAATCAGAGAAGAGCAGACCCTATCCTCCTATTAGTGTTAAGTCTGCATTAATTTTCCTGGTATGTTGACTTCCCCTGTCACTGGGAATCTGAGCCATGGTTCTATATTTTTGCTTCTAGTGGCTCAGCCTTGTTGTAAGTAACCCCATTTGGCCAAACAATATGTTCATGTGTGGCTTTGCAAGTGATACATTTGTCTACTTATGATAAGTCATATAGCCTTTGCCATGAAAACTCTGGTCCCTTGAATTTATATATTTCTTTGTCTGTCCTGTCAGGGAAGCTGACAAAACATCTTGATTTAAAGAATATTTTTACTCTCTGATGTACTTCTTATAAAGAATGACATGTGATGCTGCAGTCGACTTGCCTGAGATGGCCTTTCTTAGGAGGGGTCTTGATAAGCCATCAGAAAGAAGAGATATGTTATAGTTTTCCTTATTTCTCTGTGATAAGCACCATGACCAAGAGCAGCTTACAGGAAGAAAGTTTTATTTCATTTTATTTCTTACAGTGCATGATGAATAGAAGGAAGTCTGAGCTCAAGACAGGAACCCAGAAGCAGGAGTTGAAGCCGAGGCCATGTAGGATGCTGCTTACTGCCTTGCTCAATAGGTCTATGTTCTTATACCTGCTAGGAACTGTTGCGCAAAATATTTAAAAAGAACCACCACGTTCCCACACTTGAACCCTGCTGTTCTCTGTCCCAGCAGTCTCACCGGCTTATTTTGTGGAGGCTCTCTTACTCAATGGCTTCAAAATCTCTCCACCCAGCTTACTAGGTTCCCACTGGTGGGTCACTACCACACCAGCCTATGCTTCAAGACTCCCACAAACTTTGTGGGACACATCAGAAAAACCCATGGTTCCTTACTGCTGTACCTTTCTCTCTAGAACCCAGTGAAGTCTCTGCAAGAAGAAAATCACCACACAAACTTAGTTCAGAAACAATGATAACTCAATCTCTGGGCATAACAACTAAAATCCTAATCTTGTAAACCTTATTAAATCTAAATCCTCTGGAGATGAATCCTGACAGATCCACCATTGAAGCTGGGAGACACTAGCAGCTACATCTTGTTCTCATGCTGTCTCCGTCCAAAAAGACCTCTCTTTCTCCTGCTTCCTCATTTCCTCTGTCCAACCCAGAAGTCCTGCCTACTTGCCCAATGATTGGCTCCTTAGGGGATGGTTCACAAGAAGTCACCCTCCCAGGAGAGCAAAATTTGCATCAAAATTCAAGCAACCCCAGGGCTATCCGCAACAAGACCCACCTGCCCAGGATGGTACTACCCAGAATGGACTGTGTCTTCACACCTAAACCTATAGTAAAGAAAATGCCACACTGACTTGGAGTCCATCTGATGGATGAACTTTCTTAATTAAGGTTATTTCTTTTCAGGAGACCCTAACTTGTGTCAACTTGATAAAAACAAAAAACAATTTTTGCGAAGCCACAAAAACAGATAACCAGCACAAGAATCAAAGAAATATAAGTCTGGAAAAACCAGAATAGTATCTGAAGACCTTACAGCCTGGGATTCTGTTCATGATTTATAGAATGTCAAGAAGACAGCATGACTTCAGCACGGTAAAAAGTCAAAGAAGATACCAAGGGCTTATAGGAAAAGAACAGGAAATCATTGAAGTATCAAATCTGACAATGATAAAAGGTACTGTGAATAGTCTGTGTACTATTCTGCTGTCAGAGGAAGCCTCAGTGTCAACAAATGACATTTATGCAAAACTGTAACTCCCAACATCCTTATTTATACCACTGCGATAGGTGGCAATTCATTATGCCATGATAATTAAATTAGATACACCAAAGTGAACTACTTGTTCATTATAATTGGTAGCCATCATTATTAGTATTGTTATTACTATTATTAATACTATCAGAATATGTTCCTAAGAGGAATAAATACTGTACAGCACTCATACAGCCCAATACTACACACATGGGACTAGTGTCATACTATAGTCTGTAAGGGAATTTCTGGGTTGTAGGTAGAGTAAATGCAGTGAAGGAAGCAGGCATAAATCTGAATGTCAGTGTGAGGTTTTCAGTGTGATATGGAAAGAGGGTGGTGATTTGAGGTCCTGAAGAAGCTAATACCGTGTGGTAGCAATCTCTATATTCTCAAACTATAGACAAGATTTAGGATTAGGAGTTCACATTATTTTATTCAAGTACACTACTAATAATTTGAAAAGAAAAAGACATGGAATGCTAAGAAGTTTCTGGATAAATAATGAATCTATTTTCTTTTACTTTCTTCTTTGTTCTTTCCATTATTATATGACTTTCAACTCAAGATGATCTTCAAAACCTCACAGCAGTATTCACAGGGCAGATTTCTAACGATCCCAGTTCTATAGAATCATATCTCTTAGGTTGTTAAAAAAATCATAGTTTCAAATTCTCAGCTGTGTCTGCAAACTATTTCCCAAAGCATGAAGCAATATGAACAATGAATGTGAATCTAGGTACAGCTGTAAGCCAAAGAATAATGAATCACTGTGTTTGGGATCCATGCAGAGAATATGTGTGTCAGGGAATATTTCACAAAAGGAAAATGTAAATAGCTTTAAATCATAACTGGTAATTCTTCAATGAAAACAAATAGATTTGTGGGATCAAAGAAGTAGACCTTACACAAATAGTATAAAAAGAATAACATCATGGTGTCAAAAGGTCCATTCTCTCATTTTGTCATCTCAAAGGAAAGAAAAAAATGTAAGTAAAAACAAATTTTCTGGTAGGGATTGATATTTCAAGCTTAAATCTGCTAGGTCTAGTCATCTCTGAAACTTAGAAAATGCACGAATTTGCATGTTATACAAGAATATTATTATGGGTATTTAGACATGAGATTTGAGGCCAAATAAAAGGTTCTTTGATGTTGTTTATCTTTTCACTAATAAAGAGAAGACTTTGAAGTAAAAAAAAAAAAAAGAACAGTGCACAAGTAAAATATCTGAGACAAAATGACAATGTCCATCATGCATAATAAATCCTGCAGCTCTATGCTTCTGTTTTACACTGCAAGCTGTGATGAGAAGCAAGAAAAAGTACTGAGGGTTAAGCCATGTGTGAGCATTTGTTAGGTTTGGAAGTGACGGCCAGATGAATTTAAAGCAAAAATATGCAATATATTAATTTTATATTAAAATAAGTAATATATGATAAACATGTTTCCATAAACACAGGTTTAGAACTGAAACTAGGCATGGTTTAGAGAAATGTTGTGATTATAAAATCTTTTGTTAAAATAATAGACTTATCTTTTCCTACAAAAGATAAGAAATGCATCATTGTTGTTATAAACTCTATGTTGCCATTGAAATCTATTTTTTAATTACAAAAATATTTTACCTAGTTTAAACGTATGTTTAAAAATAATATGACACTTTTGAAAACAGGCACTATATTTTCTTGAAAGTGATTATATATTACAAACTATCACAAAATGATAACTTCAGTTTTTCAGCAGATTTCTGGGTTATTTTTGTTTGTTTTAGTTTGTTTCTTTAAAACTGAGTTTTGATGCATCATTTTCATAATGTAAAAAATTATATTAAATAAAAACATGACTTAAAAACACAATATTTACATTTGTTTCCCTCAAGGTATCTTGCAGGATCCTTAAAAGTCAGCATAGGCAAAGCTAGCTTTTCTTAAGTAGAAAAAAAGTCCTTGACTATTACCATGCTATGTCTGCCAGAGGCCGACTAGTCAGCTGTTGGTCACTGCCTATTGCACAACTGAAATTATGTGTGATTTTTTTTTTTCAAATGTAATTTCTTGGTTCTTCCTGAGCAAAGAAAACCTGATTGATTATAATCATTTGACTGAGCTAGACAAGAGAAGAATATGAACAGAAATTTCATATGTATCAATTTTGGTTTCTATGTACAAAGCTAGAGAGGTGAACTACAGTGGGAAGCTCCGCACTGCTCCGCAAGTGCACACACCACCTGTGGATTCAGATCCACACTTCATCTGTGATTTTGATGTGCATTCCTTTGAAATCCGGAAAGATACATATTCATTATTTCCAAAAGAATTGTTTCAGAGGTAGGAGGATTCCAAATATTGTTCTGTAGAGATAAAAATATACAATGTCCATGGTATTTGTCTGTGAATTGATGATCTATTAAACAAAATACAGATACATCAGTCTTATAAAACTTGTAATATTATTGTTTATGGACTATTTAAACTTTAACACAAATATTCTTTATTTTTCTCAGAAGAATTTAAGCACTTCATTCCATTATATTGTATATCTTTTTGTTTGCCCATTTTCCTGCATTTTGGCCACTGAAATTCACTCTTTGTTAAAATGTGTAGCAAAAAAAGAATAAGGAACATAATTACAAGGCAAAACAAACTGGAGGAAAATAGAGAATCAATTCTTTGAGTAGATTTATTTTAATGTAAATGAAGCTTAAGTCCATACCAACAAAAGATTTTCTAAAAGTTAGAAATAGATTGATTTTATTTTCTTGTTGATGAGTTCTGCCAGATAAGCTGCAGAGCAAATAACAACAAATAGACAATAAGAAAAATAAACATGAGCACAGTGAGTTTTACCCTGGCGCGTTTTTCTTTTTACTGTTGTAGAGTCATTCTATTTGAATCACTCATGGGCACATCACTGGCAACCTGTAAAGAGAAGGAAACTTAAAGTCCTAAGTTACTTTTTAAAACAGACAAAGGAGTGACTTGGCAACAATTTCATTTCATAGTTGATCTGACATCAGTAACAAATTTAAACACTGTATTGTTGTATGTTGTTGAAAACTGATAAATAATTCTGTAAGTAGATTTGCATATGGTTCACTGGGACCATGTCTTTTCTTTTCACTCTGGCTCATACTGTCAGTAAAAAACACAAAAGATGAAGTGTTGGATGTTGACAGGGAAATGATATCTCTATATGCTAAATGCATTATACCATCACTTTCTTTCCAAATGTCATGACATTTTTTTTATTTCTGTGCAACAGAATAGTGTGAACACCATTTGACTCTAAGTGGATCCTTCTGGCTATGTGACAAATGGCTATTTTATTCTAGAATAAGAGAAGCAATCAAGACTATAAATGGTATAATAAGTCATTATGTTGTGTTTTTCATGATTGCATTTCTATGACTTTTTAACCAAACTAGTTCTTTCTGTACAGAGTAGGGAATATTTTTTCCAATACAAATAAAGATTTGAAATAATTACAGTACTTTTTTTTGTAAAGTATCTTTGCAATCTTAGACGATTTTATCTAAATTAATTACACTTAGGGGCAGGTTTGCATAAGGATTGAAAGAATTGCCAATTGTCTATTGAAGGAAAGTTGTTCAGGAAGTCATTTAAGTAAACTCTAAATAGTCTAATTACATTAATTTCATATTCAGTTGTGCTACATGCATTCAAAAGTAAAAATGAATATTAAATAATTTCTGCATGTTAATATATAATATATCATTAAAATAATTATAACAAATAAATTATCATATCCTCATATGCCTCTCTTTTGGTTATACAATACATATGAGAGCTCTAGAAGAAGGTGATTTCTCCTTCTCTTAGTAGCCTTTAACAACAAGTGCTCATGTGGGATCTTGCTGTAAACCCCCTTCCACATTGGCAAGGCTATTATGTTTGATGAGTTCTCAAATCTCACTTTGAACTTCACTGGCCAGGATTCTACTGTATACACATACTCTCTCAATATTCTCATATTTTACACTTCCACAGAAAATCTCATTACACACAGAGCAATCCATGTTTTTTCCAACTCAAGGTTCTAAAGATTTCTACAGTTTTCCTTCAGAACAACATGGTCACATCTACACAAGTATAGCATACTGTTGGTGTCAATTCCTGTCTTAGTGTTACTACTACTGTTTTGATGAGCATGATACCCAAAAATCAGCTCAAGGGAGACTAGAAGCAGGGCATACGAGGTTTGTATCAGAGGTATTGTTTAATGTAATGCCTTGTCTGAAAAGTTAGACAATCTAAAATTGTCACATGTAAAGTTCAGAGATGAACTATGAGAAAAATCTACCCTCCTACTTGGCATGGTAATGCATACCTTTAATTCCAGTGTTCCAGAAACAGAGGCAAATGATTCTCTGAGTCTCAGGCTATCCTTTTCTATAAAATGAGTTTCAGTCCACCCAAGGCTACAAATGAAGAACCTGGTTCAAAAAATTGTTTTCGAAAAAGGACTTTATAATTCTAACATTACTTCTGTAACTTTTCTCATAGGTAGAATTCCTAATTCTCACTTTGGGCTAGTCAAGCTGCAATATGGAATACCTAAAACTTATGTTGAGCTAGTCATGTCGTATTATTGAATAATTGAAGTCATTTGCAAAAAGTTACAATTCTAAAGTCACCAATTTCATGTTTTAGCTCTGGGCTCCCTATCAGGCATATCATTTTTATAATACTGGTAGACCTAGAAGGTTTTATTTTGATACAATGAAGGGAACATAAGCAAATCATGCATTATAGCAACTAATTTTTGTATCTTATAAAATATTTATGAGTGAATTATATCAGAATATCATGGATTTCATCTTTCTTAAGAGGTAAGGTGAATATTGACTATAGTTAGTATAAATTCATTATATTTTACAATTCAAAAGGATCTGTTAGTGACGTTATGAAACGCAATCCAGCTGGAAAAATATTCGGTGGACGATAGTTGAAGCCAGAAAACAAACTAAAGTGTCTTGTTTCCACTCTGGCTAGATAATGGTTCCATGTTAGATTCTTGAAGGAATTTATGATAATGGTTAGACTGTGTAAGTGAAAATACTGTAGCATTGCAAACATTTCCAAAGAGTGCTAAAGAAACACTCTTAACCTAACATTAACTTATCATCTATGGCACATTATCACTTTTAACCTTGGGAATGTTAAGCTAAGACATTCCAGAATGACCATAGCATGCGCGCACACAATCCTCATACTCTGTTCTATACACAATTTCACGACTTATTCTTATTGATATATGTCACATCCTAAAGCTCCTTGTTATGTTGTCATTCCACTAATGATATAACACAGACATCTATATCAACAGCAATTGAAAATACTAAGCCAGCTCCTCAGGAATGTTTTCAATTTTCGGAGAAATATTTTTTTAGTTAACCTTATATAAAACATTCCTGTTTTCCTGAACACATTTTTCTTCATTTAATAAGATCTCCTAAAATTATGATTTCAAACATGGAACAATGTATGAGGAGCATTGTTGTTTGCTTGAATCTGAATATAAACACTCTTGTAACTATTCTTTGTCTTCATTCATTATGTTTTTCAGGAAAGATGTATTCTTAATATATAGTTCATCTATGTTATTTAAATACTTTGATTAATATTAGATATTAATGTTAACAAAACATGCTTTGTTTAATATTAGATATGTAATCATATTTTCAGATCTGTTTAATATTATGGCCTTTAAGTATTCCCCAGACTCTTACCACATCTACCTTGGTTTAACTTCAATACATTTACTTTTTATAATCATCAGAAAAGTACTAATTATGACTGCCTGGTCTGGACTCAATGAGAGAAGACACATAACCCTTGAGAGCCTTGAGGCCCCAAGGAATGGGGAGGTCCTAAAGGGTGTGGGGCCCGGGGAGTATGGGGACTGCCTTTTGGAGACAGGGGAGGACGAATGGGATGAGAAACTGTTGGAGGGCAGAATGGAAGGAGGATAAAAACTGGACTGTATAAAAGATAATAAATAAAATAAAATTTATAAGCAAAATCACCAATTGCCCTCTTCTTTGGTTTCACTGGATGAGGCCAGCAAAGATCATACTAGTGACAAACTAAAAAGCAACCAGTGATTAGCTCTATACAATTACTGACACACAAATTATTGGCTACCAGTTTGTATCTCTTCCAGTTTTTTTGATATATATGGTAATTACTGACTTCATGATTTGACTTTCATGATTTCTTTTACTGTTGTCTCAAAATTGTTTGAATCTCTATATAAAATAAATATATTTGAATTTGAAGTGAAACAGTATTCATATGTTTGACCTCCAGTTTTCTGAATTAATCTTTTTCAGTCTATAAACTATATAGCTTAGATTATTAAAACTTCACTTTTTGATGATGGGTGAAACCTGCAGTGCTCTGGGAATATAAGAAATTCTCATTAAAGAAAAATGCAGATTACAGAAACCCACAAGTAAATACACTATAGAGTCAAATGGGCCTTGGGAAACCAAACCTCAATGGACGCATCTAGGACAGAACTGCTGCACCTAAGGCAGAGAGCACAGGAATATTGTTAGAGTCAGAGGACCAGGAAATCTTCTGCAAGACCATGTCTCCTAGAAATGATTAACTAAACAGAATCTCAAAGGTAACAGTACCAATAAAGACTCTAAGGAAGAAGAGGAAAAAAGAAGTTCAACAATGAACAGCTAATGTCTGCTAAGAAAGGAAACATTAGCATCTTCATAGGACGGCAGTCTTATCTGACTTTCTAATACAAAGTGGTCAGCCCTGAAATCACATATTCACAAACAGAAATTAGAGACTCAATACATTGTATTTATACGTGTGAGTGTGTGTGTGTGTGTGTGTGTGTGTGTGTGTGTGTGTGTGTGTGTCTGTGTGTCTGTGTGTCTGTGTGTCTGTGTGAATAATAAGCAAGACAAAGAAAATAGGCTCTCAATTTTAGAGAATTTGGAGATCTACAAGGACACATGGGAAAGGTTGGAAGAAGGAAAGCAAACAGAAAAGTGATGTAACTGTATTTTAATAAAAATCCTTAAAAAAGAAAATTGAAGCAATTTACCTAAACACACAGGGCAATATCACAAACTTAAAATATAATTGTTGATGCTAGGAGATAAGAATGAAATTTAACCCACTTAAAATATAACTACCATTAGTAATTTTATTGTGATTAAAGACAATTCAAAATGATCGGCCATTCATTTGAAAATTATTGGAAGACTGAACATTTCTAAAATAACAACACCTACAATCTATTTTGGATTATGTCATTTTTGACATTAACATAGGACTATATTATATTTCTACATTATTGCTAATTAGTAGTAAAGGCAAAATCCTCAGTTTTATTTGAAAAAAGAAAACAAAACCATTTTAAAGAGCATAGATTTTAAAATACATTATCCCCATAATTTCAAAAAATTTTATAAACTAATCTAGGCCAAAAATTCCATACAATTAAGATATTCTAACTGGCTTCTTAGAGACTGAAGAAGGTGATAAAAACCATCACAAAGCCTCTTAATATAAAAATCAAAAGAATCCACAAGAGAAATGAAATACACTTGGTAAACATTCAGTATAGACAGCCACAATTGTGAAATAAGTGTCTTCTGATATTTCCTAATAGAGTTATATGGCTAACTGAACAATTAGTTTTTAAATATACATTTTCTTTTCCCTATAAAATGCAACTAAGTAGTGCTTTGACATAAATATGATTTATCTTATACATTCAAAGAACAATAAATTAGTGTAGCCTTTAGGTTAACTAGTTTTTCTTTTTTTTATATACTAAACATTGTAGAGCTTTTCAATATTGTCTTTTTCTTGGCCTGTAAAAGATGATTAAGACATTCTAACAAAATAAGATTAAGTGTTGTAAAAAGAACTCTTTTTAAAATTCCCTCATATCAGTACTTGAACCTCAATAAACTATTGCTAATTTATACTGACATTATACGTCTTTCAATTAGAGTATCACATTTCTGCATTATTCTTTACTCGTAAAACAGTTTTAACTCCTTCCCTCCAGTTAATTTGGTATAAGATGAGAACGAGTAGCATACAGAATTCAGTTCTCTAACTGCCTCTTAATTAACTTTACAGATATTTTTAAAAGCATTGGATTCTCTTTAAGTCAATGTACACAGTAAACAAACAGGTGAGCATATGAGAAATAGAGACAAGCAAAAGAGGCATTGAAGTTCAACCTGTCAGCCACAGAAAATATGCTAGAAAGATGTGGTTCATCTCATGGTATTGTACTTTTCTCTTTAGAAAATGTCTGACTATAAACACACTCTGAATGACCCATTCATTTGAGTATCTAAGCAAGATGACATGTGAGAATCTGTAAAATTGCATCCCAATTCCCTCTATTCACAATTCATTTCTTTCAGTGCCTTCTGGATGAATTTTATTTTTAGCTCACCAAATATGTCCTGGGTGCGTTCAAAGTGCACGCATTCTTTTAATTACTATAGAAATATCACTAAATGAAATCGATCCAGTTCCTACCTTTGTGTGCTAGAATTCTGAAGGAAAAGAGAAAATAATCAAATAAACTGGTAAAGTCTACAGAAGACATCCAACAGTGCATACTTTGTTAAACATCATACTGGATAAGACAATTATGTACTCTGACATATCTTTGTAAATAACACATGAAACATTTTCTTCAAACATTATAACATGAATCAACAATGAATTAGAAATACTTATATATCCATATTTTCCCTTTGTGTACTACATTTGTCTCAGAAATTCTCTTAAATTACATGTTATGATGATATAACATTAAGAGGAGAAATGTTAAAGAATAAAATTCCAAGAAGCTCTGGTTTTATATTCCTTGGGGAAAAGATGTTCTCTTTTACTGAGTATTCCTGATAGAACGTGTTGAGCACAGCCTGAATATAATCTTTCTTTGTTTAGTTTCATCCTAATAAAACATTTATTCTCATGCAATACACATTATGATGGGGAAGGTGTTTGCATTTTTATTCTTATGCAGCTAAATAGTAAATTGCTCTATCAGTCATCCCGTTGGTAAAGATGCTTGTTTGATGCTGGGGTTGGGTCTGTGACTATTAGTCAAGTGCTAAGAATCCTCTAGAGTGAAATTATCCTCATCTCCAGTACTAAACAGACTAGACAAAAGTGATTTGTCAGATGCAGGGTGCAGCTGGGACCTTTGAAGAATAATAGCACACAAGACACAGTAAGTGGAGAGCTGAGCAATATTCCTTGTGAGATACGGTGTAGAGAAGGTTAATTGGGTGTGCATGCACCACCAATAAAGTCAGCTGTTTTAATAATATATACAGGACTGTGAGTACCTAGAACTTCAGAACAAAGCCTGAATTGCATTACAACAGAGTTATCTCGGAATATAAGCTAAATGTCATGTTTCCAATCCCCAGTTAGGTTTTTAGGTCACTCTATATTAATGATTTTATAGTATCATTAAGTTCATATGGGACATATTTCAAAAATGTTACTAATTTATATCTTCATCAGAAAAATTCTTTAAAGTTGCTTTTAATTAAAAATAAGGTTGAGAAGATTCTAAACTAAAAATTGCATATTTCTCATTTATGAAAGAGTGAGAAAATTTATGGACACACATGTTTTAATGAAATCATTCTAGCTTCTACTTTGAGACAATTTTTGCACAGAAGTTTTAAAAATCAAAATGGTTCGGACCACATATGTGGCAGAGGAGGGCCTTGTTGGCCATCAGGGGGAGGAGAGGCCCAGTACAGGGGAATGTCCAGGTGGGAATACGGGAATGGATGGGCGGGTGAGTGGGAGGTGGAATTCCCTCATAGAGGTAGGGGAGGGGGAAGGGATAGATGGTTTCCAAAGAGGAGACCTAGAAAGGGGGAAACACTGGAAATGTAAATAAAATATCAAAAAATAATAAAAAAAATTCAAAATGCCCAAAACTGAACACAGTCCACTTACCTACAAAGTAATCCATCAAGTGTAGAAGTATGTATGCTTAAGGCATGTTTAATATGTGTAATACCTTTGAATTTGAGATTTATGAGTTAGCTATGTATGTGTGGAATATATATATATATATATATATATATATATATATATATATATATATACACACACATGATGTGTTTAAGACATGAGTGTGGGAATATGTGTAGGTGTGTTTATAAAGTGTGTGCGTACGGAATCTGCAAGATGCCTGGTTGTAATGTTGAATATATGAGGGAATTTACGGAGTGGGGAGGTAGGAGAAAAGTGTCTTTGTAATATATACAGGTAAGAGGGGTGGATAAATAATATTCAGGAAAGCAACACAGTGATACTAAGAGTTTTTTATGGATGAAATGAATATTAATATTGTAAAAATATAGAAAACAGAAGAATATTTGTTAAAGATTAATTATTGACACTAAGTTATGGTCACTTTAAATTTTCAGAAAAAATAGAGTGATCGTATCTATAAGTTTTCATGCTATCTTAATTGAACGGACATGCATATTCACTTGGAAGGTGACAAACAAAAGAGAAAGGAAATCAAGGAATACAATATTTTTATAGCAATTGATAACTAATGAATTAATTGTGAAGTTGCTATCCTCATATTAAGGACTCATCTCTCTTGTTCTTTTTCCCACACTGATACAAACTGGGGGACATTTGATAATTCCTATTTTTATTTTGTGTTCATTCAGGCTAACTGTAAGTTCACTAGTAGAAACTCAGGAAAACTCTACAGCAAATCTAAACTAAGTACACTTAGGAAGAAGAGATAAAATTTAGTCAGTTATAATCAGGTGTGATGAAAGCTGAAGTCGTTAAGGAAAAGATTTATTTAGTAGCTAATTACTAGAAGGGTACGAGATATGATAAGAGCAAAAATAAACATCTGGCATTGCTGAAAAAGTATTTGCAATCAATGGTTTTTCAAGGGCCTCAATATTCTAGTAATTATATTACAGAACAAAATTGCAAAAAGTAAACCTTTCTGGTAATCGCGCAGTCCATAACAAACCAAGGGATTAATCTCATGCTGACACAGGGAGAAGTGATATATTAATTAGACAAAATGGTTTCCTGGAGCACACCTTCTCAGTACATTTTTTAAAACCCACAATCAGCAAACTGGCTAAGCCTGGCATTTAAAGCACTCTAATTGAGAGTCCTGCGAGGACCAATTGTGAGGCTTGTGGCTGCCGCATTCTGAGTGGACTCATTGACTTCTCATTCACTTGGAAGCCAAAACGTGAAGTTGTTCAATTACTGCCTCATTTAGTCATTCATATTGCTAAAGGGGATTAGCCAAGCAGTGGTCAATCTGCTTGGTCAGCACTTAGCATGCTGTAAAATAAAACTGTCAATTGAGTGGGAACAAACAAACAAACAAACAAGCTAGATGTAACTTTTCCCTCAGCAATCCATATCTTTGAGGCTCAATATTCCTGGGATGTTTTGGAAAAAAACATTGGAAAGGAGAGAAAATCTCAAGAAGGAAAGTAATGAGGGCGCCAAAGGAATAACTACTGAAAGAAAGGACTGACTGAAGAAGGGTTGGGAAGAGGAGTATAAAGAGTGGAAGAGAAAGGCACAGAGAAGAAGGAGGTAAAATGAGTTAATGAAAGATGTGGAGTTGGAAATCCCTCAGGCCAAGGGCTCTTAGTGACTATTTGCTTTCTTTCTACTCAGAATTAAATATCATATTGCCCAAGGCATTTGGTAACATTTTAGAATAGAACAGCACTCATATTTTCTCCTAGAAATTATGAATGTATAAAAAATTCAAAAATAAACTCATAATTTAAAATGCTCATGTAGACATAATGTTTTGGGGAAAAACAATTCAATTCAGGGTTACTTTCAGTTTTTTTCAA
Source organism: Uromys caudimaculatus (assembly GCA_028551405.1). NCBI lineage: Eukaryota > Metazoa > Chordata > Mammalia > Rodentia > Muridae > Uromys > Uromys caudimaculatus. The sequence continues at coordinate 39,866,691 of CM052719.1, forward strand.
TGCAGAAAAGTGTCCAGTGGGATTTGAAGTTTTGAAAAGTGGAAATTCTCTTTACATAGATAAGCCTATCTAGGACAGAACCTAACAGTAATGTGACAAATGAGGAAATGCATGCAGAACGTTCTATAGGCATTGTCCTCAAACTTAGCCATGTGTTCAAAGATCTTTATTTTCAATGGTATTTCTGAACCAGTATCAGTACTTTATATTAAAATGGTCTTTAAAAATATCTCAAAATATTAACATTTCTTATTTAAAATATAAACCAAGTTTCACTCCTCTATCCATATATTAATGCTTTTGGTAAGCACATGATCACTAATATAGTTATTAAGTCAGTTCTTTTATAATAATGCGACCCCATTTTAAAATAAATGTAAACAAATTGTGTATCTGATATTCCACTTCACAACCCCATGAATCCATTGTGACCTTCGGTTACACAACTGGCATCTTTATAACTGGTAATCCTCTTCACCGTTTCCTTGGGAATCCTAGAAACCTAATCAATTGTCCTTTAAGAAGGTGACTCAGGAGTTTGAGGTGATGGATGTCAGAAGAAGCGCATCCATCTCGCACTTACCAAACCTTAACTAGATTGAACACCATCAAAGGTTGAGAACAGCCATAAAGCTTAGCATGATGTCTAAACTTGAATACATTACTGTATTTTTAAAATTTAGAACTAGTGAATCTGCACAAGATAATAAGTTAGACCTTTTGTTTTATTTTCCTTCTAAAAAAATTGAGGACTTGTTAGATATAATTTTATGAAATGCCATAATGGGAAGTTTAATTTGTCTATCATCCTGAATCATGAATGCTACTACTTGAACTTTAATTTTAAACTGCAGGATTGTATTAAAATATTTTAAACGAAGCATTAAAAATAGTTCTCAAGTATGCTATCAAATTGCTCTCATCATTTCAATTTCTGTGAACTTTAAAAAGGAAACTGCATTTCAGCTGTACAAGTAGACCTTTTATCCAACAGGCATACTATTTCAAACTGTAGTGTGATTGATTGGAGTTTTAGCTTTTGTTCCCAATACACTCATGTTAGCAAAGAAATTCAATGTGTGGACATCTATTTCGATACATTACCAAAAGAGTGAGGGTAACTCATTTCACAAAGTAGCCTAAGACTGAATAGTTACATTTTCAATTCAAATATGAAAGAATTATTTAGATTTTCTTTTTCATCCACTTCCTATTTCAACAGAATTCATGTTGAAACATTAACACCTTATTATTAAAATCAGCTAGATAGCCAAAGGTGTATGGATATTTAATAGAACTTAACTGATAGTGGTATCTTGACATTCCTAAATTTTGTGATGTGGAAACAGAGTTTTGGAGTGCCATTTAGGTTTTCTTTCCTGTCTTTTGGTTTGGCGTGTGTGTGTGTGTGTGTGTGTGTGTGTGTGTGTGTGTGTGTGTGTGTGTGTGTTTGTGTGTGTTTAATCTCTGGGGTAAAAAAGTGCTATATCAAATCCATGAAGAAAAATAACTATTATCACAGGAGAATACATTTTATTGATTATAGCAAAGATGGAGGGCAACTTCATTTGCCTCATGCTGCTTAGTCTAGACACAGATGAAACTTTGCTGACAAAACAAAACTGTGTATGAGGTAATGCCATCATAAATAATTGCTTAAATCATCGCAGCCTTATGAAGCTGAAGTTCTGTAAAAACAGAAAGCCCTCCGAAGGCAGAAGCAAGGTGAGACTAGCTCTCAAGGTAATTGCAGGGTTTCCATTGGACAGTGGCTTCACAAAATGTGTGGCTTTAAACCAAATCATTGTACCCACTACTTAATAACTACACGTTTTCATTAGTTTTTATTGTCTTTAGTTTCTACAGAATTAGAGGATGGTATACATTACTTCCCATCTCATTCTGAGCTGTAACATAATAGAAAGCATGTTTATGAAAAGTCACACACAAGATTTTAGAGAACTTGCCATCTATATCTGGGTTTGAAATCTAGGTTGATTTATGTATATGTATAAAAGAACAACTTCAAATGAATTTAATGGTATCAAGTATAAAGACCAAGATTTATTCTTAACTGTTTTGGAAAGGAATCATAATAAATGCATAGGAGATAAAAGTCATTTTACATGATATAATTAAATTATTTATTGTTTAACAATACAATACTGACTTCCATTTTTTCCATTTCATATTAAATACATCATCCCAGAAGTATCAACACAGAGGAGCTTTTAAATCTTTATCTTACAACGTTGGTGATATTACTCTACAAAGTTGTGATCAAAGACTAATAAGTAAAACAGCATTATATGTAAATAAAATAAAATATCTACCATTTTTCAATAAAGTATATATTTCACCTATTATTAAGTAAGGCATTATTTGGGGTAAACAGTAAATAATTTAAAATTGTACAATATATAGGAAGAATACATAATAAACTGTCTTTTTAACATAAGACTAAAGTCCGCATTTATTTATTAAACCTATGGAAGAGATCAATAAATAAACAGAGGAATACATAAGAATACTAAATACAAAAATTGTCCAATATTCCTCCAAAAGGAGACTGTAGTTCAGTGTTGGAAACAGGTGAGTTTTAGAAGGAGAAAGGTACACAAAGTTCCTGGTTCCTCATAGTGTCTAAGTCTGAACCTTGACTTCATAGCAAATGTAAAATTACTAAACAATGCCTAGTATTCTTTACAGCTGCTTGTTTGTGATGAAATGGTTAAAAAGAAAACACTATACAAAGTATTACATATTATTCAACAAGAAGAAAAATACAAAAAAGCTATTAAAATACACAAATACACAAAAGCTATTAAAGATCAGCAACAAATATGTGCTTGTTATACTGTGATAAGCATATTTCAACTAAAAAGTTTAGAGCAAACCACCTGCATTTAGACTGTAACACAGATGCCAGTGGATCTCCCTCTCATTTTATTCAGTAGTTGTTTAGATCAATGATTAGACCATACCTTTTGATTCTTCTGATAATGGTTCTAAGCAGTTAAATCGGTCAACAAGGCTATTAAATGAATGCAATGGAATGTAATTACAGATTTGCAAACCAAAGATCAAACAGGGTATGGAATAACAAGTGACGCCTTGTCCTGGAGGCGTGCTCATCAGCATGGGTTTTAAGTCTCAAAGGGCAGTTCCTAGTATAACACATTACACAGTTAACAACATTTACATTTAGTAGTTTACTATACTGGTCCATATTCTACCATTCACAAAGGGACTTGAACATGAGCATGAACTTAAGGGTGAAGAGGAAAAACTCAGTGGCTACTAAGAAAATATATTTTATGTGAACAAGCAAGAAATAGCACTATTTGTTTTATTTTTTTATTTTTTTATTTTATTGGATATTTTCTTTATTTACATTTCAAATGTTATCCCCTTTCCAGGTCTCCCCTCCAGAAACCCCCTATTCTATCCTCCTCCCCCTGCTTCTATGAGGGGGTTCCCCCACCAACCCACCCACTCTTGCCTTCCCTCCCTGGCATTCCCCTACACTGGGGCATCTAACTCCCATAGGTAGGACCAAAGGCCACTCCTCCCACTGATGTCCAACAAAGCCATTCTCTGACAAAATATTCACAGGAGAAAATTTGTTTTATTTTTTAATAAATAATTTAACTACCATTATTAAAATCAAGAATTTTTCTAAGTGAAATTTTAGCTGTTGAATACCAAAGCATATCAAATAATTTTAGACATAATTCAGGAATCTGTATTCTGTTTTAAAATTTCATGCTCAAGTTTACATAGAGTATAAAAATTCTAATATATTTTAGAAGTGAATAGCATTAATCTTTCCAAGAAAATGTTTCCTTCATAAAAACAAACTGGGTCTAAATGAGAGTTTTGAATGTTTTTATATTTCTCAATGGAATGTCTCAATGCCAGCAAGAGAAATTATATTTCAGAATTTTGGTAAAATTCATCCAAGATATTCCAAAATAATCTAGGCAGTTGCCATTGCCCTGGCTGCCCCCCAGAATTTCAAGGCAAGACTCTATGGGCGAAGATAACATATCCTTCATACACAGGACCTAAGATAGCTAACTAGAACAGATCCGGAAGCCTCTTCCCTGAGGCCTAGCTCTCATAATCACTGAAGTGTCTATGCAAGCTACCAAGGGAGAAAGTACATGGGAATCCTACCCAGCTGTAAAGATTGTAAATTGTAAAAAACAAATTCAGATATCAAACACCTCTCACTTTCTTTCTCATAATGTCAGCCCACAGAATGTATGCTTCATATGAAAAAAGGCTGGCTGATCTAGCACTATTTCTCATGTTATTGACAGAATAGTCAGTATGCTAGTAGTATCTAATGTCAATAGGCTTCAGAAACTTACACTTATCTTTGGGAAATACGGTCATGGTCAGAAGTTTACGTGATTTTACACAACTGATGTACACTCGTGTCCCTATCCTTCAGTAGACTTTACCAGGCAGCATATCAGTTCGTTATTCCCTGTTCTATTTTCACCTGTCACAACACTTCGTATGAATGAATGATATGAGAAAGGCTTGTGGGTGGGAGGAGAATAATTCAAATGCCAATAAAATTGACATACAGTGGCATTTGGAGTTTTTAATTATTAAATGATCTCCATTTTTATGTGTTTTATTCACCAGAGGCAAGCAATGAGTTTGGTATATTCTTCTGTTCAGCAGTACAATAAAACAATTTTAAAATGTTAGCATTGTCTGGTAATAATTTTTCCATTGAGAAATTTTAATGAAATTGATAATTTGTAAATAATCAAAGTAACAAGTCTTCCCTCAATCAATTGCTCAGCTTTAAGATGAAAATTTTCTAATATTTTAAACTGTAACAACAATTCACTTTTACAGCATCATCCCACTTGCAAAACTGTAAAATGTTCCTCTATGGTCACTTCTGAATAAACTTATTTTTGCTTAATTCAAATAAACTGAAAATGGAGACTTGGAGGGAGAACCAGAGGTGATTAACAGTAGTGGTAGCCACCTCGTGTGGCCCGAGATGCACCTACTCTCTTCTTCCTGTGGTTTTTCATTAATATTGTACTAGATTCAGCAAGACTCTGACTTGTCGATAACAGGGTAACAGTCTCCCACAGAGAAAAAGCATCCATTCGGCTGTCAGGCCTACAGCAGCAGGTTGCAAGTTAAGTTACTGCAATCTTTCCTAACATACTTTTTCTTCCTCCCAAGCCACACACAGGCAGCTTGTAACTCTGAAAGAGAATGGTTTCTGTAGAGTGACAATCATCACCTGAGTTCTTTCTAGAAGTGTCCAGTTACACCAGCAGCTTTCAAAATATCATAGCCATAGCATACCCCATATAGGAGACCCTGGGTGAATTTCATGTGATACTGCAATACTCTTAGACACATAAGATGTGCATTTTAATGTGTAACAGCATTATCATACTGGAAACTGTATTTGTGTGTAAATTGAAATATATAATCACCATCTGATTGTTGACTGGAATATGAGAATTTAAACACTTTGTTGTCTAGTAAAGGCTTCCTTGAGAATGCATTATTTGAGTTGACAATATCATTTTACTCCCACATTTACAAAGGAATAAAATCTTTCACCTCTCTCATTCCATTTACATAGTAACTATCTTATTATTGTTATCTAAATTCAAGCCTCTGGTTTTCATAAGTAGTGAGAAATAGGGAAGTTTTCACATCAGTCATATAATCCCATTGCTAATTGGGATGATGCTTGAAAGGTGAGTTCTGATCTGCAGATTTCAGTCCTGTGAATTTGTTTTTGCATGGTCTTCAACTACGTCTATTGCACAACCTCACTCCTACTTTTTTTTCCAAAACATCATTTATTTTATAAATTTTGAGCTTTCCAAAAACTGATTCTATTTCTCATTTTCACTTCTGAGATGAAATAATTTGTATCAGAAAGCAGGAACTTATCAGAAAATTAGGCTTTGAGCCTAACCAAATTAAAGCTTTGTGCCTGTTTTACATGCAAACTATGAAGATATTTTTGTGAACTCTTTTTTCTTCCTCTACCAGGGACTGTCTGTCTTAACTGTGAATAAATTCTTTGTATCTAAAGCAAGGAAAAAATTTTAGCAGTGTGCTGAGTAAACAATCGTTTGATATAATACTAGCATAAATACTTTTAAATTAAATTACCTAAACTGCCTTAGTCTTTCCATTCTTAGTCCCCAGACTATCTTTGAGAAAAGCACTTTGAGTGTAACAATGTTCATAATATGCTTGTTATTACCAGTGCTAAAAATCCTTACAAGTAATGAAGGCTCACAGTGCTTCTGTTTACTAAGAAATAATAGCACAAATTGAATATTTTATGTTTACGTAAATATAAACTGCCTATTGTTAGAACCAATTCCAATAAGAAAACAATTATAATAACTTCTTAAAAGGACTGAAAACCCTTATAACACCTATGAAAGAATTCATTTAACATAATATTACTAAGACTATTGTTACTTTTTTTCCTCTTAAGAAAGAGATTGAATAGGAAGCCTTGTTTTATGTAATCTTGCCACAATTGCAACTGCCTTACATAAAAAATTTTAAATGAAACAGAAATTGTTAATGAAGATCCTAAAACATATAAAAACAACCAGGTTTCAAATTTAACATTAATGTTTAAAATATGAAAAGTAATTTATGCAATGATGTTATCACCTACCCCGTTGAAAGACTTTAGAAAAGTCTACTCTATGAGGTAACAAAAATACCATGAAGCACGTAAAAATTATTTTACTTACAATTTATAATTAATAAAATATTTCAATTGTTCAAAAACATTTATTTAAAGAAAAGAACATGACTGGCTAATAAAAAGACAATAAAATGATTCTTAATGATGTTCTCCTATACTCATAGATTGATGCCTGGCCCAATTGTCATCAAAGGCATGTTATCCAGCAACGGGTGGGAGCAGATACAGAGTCCTACTACCAGACACTAGGCAGAGTCAGGGGAACCTGCAAAAGAGAAAGAAGAAGGATTGTAGGGACCAGGGGTTTAAGCACACCAGAAGAACATGGCACACAAAAAAACTAAGCAGGATTCATAGGAGCTCACAAAGACTGAAGGGACAATCACCCTATATAGGTTAGAGCTAGATTCTCTGAATATACCTTATGGTTGTGTAGCTTGCTGTTTGTGTGGAAATCTAGCAGTGGAAAGGGGGGGAGGGATGGCTCTGATTCTTTTCCCTGAGGTGGAGAAAGTTTTCCTCCTATTGGTTTGTCTCATCTAGCCATGATAAGAGAGTTTTGTTATAACTTGTAAGACTATTTTCAATGGTTATCCCTGAGAGGACTGCTCTATTTTGGGAATGGAGTTAGAGGAGTGGATCTGGGGAAGAGTAGAAGTATGAGACAGACTGGAAGGAATAGAGGGAGAGGAAATTACAATGAGGATGTAATGTCTGAGAATAGAGTAAAAGTGAAAAGGACCTATCAAAAGACACATACTAGAAATCATTCTTATTTTATTCTCTTACATTAATAATAACCATGGAGGTCATAGGAATAGTTCTTTCAAATCTATAGAAAGCAAGAACATCAGCATAGCAACAAGTGAGGGGAGACTCTCCAAAAGCATCAACTTCTGTTAGTGCTGCTGTTGTACTATGTTCATCAAGACTTCTCAACAGTGCCTGGATGGACAAGTTAGGGTTGCCAAAGTTACCTAGCCAAGTCAAAGACTATTCACTACAAATAGCCATTTCTCTTTGAATTTGCTAAAACGAATAATTGCCAGATATTTAATAAACAAAATAGTAAGAATAAGTACTAAACATAAATAAAAATATGGAACAGAGAGCAGCTTGTCATAGATCTATGAAAAATATCAGGGACATAAACATTCATATAATGAAAGAACTTGAAATAGAAGTAAAAAAAATGAACAAGAAATGACCAAAATTCCAAATTAGGATAAAATGGTTTATCTTTTCACCTGAAAAGCTGAGCTCCAAAAAGGTTTGTTTTATTAACACACGCAATTAAACATCAATTTTATTTCCTCAGAAAATGGGATGAGATGAGAGCTGTACCCAAACTGTATGAATACAGAACTTGGGCTGAACCCAGAGGATTTCTTTCTGTGTTCCAACTATCCTTAATCCTAGGTTTTGAAGCTTCCAGCCTTCAGATAACATAATCTTCTGAGCTTACTGATTTGATCTGCTTCTCTCGGTTTCTTACTGAATTGCTCTGCTTGACCTTGTACTAACGTTGTTAATAGGTTCTAATCTACTGGCTCCTTATCATTCTCTAACTTGTTCTGTCTTCACCTGTACCTACCTTGTTCTCTCTTCCACCTGTCTCCTTACAACTGTACAAACTGAACAGATTTCAACAATGAACTCATGGAATAGAATTGAAGACCCAAAAATAAACCACAAATACTACTGGATACTTGATCTTCAACAAAGAAGCCAAAAATATACAATGGGAAAAAGAAAGAATCTTCAATGAATAGTGCTGGTCTAACTGGCAGTCCATATGTAGAAAAATGAAAATAAATCCATATTTGTCACCTTGCACAAAGCTCCAGTCCAAGTGGATCAAGGACCTCAACATAAAACCAGATACTCTGAATCTAATAGAAGAGAAATTGGGAAAGAGCCTTAAACTCATTGGCAAAGAGGATGGGATGTATTTCCTAAAGAGAACTCCAATGGCTCATGCTGTAAGGTCAAGAATTGATAACTGGGACCTCATGAAACTGAAAAGCTTCTGTAAGGCAAAAGACATGGTCAATAGGACACATTGGTATCCTACAGATTGGAAAAAAAATCTTCACTAACCCAACATCCAATAGAGGGATAATATTCAAAAAATATAAAGAACTCAAGAAGCTAACCACCAAAAAAGAAAAAAAATCAAAAAAATGGGTTATAGAACTAAACAGAGAATTCACAACAGAGGAATCTCAAATGGCTGTGAAGCTCTTAAAGAAATGTTCAAAATCCTTAGTGATCAGGGAAATGCAAATCAAAATGACCCTGAAATTTCATCTCTCACCAATCAGAATGGCTAATATCAAAACCTCAAGTGACAGCACATGTTGGCAAGGATGTGAAGAAAGAGGAACACTCCACCATTGCTGGTGGGATTGCAAATTGGTAAAACCACTCTGGAAATCAATTTGGAGGTTGCTCACAAAATTGGAAATATATCTACCTGAAGACACATTTATACTACTCTTGAGCATAAACCCAAAAGATGCCTCAAAATGTTACAGGGGCACACGTTCCACTATATTCATAGTGACCTTATTTTTCATTACCAGAAGCTGGAAACAACCCAGATGTCCCACAATGAAATAATGGATACAGAAAATGTGGTTCATTTGCACAACGGAATACTACTCAGCTATTAAGAATGAGGACATCATGAATTATGCAGGCAAATGGATAGAACTAGAAAATATCCTGAGTGAGGTAACTCAGACCCAAAGGACAGGCATGGGATGTACTCACTAATAAGCAGATATTATCCAAAAAAGACAGAATACAGTACTCAAGAAGGTTAATAAGCCTAAGGACCCAAGTGAGGGGAAAGCAATCACGGGAGGCAAAGGGAGGGAGAAACCTGGGTGGGAGAGAGGGCAAAGAGGGGAAAAGGGGAACATTATCAGGTATTGTGTGGGGAGGTGGGGGAGTGGGCAGGACTGAAGCACTGAGGGCCAGCAGAGAGAATGGAAACTGATAACCTCTGGAAGTGGGGTGTGGGGGCTCTCAAATGCACCAGAGACCTGGGAGATGAGAGACACTCAGGACTCTAAGGGAGGTACCTTAGATGAAATGCCCTACAGTGAGGAGAGGGAACCTCCAGTAGAAAGACATCAAGTGGAGGGATGGGGTTTCCATTCCAGTAAAAACTCTGATCCAGAATTGTTACTGTCTAAAAGAACTGCAGGGACAAAAATAGAGAAGAGCCTGAGAGAAAGGAGGTCCAGTGGCAGACTCAAATTGGGATCCAGCTCAAGGGAAGGCTCCTTGCCCTGACACTATTAGTGATGCCATAGTGTGTTTACAGATACATGGTGGCCCTCTTGAGTCTCAACAAACTTGGACCCCCAAGATCCCTCAAACACTGAGCCACCAACCAGGCAACATATACCAGCTGATATGAGGCCCCCAACACATATATATAGCAGAGGACTGATGGTTGTGTTCTCAGTGAGAGAAGATACACTTGACTCTCCAGAGACATGAGGCCCCAGAGAGTGGGGAGTTTTGGTGCGGTAGGGGTGAGTGGTGGGGACATCTTCATGGAGACCAGGGTACTGGGGGGAGGAGGTATGAGATGAGGAACAGCCAGAGGGCAGACCATGAGGGGGATAACGAATGGACTGTAAAAAATGATTAAACAATAAAATAAAACTGTATGTTATGTATTACAGACACAAAGAGTAACATCAACAATTTATAAAATATTTTAAAATGATAAAAATATTTCACACATATTAAAATCAAAGTGTGCCTTTAGAAACAATTCATTAAAAGAGATAAAGGAGAATATTTAATATTTTTACAAAACATGAAATAACCCAGTAATAATAATTGTAAGGCTCAATAAAACATTTTCAATATAGAGTAATTCAACTAAATAGAGACTTTTAAAAGATACAAGAAACTTAAAGAATTATGCCCAATATATTGATAAAAATTCTTCTGCTAAAAACAATGAAATATATTTGTTCTAAAACTACAGATAATGTACCAAAATACAAAGGTTATAGAATATAAGATCAATAAGCAAAAAGGCACTATGTTTTTGTATACAAGAAATGACCAAGTCTCTAAGGTAAATTTACTTGAAACATAAAAACAAATTGACTTATAGAATCACACAAAGAACTTAGAAAACATTAATCAAAAGAAGTATAAACCTTCAGATGATCAAAGAAAGTATTTTAGAAAAGCATCAAAGATGTCTTATACAAATAAGAATAAATTCTGCATTGGAGAATTAGAAACCTTGATATATTAAAAGATTTGATTCAACTGTGGACTCAGCTAGCTTGATAACCCAGAGAAATCAACAAGTGCATCTTAAGATTCATATGTAAATGAAAGAGACACAAATAACTAAAAATATCTCAGAGTAGGATACCAAACTGGGAAGTTTCAGAGTGTCCAATTAAAAACACAGCTGGAATCATTGTGCCAGTGTGGTCCTGACATAATAATAGAAAATGCATGAATTAAATAGAATTAAGAGTCAAGTAAATCCTCCCATTAAGCAGTAAACTGAAGTTTGAGAAGATTTCAAAGTGAGTGGATGCATTTCCTTTCATAATATGACGATGTGACTACAGGGCACACACACCCAAAACAGAAAACCAGACCTCTTCCTAGAAGACTTTTGCAATGTCCTCAGAAATTTGACTAAAGTTCTAAATTGGACACTATAAAAAGTAAAATTAGTGTGTGTTAAATAGGCCCATTCAATAAAGTGAAACAACAATACACAGACTAGCACCCAATTCAAAAGAGCTCAATTAGAGAGTAATTAATGGGAACCAATTAAAAGTGGACAAAGCAATTTACATAGATCTTTTCTAAAGATGTTCAAATGGGTGATAAACATTGTCCAACTATGAGTAGTAAATGGAGAAGTTCAAATCAAAAAAAGCACAGAGACGCATTATTTCAAACGAGGATGAAAATAATCAAAGGGCTCTTGCTGATTGGGTTTTGTCAACTTGGACATTAATGTCACATGAGCACCATATATCAAGTCCTCTGTCAGGAGATTTCTATTTTTGGTCATCTTCCAGCTGAAGTAGGTTGGAATCCATTTTCTGTGAGCATCTATCAGCTGCCTACATGTGCCAGTATCCAACAAAACTTTAAAGACTTAGACTTTTCAGTAAGAGAGCCCCATCTTCCTCTCTAGTTGAGGTTCTCAGATAAAATTGAACTATTTTGTTTCAGCACTTACCTTTTACTTTAATTGACCTGCCATGGAGTGAATAGTAAGATTCAATATATTTAAAATTAAAAAACAAAACAAAACGCAGTTTCCTTTTAATCAGTCTGCGAACAAAATGTGCCACATAGAGTAGTATAAAATGTAAAGGAACTCTTACACTAAAACAAGGGTGACCCTTGCTTTGAACACATGTTAAGTGGAAAGAAGGCCTAGATTTGGAAAATATATATTAGATTACTATAGTTAAAAGCTGAGAATAAATAAAGCCCCAAAAAAAGTAAGTGTAATTTTTTAGGGACTAGATTTCAAAAGGAATGAATAATTATACTAATGAAGGTGAAGCAACTTCATAGATTTGATGAGCATATGTTTACATTTGTTAATAACTGTTGCATAAATTTATGAACAGGTAAAGATTTTCACATTGTATGTACTATCAACATGAATTCTATGGTACCTATATTATATATATATATGATATATGGGTGTCACTTCTAAGAATTTGGCATTTGTCACTGGACTCTGACAAGGAATTTGGCTCAGATGAGAGTGTTAGAAACAGAGACCATGGGCATTTGCTTACTACTTTACTGAATTACTAACTTATGTGATATCTTTGCTTACTACTTTACTTTATTATTATCTTCAGTAATCTCCTTGTTTACTACATTGCTTGATTACTTTGTCTAAGAACTGACCATGTTTTCTGGATGATATAAAATAGACTGATAGATTGAAACAAAAGCAGACTGGGAAGAATAAAGCTGCTTCAGCCCGAGTACAGGCTGGAGTCATGTTATAATTTTGTTTAACTGTTTTTCTTATTTTCAATCCTCCCTCCCTCCCATGAGACCCTGTTGACTGACTGAGTTGGCTTGGAGATATATATATATATATATATATATATATATATATATATATATATACACACACACACACATATATATATACACTCATCCTTAACATTAATCTTAATTTTAAAATTTTAAATTTCATTCTCTTTTTTGTCCTATTTGTTTCCCATTAAGCCCTCTGACTTCCTCCAGATCCTCCCCTGTAAATTTTGCTTTCGTGTCATCAAATGGAGTGATGAAATGAGAGCTATCCCCAACCTGTGTGCCTAGATGACATGACTGAACTCATAGCATTTCTTTCTCTGTTCTAACTATCTCTAGGCCTAGGCTGGGAAGCTTCTAGCCTCGTACCATCTAATCTTCTAAGATAACTAATTCAATCCAGCTTTTCTTGGCTTCTCAGTGAATTGTTCTTTTTGGCCTCACACTAACTCAGGCAAAGTATTCTAAACTTATGTCTCTCTCTCACTCTCTAGCTCACTCTCTCTGTGTCTAGTTTGTTCTCTCTGTCACCTGTCTTTGTAAAACTGTCACACTCTAAATACCACACACACTCTTCTTGTGCTGCTCTAAAGTAACCTCTCTTTCCTGTGCTGGTCTCGTGAGTATTGAACATATCTTACCTCGGACTCATTCTGTCCAATCATTCTCTGATTTATCACTTTCTCTGTCCCTCAATTAGACATCAGTTTTATACATGGCTGCTTCCCTCTACAAACTAGTCTTACCTTTATTTAGGGATTAAAGGTGTGTAGTAAGGGTATGTATGGATTCTAGTCAGATCATACTGCATGCCTGTGGGAGTCCATAGACCTACAAGATCTTTGAATGTAATCTCTTGCTAGGCCAGCCATGTTGCTGGTTTAAACTTCCTCTAAACACCCCAGCCCCAAATCCCACAAAATATCATGACTTCTTTGTCCTCCTTATTATCCAATTAGACATGCTATTTGTTGGGGCATGGTCTATTTACTGGGAGCTACCCTAGGAAAACTGATTCTGCTTTGTCTGAAAGCCATGACCTGTACATAATCCCTCAGTGAGAGTGCATTCACATGAACCTCTTTGCCATTCATGCTAGAATGTTTGGTAGGGTCCAGAAATCACCACACAAGCCACAGGGACACAAATCTCAATCAAGGAGGGATAGTTTATTGACCACACACATTGGGACTGATCAATTAGGGATGCAGGTCGGATTCAGCAGCTGAGATTGTGACCACAAGCCAGGATTCTATGGCGCTTTTAAGCCTGAAATTCATAAATAGATCAGATTTAGCAATAGGGAGCTTCCTTAGGAACATGTGTTCTTGGTACGCTTATGTTGCTACCAATGGTTGCGTTATTCAACTGTGGTGGTGGAGGGGAGCGACATGCCTAGCATGCATGTCTCAACTTGCCAACCAAGATGTCAGATACCAACGGAGGTCTTGAGAATGTAAACTTTATTTGACCTCTATTGAAAAAGGGAAGTTTTATTCAAACTGGCTATGGTAAAATCAGAAAGGCAATGCTTGTTTAGGCCTTAACATGTTGATTAGATTTATCTGCTGTGACAGCTGCTATAAGTTTATGAGTGCAGTAGTCCTGTCATGCCTAGCAACCAGTTTCCTTATTCCCCTCCTAGCTATCTGCTTCTTATAGTCCTTCTATGCCCTGTTTTGTAATGATTCCTGAATCTTAGGTGGAGAATAGTACAAGTGTCACAATTGTGACTTCTGGTAACTCCATTGACACTTATTCTCTGCTCTGTGATCAGCTGTGAGTTTTTCCATTTCCCACCATGCGCTGCATAGAGAAACGACTCTGAAGAGGTCTAAGAGCCAAACTAATCTACACATTGAGAAATAGGAAGTTAGAGGGCAGTTTGGTGACACATCCTTTAAGCATAATTATAGTAATAGCTCCTCTCCTGAGGCTTGTTAGCTTTCGAACCATGGGTTCTCAGGCAGCATGTACAGTACCAGGTATGCATTTCCTCTTCCATAGTGGGCCTTAAGTTCAATACGAAGTGGTTGGTAATAACATAACAATAATACCATGATTGCACTCAAGGGCATATCACTTTAAGGCAGTCAATTGAGACTGACTTATATCAGAATTTTGAGGTCATTAACTTATAATTGAGTACTTACTGATTCTCTATTGACCAAAGATACAGAAAGTGAAATGTGATGCTTTTATCATGTGTCGATTCTTATTATAGTTTAGTAAAATATATCATCATCAGAAAAGGTTATTCTATATCCTAAAGGAATCTAATTTCTTTGACCTCTCTTCTGGTTATGATAGGTTTTACATTAGAAAAAATGGTGAAAGAAAACTCCAATCTTTCCGTCTTCCTTCAGTTAAACTTGCTTTCATTTGAAACAGCTTAAAGTATTTTGAAGACAGGCATTCTTGGGATTTCATTGAGCTGGAAGAAAAGCAGGCTTTCTATGAGAATTTCAAATTCATGTAATCAGTGAGATTTAGATAACTTTTAATGTAGCTCTAGGTTTTTGTTTGTTTGTTTTAGTTCTTTTGTTTTGTTTTGCTTTTGTGTGTGGGGGATAATAATGGTTACCTAGCCCATATTTCTTTTATTGACCCTAGATTTGCTTCTTTGGATATTTGCACTATTGTAACCTGTAACTGCCTTTTCTCATGGCTTTAATTGGGCCTTTGTGCTGTTCTGATTATTGTTCCTTTTCTTCTCTGTCTTATTTAAGAAGATCTATGGACAAGAGCAGGACTGGTTTAATTCTTCTTTCACGTATTTATCAAATTGAGTCACATTCATTCTGACTTTTTGAAACTAATGTAAAATAAGAGTGAAAAATTCTCAATTCATGTAGACATAGTTTTCAAATAATATACCTATGATATTACAGATGAAAGATGGCTAGGTTACATAATTCTAAATCAACAAAAAAGGAATAAAGATATAGGTGACAAGGTAAAGTTTAATGCAAGGCCCTACACCTGTCATCCAGCAGTCAGTTGAGACAAGAGCACCAGGAGTTCAACTGAGAGAGAGCGAGAGAGAGTGAGAGAGAGCGAGAGAGAGCCAGACAGAGAGAGAAAGAGAGAGAGAATTAATTAAATTAATAATATTTTTAGTCTAATGATTTTCTTTTTGAGTGCTCATTACTTACGTAAAACACAAATTCTTTGTCCTTAAATTCTAATGATTTTAAAAACAACTTTATCTTTGAGTAGGTTGATCTGGCTTTACTGAGAAAACATGATTTTATGCTTATATCTAAATTTGCCTTATATATTAAAACCCAAAATGTGGGGGTTTTTTTGCTTATTTTCTATCATTTTAATCTGTGAAAATAATTATCTTTATACATAGGATTCAAAACACATATGTACACATAGCATTAATCAAATTATCAAAATGTGTAGAGATGTTCACACTTAAATATAATTTTGAGCCATAAAATCTAACTTGGAAAACCAATAATTGTAGGAAATATTCATTTTAACAATTTATGTCTCTTTTTCTCTGAAATGATACTTTGAGGAAAACAGAGTCTATACGTGTCAAAAGGATTTATTTTATTATTTGTATGTAGGTTTTCTAACTTTTTGTACTGTAGCTTTGCAACATGAGGCTTTAGTGAAACAAAGACTCATTACAATTTGATTGCTATGTCAACCAAAACATCAGGGGCATGAGGAAAAGATAAACGATGGCTAATAAAGACTTCACTGTTTCCTCCATGAGAAGCTGCTGTCTGACAGCTGTAATCTGATAATAAGGATTTTTTTGTCTTTATGGCTTCCTTTCCCTCATTTGTAGACAAATTAAACATTACAAATCTGAAAGGTCCAACAGTCTGAAGCATTTCCATGGAAAACTAAGACCACAGATGAAAAATATTGCATGTGAAAATCTGCAGTTATAACAAAGTCAACTTGGGAAGTGTTTGAAATTACCTTTAGGCTGAGTGTAATATATATATATATATATATATATATATATATATATATATATATATATATATATATATGTAAAAAGAAACAATTTCATAATGTTCCCAAAATAAATCTATATTTACATGAAAATATTCCGATCCCCACAAATTCCATGCTATCAAACAATTTCCTTGTTCAAACACTTTTGATAAGGTGTATTGAAAGAAAAACCTCAGTTTTTAAAAACATAAAAATTATTTAAAAACACTGTAATTCCCTATGAGCTTTGAGCAATAATTACATCCATACAACTTACTAGCTTCCAAGTGATCAAGGTTTAGTTTTATCTTTATGTATCTACTTTGTCTAAGGCAGGATTCTTATTCTCTTAAGTTAAATATCATTTTAATTATCTAGCAAATAATACCTAATAGTTAACATAGAATAAGTAACTTATCTATTCTTATTCAATTATAATTTATATTAAGTAAACAATAACACAAGTGCTAGATGATATATTAGAAAATTATATACATATATTATTTATCATAAGTAATATTTTGTTTGTAATTTTAGTTTATAGATAGGCATTTACTGGCTTGACTTACAGTCTTGATCTTTTTGCCTCTGTTTTCCTATTATTTGAAAAAACATTTTTATGACCCCACCCCCAACTAGTAAAGAATGTTTGAAGTTTATAGTATATTACTTCCTTTAAGGCAAGGAACCCCATGCATCTGAAGACCAATGTGTCTTTTCTACTTAATATCAGTAGCTACAATTGTCTGATAAAATTAATGTAAACAATCCATTACATCTAGCATTTGTTACTTAGAACTTGTTGTCCTTGACTTCCAGTAAGAGCTTGCTCTTGTTTTCTTTAGGATGTGAATGTTACATCGTATATTTTACTTGGACGTCTTTCCTTACTTACAAGTCAATCTGTGTGAACAAGATGCATTATCTTTTCCCCAATCAATATCACCTTCAGAGTCTCCTTTTCTATCACTCTGTTAACTTTTGTCTCTCTCTGATTGCACAAAAAATCCATCTATGTGGAAGACTCGTTCCTCTTTGTGAGGCAATCTGTCCTCCCCATACTGTACATTTTATTTTTCACAGAGTATTTTTAATTCATACATTTGTTCACTGTTATCATTTTTGTAGGTTCAACAATAACATGATATTCTTAATATTTCTTGTCTTAGTTGATTGGTTTCATTCTTTTCTTTTGGAAAAATGCTTGCTCTGAGAGAAGTTAGTTGGACTATTTAAAAAGATATGAAATTTTTGTAAAAATTAGTAAAAATCTTGCTGAGTATAATTTGTAATGGTTCTTAAAAACCTTTTATTATTTGAATTTTTCTTTTTTTCTTTCTTTCTTTTGGTAATAAAACATCTTTTCTTTTATTGAAAATAGATTTTTTTTCACATACAATGTATCATAATTATAATTTCCTCTCCATCTACTTCTCCCAGTTCCCTCCCACCTCTCTTCCCTTGGAGATCCACTCCCCTTTCTGTCTCTTATTAGAAAACAATTGGCTTCTAAGTGATAACATCCAAACATGATGACAAAATAAAATATAATATGATGAAGCAAAAAACTGTCATATCAAAGGTTAGCATTGCAACCCAACGGGAGGAAAAGAGTCCCAAGCCCAAACACAAGAATATTAATGTTTCTTGGACCAAATCTGATCTGTCTTATGAGTCTACTTAGTTTGAGGCCAGACTAGGCTACAAAGTGAGATAAAATATATAACAATGAAAGGAAAATACTCACTTGGAAATTGTCAACATTAAATAAATAGAGTAGGGTAAAAAGACTGATAATCAATGACCATCTGATGTATAAGCATGGAGAGAAAGAAAACATAATCATTGACAATATCAAGAAGAAGCATTCTGAGATGAAGAAGTGCTTGTTCAATGAGTCTTAGGCTTGAATGAAAGATAAGCATGAACATATAGCAACACCACTAATATTACCTTGTAGAAACCCGAGACTAGCAAATATTGTCTTACTGTTGTCTTGATGCCTCAAGAACACAAAAGTATTCATAGTGTGATTGTAGGCTCATCTCAGACTGACATTGATTATTCTGACTGCTGATATTGGTGTTGATGAATTTAAAGCTGCTTTTTCCAAAAATGAAAATAATGTTGAGCCTGTGTCTTCTGGCTTCTACATAAGATATGAAACAATTAATTGTTAATTTGACACAATATATTCTGTTACATGACCCTACAGTTAGATGTGAAATGTGGAAATTTCTAAGGAAATGGGTGTCTATATTAATACCTCCCCACAAGGCTCAGGGGACACTATGGAAGAAGGCACAGAAAACTTACAAGAGGCAATTTGAAGGGTGCTGCTTTATAATATCTAATGGATATGAAAGAGTTTATACCCATGAACATATAAGACCTGTGGCTACATGCGCAAGACCTACACAAGAGTGACTTAATCAACATTCTAGTACAGATGTGAGAAAGACTCAGGAAGCCCTGCCCATTGAGTCCAGCATCGATTGATGTCTTTATGGGAAAAGAGACTCAATTTTCTTAGGGGTAGTACTCCTGATAGCCTGTGTGTATGTTAATAGATAGCACTATGCTATGAACATATAGGGAGCACTAATTGGACGCAGTTAGTCATAAGGATGACAAAATATATGTGGTATGGAAGTGGAAGGATCTGTGAAAGTTAGAATAGAATGGTATAATCAAAATATGTTCTACATATGTAAGGAGTTCACAAAGAATAGATAAATAAAATACAAATAGGGTTTTAAAAGTTAGAGAAAGAGAATTTGAAACAAGGCATGAATGAGTACTTCCTTCTTATGTGTTATCTTGGGCCATCTTCCTCCTGTTTATTTATTTTTTCCAATTGCGATACATTAGTTTTTATTGTTTGTTTTGTCTTTTATATTATATTATATTGTTATATTATTATTCTAAAAATCCTGGTTTTTTCTAATGAGAGAGAAAGATGGTAGATCTGGATGATATAAAGTTTTAGGAGGAGCAAAAGAAAACGAAACTATACTCAAGATATATTTTGTGAGATAAATATCTATTTTCAATAAAAGAAAAAAAAGAGAGAATCTGCTATAATCCTCTTTGTTTACATGAATTTCTGGGCAATAACTGTGCCTCTCCCTCTACCCCAGATTCATAAATCCTTGGTATTGTTACTGTACTGTGGACTTGAAATTTTGTTCTCAAACTAGAAATGTTGCTTGTCTTTGCTCCAGCCACATGAGTCTTTCAGTAAAGTTTTGTTTTGTTAACAGTGTAAGATTTGGTGTTCAGAAATTATGCACTTTTGCTGTTTGAAGCAAAAATGACCCACCAAGAGAAGCATCTGGCTTCAACTGTTCAGATGATTAACTTAACCATCCATGCCAAATTACTGCTGGCCATACCTTTGTACCAGATTGTGACACAACTCATGTTATTTCAAGTTTGCTAAGCTGAAAGATTTATATAAATTATAGGGTAAGATATATACTTGTAACATGAGTCAATTATATTTGTCAATTTAGATAAAGTATTTTATTAACTATCTTAACTTAAAGAGTTTGTAATTTTGTACCTTAATCATGTTTGATTTTAACTTATATTACCATCTGGTAGGAAGTTGTAAAGATATTGTATTGCTTAAGGTATATTTAAATATAAAGGCTGTGTGTGTGTGTGTGTGTGTGTGTGTGTGTGTGTCTGTCTGTCTGTCTGTCTGTCTGTCTGGGAGCATAAATGGTCAAAGGCAGGAAGGAACACTGGGCTGTGTTTTTTATAAAAAAAATATTTATTACCACAGTGGAATGATACTATAATATCACAAAAATAGTGGAAATTCAAAACTATGTGTAGAAATTAAACACCACCTTGAGAAAACAATAGGTCATATAAGAAATCACACAGAAATTAGAATGGAACTTAAATTCTAGGGAAAATTAAAATATGATATTCTGAAAACTGAAATTTATCCAAAATAAAGATTAGTAAATGATATATTTATAACTGTATTAAGAGGAAGAGGAGGAGGAGGAGGAGGAGGAGGAGGAGGAGGAGGAGGAGGAGGAGAAGGAGGAGGAGGAGAAAAAGGAGGAGGAGGAGGAGGAGGAGGAAAGACTTCAATGCAAGAATAGCATTATACCTCAGGGAATTAGCAAAAGATGAACAGAGTATAGAATTGGTCTTAGGTAACATTGATTAACCAAATAAGAAGTCTCAAATAACTAAAATCAAAAAATAGAAATGTACATACTTCTGATTTTATAGATACATGAAAGAATTATAATTAGCTAAACATCTAAATATCAAGATATATCACTAGTACCAGAAAAAGAAAAACTGAAGCCATACAGAGGAACTGTTTCACACACATTATGAAGTCTTCAAAACAAAGAAAGATTAGTGTTGGGGAGCCTGGAGAAACAGAATTCTGTGCACCACTGCTCCGGTGTGGCCACTATGGGGGTTAATAGGATGCTTCCTTTGCAAATTGAAAGCATGAGTATTATGCCATCTATAATTCTACTTTTGTTTATTCAGCCATGTATCTGTACAGACATATATCTGCTCATGATAGTATTATTGACCATAACCAAAAGATGGAGGGATGCCAAGAGGTGACTATGTGATGTGTAGAGTATAGGTAGAGAGGAACATTATTCATCATTAAAAAAGAAAAGTAACTATACTAAATTGTTGATTGTGAAAGAATGAATCATGACATAACCTTAAATGACAGAAAGAAAAGACAAATATTGGGCAACACCCCATATTTTGTACAAATGGTAATAAAAAGACATGCAAGTATACCAAAAGTGGTAATTTCCAGAGCCTACAAAAAGGAGAACAGGAAACTATTATCTGAAGAAAGACTATAAGTTTCTATAAATATTAGTGATGGTTCACAACCAAAATGAATATATTTGTGTATTGAGGTGTACACTCAAAGAAGTGTAAAATGTTATAGACTTCTATAATATTTAACCACAGAGGAACAAAATTATATGCCAAAGAACATAACATGCAATTTAACTTTGACTTTACTTTCCTTTGCTTTTATTAGACATATTCTTGAATAATTAATATTACATAAAAATAAAAAGGACATGTTAAAAATGGAGATACCTCTAGCAGGAACTTAATCCCAGTGATTACTTGTTCAATAGCTCTGAGGCATTTTCATTATCATAATAAATTATATAATTATTATATAATTATCTATAATTATAATATCATATAACTATAATTATAACTAAATGAACATCTCCTAAGCAACTACAATGTGCTAGGGGCTATGTATAAAGAAAAGATATTTTATTTTATTGGCTTTGTCCCATTCTAATCTTGGCAGAGCTTATTGCTTTCTTCTATTTTGATGCCAAAAGAATTTTCTTCTTTGAGTGTAAGCATTCTCTAATATTTTTCTTTCTTTTACCTAATTCATAAAGCTTGTACATATTTCATAGCAATTTGAATCAGCCTGTTTTTTTTTTTTTAAATTAAGAGTTCCATCATATTAATTTTTATTTCATTAAAAATATCTCTGCCTTTGTTTTGGTGATGGAGAAAAGATGTTCTATTAAACAGCTATGAAATTCCATAATTTCAGTGAAAATATAGAGTATCTTGGCTGTGAATAGAAGGAGTTTCAAACCATGTGTAACGTGCTTTATGTGGAGAGTGGAATGGGCAGACAAAATCACCTCTAACACCTTCGGTCTGATCACAGGAGCTCAAGTCCAAGGCCGAGAAACCAATTATTATATCTAAATTTAACTGGCTTGAAGCTCAGTTGCTCATGTCTTACCCAGTGTTCATGGAACCACAGTTATTTCAGCACCTGCCTTGTTTACTTCCTTCAAAAAATGTCATTGGAATTAGAAAACAAACCTAAGAAGTCGCAAAGGAAAAAACGTCTCCATGCATCTTCAGAGGGAGAATGATGGGCCTAACACAATCCCAAGCAACCAACGTACAAATGTATTTAATAAGCTGACTAGATAATGTAAAAGCAGAGCATATCACTGGTAAACAGAGTCCATGAAGATACTTAGGGAATTAAAAAGAGTGTTTTACAAAAAATTATAAAGATGTGTGTTCTTGTTCTAAATATTGACAACTGAGAAAATATCATTAAATACAAAACTATAGGAAAACCCAGAATTAAATCTTGGAATGTGTGAGAGAAAGGCAATGACTGTGTGGGTGTTTCGTTTAATAACAGAGAATAAATTATGTAGTAGAAATATTTACATTTATGTCAACAATTTCTGCATTAGTAAATGCTGAGCTATTTACCATATGTAAAATAGAAAATAAACTAACAGAAGACTTCATCTTCTTTGGGAAAATATATTGCCTGTTACTATGAAGCAACAGTTGTTTAGCCTTCTGACAGAGGTCAAGTGGAGAGGCTGCATGGGCTCACTTTTAACTCTTGGTTTATTTCAATTTTGTAGATAAAGAAACAGTTCCTAGCTCATTTTTATCTTTTATACTGTAGAGGACATATCCGCTTCCTAGATAATTTCCTACACACACATGATACCTAATGAGTATTTGTTCAGTAAATATGTTTCTGGATACCATAGGGTCGTTAGCAAAACAGAAAAGCTTTCATTTGTTAGTTACACCATTCTTGTCCGTCCTTGAACTAAAATTATTTTCATTCTGGCATGCATAGCCTCAAAACAACACAGGAGTTAAAGTACTTCAAATTTTCTTTGTAGAAAGAGATGGCAAATGTTTCTTGCTATAAAATGCCTATGCTTCACTCTCGCCTCAGCTGGAGGGGGATAGGGAGGGAGGGAGGGAGGGAGAGAGACGAGACAGAGACAGAGACAGAGACAGAGACAGAGACAGAGAGAGACAGAGAGAGCAGTGGTGTTTCCTACTGGAATCTTGGCAGATGCCAAAAAAACCACAGAAGTGGACCTTGGTGAGACACAGAAGTTTATTTCTAAAATTCCCCAAGCTCACCTGCAAGATGCCTTCAGAGCTCAAAAGAATTCATTTCTGGGTATCTTAAGTTTTGTTTAAGAAAATGTGACACAATAAAATAAGCTCAAGTACATCTATCATAATAATTTTTGCTAGCATTTAGATCATCATTGATCGCTCAAGGTGTCCAAGATCTCAGTTTAGGCTCTTTTTGCCAATGAGTTTTGCACATTCTCCAAGCTTGCATACTTTGAAATGAGTCTAGGGTTCTTATTTTTTTGTGAATTTGTGACAAGTATGGAAATAAAAAGTCTGGGATTTGAGTCCACCCCATGAAAGAGGCAGGAGATACTGAGCTAAACTCTTTAACACACAGTTTGAAATAGTAAATACACATAGATTGGGGGTTCCCATCCCACAGTCAAAACTCTGACCCATAATTGTTCCTGTCTGAAAGAACTGCAGGGGTGGAAATGGAGAGGAGCCTGAGGAAAAGGAGGTCCAGTGACAGGCCCAAAGTGGGATCCAGCTCAAGGGGAGGTGCCAAGCCCTGACACTATTACTGAGGCTATGGAGTGCAAACAAAAAGGGACCTAGCATGACTACCCTCCGAAAGACCCAACAAGCAGCTCAGAGTCAGATGCAGATATTTGCACCCAACCAATGGACAGAAGCTGCTGACCCCTGTGGTTGAATTAGGGAAAAGCTGGAAGAAGCTGAGGAGGAGGAGGAGGAGGAGGGCGAACCTGTAGGAGAACCAGCAGTTTCAATTAACCTGGACCCCTGATATCTTTCAAACACTGGATCACCAACCAGGCAGCATACACCAGCTGATATGAGGTGCCCAACATATATACAGCAGACCACTGCTGGATTTGGGTTTAATCAGAGAAGATGCACCTAACCTTCAAGAGACTGGAGGCTCCAGGGAGTTTAGAGGTCTGGTTGGGTGTGGGGTAGGGAGTGTGGACATCCCCTTGGAGACAGGGAGGTGGGGAGGTGGTATGGGATGTGGAACAGATGGAGGATGGACTGGGGATGGGGGATAAAATCTGGAGTATAAAAATATAAATAAATAAATAAATAAATAAATAACAAAAAAAGAAAAGAAATCCACATCAGAATGTCAGTCTTGTGTGTCTGGTGCCTCCGGTGTATGTTTTTATGCTGCTAGTACATTATGATCACTTCTGCCAACTCTTTTGTATGTCGTGAGTCTCTGAATTTGGTCAAATACAATGGAAAATAATCCTTCAAAGAATCTCACTTTGCTTTTTACCTAAATATATCACTTTTATTCTCTTTTTACCTCTCATTAAAGTTCTAGTATTTAATTTGTTCCTTTGTATGGCCTCTCTGTAAGTCAATTTATTCAATCATACAATATAAGGGGTGTGTTAAAAAAATCTTTCACTGGATATATTTCTAATGTGAAGTGTACTTTATTGAATGCTACAGTGCTTGGCATAGAGTTGTTTCGTACATCTTAGAAATTACTGGCTTGGTTTCTTTTTCACATGCCTTAGATCTGCTAGCTTAATAACACAGAGAGAAGAAATGAAACAGTTCTCAAAGAGAAAATAAGTAAACAGCAGGGGCTCCCTTGAGAAAAGGACACATTAACAACTGCAAAATCACTTTTATTTTCAGAGTGCAGGGTTTCCTGCACATCCTAGCCCAGGGCTGGAGAACTTTAGGACAGTGATACTTGTTTCCATTATGAGACTGAACTAGGTTCTGTGGTAAGTATTTAGAGCAATGACATTGTTTCACAGACTTCCTGTGAACACAGCTTTAGACCTCTGATCTGAGTAAACGGTTTCTGTAGCTGATATCAGCAGCTCTGATAATTTTGATAATTTAAGGTTAATAAGCTTGTTGGAAGCAATCATCCATGATGAGACAAAGCAGCAGAGTAGGGACATTTCAAAAAACTTCAAAATGCACGGCATAAAATCTGGGCACCCCAAAATGAGGAACATTGCCCTGAGAAAACACAATAAATCTGTAATACAGGTATCATTGACTTGAATACTATGACAAGATGACTTTGGGAAATATGTCTAAGGTCTGTCATGTAAAAACATATTTTCAAAGTTTGTCTATGATTAGGAATGAATAAAGAAATAATGTCAAGATAATGAGAGACAACAGAAAAGAATTAATGTATTTTCTCCCAAGTAGAAAACAAGTTAGTACATAAAGTAAGGGGTGGGGGAGGAGGGACCTCCTTAGTGAAGCACAAAGATGAACAAGGACCTTCACATAGGCACATTTTCATGTTTTCTGGCTCTTAATGGATTAGTAGAGTAGATTGTACAAAAGATATAAACACAGAAGAGAAAATGGGTCTAATAAAGGCACTAATAGAATGGGGACTGTGAAGGAGAGGGAGGAATGGTAGGGAAATAGAGTCAAATATGAGACACACCGGACATGGTTTTCAGCATTGTGTACAATGAGCATTTGTCAGCTAAACCTGAGTACACTTTAAGACATGAAAGATGGCTCATCAGATAAAGGTAATTTTTATGAAGCCCAGAGAACTGAGTTTGATAACCAGAATTCCCATGGTAGAAGGGAACAAACTTCCTCAAGTTGTCCTCTTGCACCCACGCATGCATTGCAGTGCATGCTTACAAACATACAGATGAAAGCACACACAGAAAACCAAATACCTGAAATATACTTCTTCATTGTGACCCTTTATGTTGTTCTCAATTTTTTTATTATTTTTTAATTAAAATATAATTACAACAGTATTGCTTTTCTTTTCTTCCTCCCAAATCTTTACATGCACCCCCTTGCTGTTTTTAAAACCTATGCCTCTATTTTATTTATTTTTGTTTTTATATAATATATATGTATATATTAATAAGTATATCAATATGACTTGCACAGTCCACTTAAAGTTTCTTTTATGTATATGACTTCAGGGATGACCACTTCCAACTTCCTATTATATACCCAATTGGGCGCCTCTTCCCTAGGGAAGCTTATTTCTCCCACACACATCATTCTTTACTTGCCTGTAGTCTTTGGTGTAAGATTGAAGAACTGGAGATTAACCTCTTTTATGTAATTATGTCTATTTGTATATACGTCTCACTTAAAAAATTTATATAAATATATATGGGCATAATTTGAAGGTTTGAATATGTATTCAGTAGTTTCAAAATTACAGAATGCTTGCTTTCATACTGTAAATTTGAAAAATAGGCTGTAGTGTTATGAACTTGTTTATTAAACATAAGAATGGTGATATTCAAGAATAGGTATAAAATCCCATGACTTAAGGAGAGTTTATTCACAGTGAAAGACTCAAGAGTATGGTTGCTATCCCATGTGATGTTCAGAAAACAGGTAGAATGTTGACTGTCATAGACACAACAAACAAGTACAGTGGACATAAAATGTCTAGGAAGCAAACCACAACCCACTGAAACATTCTAGCAGGCATTGGAGGACAAGGTCCTAGAGAAGGTATCCCAAAGTCCCACACTTGAGGGCCTTCCTCTCAAAGAAAAAATACACACCTACCAGGCAGAGGAAAGACCACTTAGAGCCACTGCACTACCTCAAATAAATATAGAAAGTTATGAGGAATACTTGTGTGGCCAAGCCAGAGAAAGTTCAGAGGACAGCATTGGCAGCAGGAAGAGCTGTGAAAACATTCCAAGAGAAGATGACAGACTTTCAAAGAAGTGTTGACAGTGCCAAATGTTCATGAGAAGAGAAAGGAGGAATTTGAAAGGGTGAGTGACTTTATCAACAACAAGATTATAAGGCAAAGAGGAAGATAAAGTAGAAAAGCTAAACAAAGCCATTCAGCTCCACTCTTGGGAGAACCTGAGGCCAGAATGTTGGGAATACACACAGAAGCTGGAGTGGGGGAAAAACAGAAGAGTCCTTAAAACTTTTTCCAGTTTGTGTATGTGTGCAGTGTGTGTATGTATGTGTGTGAGAGAAAGAGAGAGAGAGCAAGGGAGAGAAATTTCAGAGAGAGAAAATGCAAGCATTTTCATTAGTTAAACTATTTCAATCAACATTAAGACGACTGCATATAGGATTCTCTGCACACACCTCTCCATTAAGACTGCTCTGATAAGGCTTCCAATAAACGTTTACCTCATTGCAGCCTCCCCACTCACTTAGAAATTTCTCAAGTCTAAGAAAAAACAAAAGAGTAATCAGTACTCATGAGCAGACACACCAGTAGACTGGAAGAGATCATCAAAATCAGGGCTGAAATAATTGAAAAAAATTAGAAATAATAAATGGAATTGGTGAAATGATTGGTTTTTGAAAAGTACAAAACTGACAGACTTTGTCAAATTAATGAAAAGAATGAACAGCATAAAAATAGTTAAGTTGGGGATTAAAAGGAGGAATAAAAATAGACACTGGAAATTCAGAGGATCATAAGAACATACTTTAAAAATATCTATTACACCAAACTGGAATATCTAAATCTAATACATATATGTATATATATACATAATCAAAACACACATACACACAAACATATACATATACATATACATATACATATACATATACATATATATATATATATATATAGAGAGAGAGAGAGAGAGAGAGAGAGACTACCAAAATCAAATGAAAATGAAATAAATAACTTCAGTAGACTCACAATATCTAATGACACAGAGACAGTAACTAATACTTCTCACTAAAATTATCCAGGTCTTGTTAGATTCAGTGAGAAATTCTACCACATGATTTATAAAAAGGCTAATACCAAAATTCCTTAAATTATTCCACAAAAAAAGAAATGAAGGAACATATCTAAATTACTTTTATGAAGTTAGTATTACTGTGACATTAAAATCCAATAAATACCCAACAGAAAGCAAAGAAAATTACACCCCAATGTCTCTGATGGACATGATCAAATTTAAAGAAAATGCAAAGCACATCGATGAATACATCAAAGACATCACCCATGATGTCTTCACCTTGGCCACTTTTGCATTAGTAGGCATGACCTGCCGGGACTATCCTTATTGAATCTCACAGAGATTACACCAGGGTAAGACTGATGACTGCCTCCCTCATCTAGTAGAATGCATGTTATCTTCCCACAGTGTGAAATCTAGCTTGTTTTTTTTTTTTTTTTTTTTTTTTTTTTTTTTTTTTTTTTTTTTTTTTTTTTTTTTTTTTTTTTATTGAAGTTTCCAAATGAGTATTATCCTGTTATCTATGTGCACTTTGACTCAAATATCTTGGGTCTTCAGGAGTAGGTGCTCACAATCATGTTCTTGAGCATAAACAGAAGCAATAGTAGTATCCTATAAAGTTTGTAATCTATAAGAGCTGACAGGCAAGCATTCCAGTCAAGGTGGCCTATTTATTTATTTATTTATTTATTTATTTATTTATTTATTTATTTATTTATTATACACTCCAGATTACATTTCCATCCCGTTCCACCTTCCGACTGTTCCACATCCCATACCCCTCCCCACCCCCTGTCTCCAGGGGATGTCGTCCCCAGTACCCCACCCCCAACCCTTCCAGAACTCTAAAATCCCTGGGGCCTCCCATCTCCTGAGGTTTGGGTAGAACTTCTCTGACTTTACCCAGACTCAGCAGTCCTCTGCTGTATATGTTTTGGGGGCTTCATATCAGCTGGTGTATGCTGCCTGTTTGGTGGTCCAGTACCTGTGAGATCTTAGGGATCCAAGTTAGTTGAGACTTCTGGTATACCTACAGGGTCTCCCTTCTCCCCAGCTTCTTCCAGCTTTCCCCCTAATTCAATCACAGGGGTCACTATCTTCTCTCCATTGGTTGGGTGCAAATATCTGCATCTGACTCTTTTAGCTGCTTGTTGGTCCTTTGGAGAGCAGTCATGCTAGGTTCCTGTCTGTAAGCACTCCATAGCCTTAGTGATGGTGTTAAGCCTTGGAGTCTCCCCTTGAGCTGGATCCCACTCTGGATCTGTTACTGGACCTTCTTTTCCTCAGGTTCTTCTCCATTTCTATCCCTTCAGTTCTTTCAGACATGAACAACCATGCAGGTCTTTCAGACAGGAACATCCATGGGTCAGATTTCTTTTGAGGGGAGGGATATTTTCTTGATTTACATTTCAAATGTTTTTCCCTCTCTAGGTCTCTCCTTTGGAAGGTGGCCCACTCTTGACATGGACCTTTATATCTGTGGTATGTAATAGAATTATGGAATAATTATATTCTCTCTCTCTCTCTCTCTCTCTCTCTCTCTCTCTCTCTCTCTCTCACACACACACACACACACACACACACACACAATTAGATCATTCAATACTAGGTTTCCACATGATTTTCCCAGAAGGCTTTAGTGTTGGTTATCTCTGCCCATATCTGTTTCTCTATCTTACCTCCCCATGCCTGTCTCAATTTTAGCCTTTCATGTTCCTTTATTTTCCCATTTAACCCTTTATAACATTGTGTTTAATTTCCCTTTCTTACACCAGTTCCCCATGATACCTAATTAATGTTCTCAACTCTATGGTATTCCAAAGGAAACACACATATCCAAATATTCAAAGCTATCATCCACATAGGAGGAAAAGCATGTAATTTTTATCTTTTTATGTCTGGATTACCTCTCTCAAAATGATTGTTTCCAATTACTTCAATCTATCTATGAATTTCATAACTTCTCTTTTCTTTGAAAGCTGAATAATAGTTCATAGTATAAATAGACTGTGCATTTATTATCCATTTGCCAGTTGATAGATATTAAAGCTTTTTTCATTGTAATGATATTGTGAAATAGAAAGACAATAAATACATATAAGTGGGTACCTCTATAGTGGAATATAGAATCCTTAGGACATATGTCCAAGCATGGTATAGCCAGATCAGGTGGTATATCTATTTCTAGCTATTTTGAGAAACCTCCAAGCTGATTTCCATAGTGAATATACCACTCTGAACACTAGTGAATAAATATTACCCTTCTTCACATCTACTCCAGCATTTGAGATCATTTGCTTGCTTGCTTTTGGCCATTCAGATTGTGGTAAAATGAAATCTCAAATTAGGCTCAAATTACATTTTTATGATCTAACATTATTTTGAATACTTGTTTGTTTGTATTTTTTGTATTTCATCTGCATAACCCTTTTTAATTTCATGCTCATTTTAATTTGAGACATTTGTTTTCATAATGTTCAAAAGTTTATTTTTTTAGTTCTCTGTATATTTTTAATTTATTTTCCCCTCTCACAATGTAGTTTGCCTCAGCATTCAAATGATAGGGTCCTTTGCTTTGTTTGTTTGCCTTTTAATTTTTTTGAAGTCTCATAAACAAATCAGGCTTACTCCTGATGAACAGAGGTGGTTCAACACAAGAAAGGCTATAAAATGTAATAAACCACACAAATGGACTTAAAGACAAAAATGTCATGATCATCTCAATAGAGGTATTAAAAAAACTGCGAGAAAAATCAAGCATGACTTCATGATAAAAAGTCTTAGGAATATAGAATGAAAGGCAACATATGTCTACATAATGAAAGGTATTTATAAGAAACCCAAAGCCATCATCCTCATTGTAAGTAGAAAAAAATCTTAAAGCAATGACATAGAAGGCAGAAACAAAACAGGGCTAAGCACTAATTTTACTCTTTAAATTTTGTTCTTGAAGGAATAGCTGAAAAAATAAGGCAAAATAAGAAAATTAAAGTGATACAAATAGAAAGAAGTCAAATATCCCTATTTGAGGATGACATGTTTTTATAACAAGAGATATTAAAAATTCTATGAAGAAAATTGGAGAAATAAATTGTTCAGTGTTGTATGATACACAGCAAAGGACATAAGTCAACAGGTATTCTTTACACCAGCAACACACATACAGAGAATGTGATCATAGACACATTCCCAATCACCATAGCTTCAAAGTCTGTCTAGCTTTTCAAAACAGAAGTAATTTGCATTCTAAATCCCAGTTGAAAAAAAAACAAAAAAAAAAATTAGAGCTTTTTCAAATATGGTATTTTGGACAGAGGAATAGCTCCATGGTTTTTTTGTTTGTTTGTTTGCTTTGCTTTGCTTTGTTTGTTTGCTTTTTCATGAAAACAAACTGATTTTAAGACATGTATTACCTCTTTCCATAAATATTCTATTTTTGAATGGCCAACATCAGAGTTACTCAGCTATGTCCTGAAATTCCACATGTTCTTTGGAAGTTCTGTCAGCAGATTATTTTTTCTTTTAACCATTTTTTAGTAACTCTTCACTTCAGAAACCTTCAAACTCATGATTAGGGTTCTGTCATTTCTTTTATATTTCCTACAACAGATTTCTGCCCCAGTATTTGGTAGTAATTTGTGACAATGTGCCAAATGAAGAAAATGAATAAAGAAAATTTATCTATCTACATTTTTAATCACTTGAAAATAAATTCATCTTTTCCATGCTATTATCTTCTAAAAAGTACGGGGTCCCTAATGGATGAGTTAGAGAAAGGACTGAATTAGCTGAAGGAGTTTGCAACCCCATAAGGAAGGATAACAATATCAACCAACCAGAGCCCTCTGAGCTCCCAGGGACGGAGTCACCAATCAAGGATTACACATGGAGCTGGAGTGACCCATGACTCCACCCGCATATGTAGCATAGGACAGCCTTGTCAGGCATCAATGGGAGGAGAGGTCCTTGGTCCTATAAAGGCTTGTTAGATGCCCCAGTGTAGGTAAATTTGAGGGCAGGGAAGGGGGATTGGGTGTGTGGGTAAGGGAACACCCTCAGAGAAGCAGGGGCATGGAGGATGGGATAAGGGGTTTCCAGGTAGGGGGGGCAGGAAAGGGGATAACATCTGCAATGTAAAGAAAGAAAATATCCAATAAAAATAAATAAAATAAAAGGTGGAAAAACTTAGCATACCAATGCATATTAGTACAGCATATACTTGTCTTCTTCTGTTTAAGTTATGGGTTTCCAAATAGCCATCTCGTGTTTGTCACATTTTGATATAAGGCACCCTTCTGTTTCATCATTGAATGCCTCCTTAAGTTGGATAGATATGACAACAAAAACCAACAGTTAGTTTAATATGTTCAGTGTGTGTAGGAGACAAAGTGACAGGTTAGGAGGTATAAAGGAAGGTAGAGTATGAAACTGTTGAGAAAACATTTAAGTAAATTCTACAGATAGGCCAAAGTGACAACCCAATAGAATTATATTTTCATACATTCTACTTTTATTTTATGATTCACTGGGGCCCATGCACGATCAGAGTGAATGGTATATTTATGCCCATTGCATAAAGCATGGAACATAATTTTGGCACTTAGAATTATTGTGAAAATTAATAACTGTATGTCTTACTGTATGACATATTTTCAGTCATGTCTATGATTTATTTGAAGGTTGGTCTACCATATAACATCAAATTATATCATTGTTCCTTGAGGAAATATAAATTTTTATAACAATCTGCTCCGCATTAAGGTTCCTGAAATGCAGTGTGGTGACAAAAGGGACCTACTCATACTTGTTTTATGAACTCTTGTTGGCTGAGATTTATGACTACAGTATAAAATGCACCTCATGAATATGTTATAATTTATGTAAACCAGACTTTAAAATGGTAAGGTATATATAATTTTTTTAATTCTTATCTTTAAATCCTGTTTCTGGATGACCTCTGGGAATTAAATTCCATTCTGTGTTTTCTTTTGATTGGTGCCTGTTTATGTAAGGCTAATGTCTGCCTTAATTCCTAAGCTTGGTGTATTCTTCCAGTTATGCATTTGTATCATTGGGCTATACTACCCTTCTGTGAGCATTAAGGGAAGAAAATGTATCACATTGTTTCTAGTAAATGCAGTGCCTCCACATTGCCAAGCACAGAATAAAAATAATGCTTTATTAATAAAAATGTATTTATAGGTGAGATTTCTGGCTTCAGAACACCAGCATTCAATATACAGGAAACAAATCATTAAACCAATGAATGAGACACAGGAGGTTTTGCATTGCTTTCTGGTGTTCTAGTAAGCTGATTACAAAAAGCAACAAGGAGAATGAATGGAAGCATGCAACTGACAGAAGTGTGGGGGAATCTCTAGAAAGTTCCAGAGACCTGGGATGTGGGAGGCTCGCAAGACTCAATGTGGCTGGCCTTAGACAAAATGCCTAACAATGGGGATGTGGAAACTGAAGAGACGACCTGCAGTAGTCAGACATGGCTCAAAGTTGTTCCTGTCTAAAAGAAATCCAGGGACAAAAATGGACCAGAGACTGAATGGATGGCTGAGAGTGACTGGCCCAACTTGGGATCTATCGCACGGGCAGGCACTAAAACTCTACAATGTTACTGATGCCATGTTGTGCTTGCATACAGGACTAGCATGGCTGTCCTCTGAGAGGCTCTAGCAATGACTGAGACAGATGCATAGACTCATTGGACAGAGGTCAGGGACACCTGTCGAAGAGTTGGGGGAAGGGTTAAAGGAACTGGAGGGGTTGACAACGTCACAGGAAGACCAACAGTGTCAACTAACCTGGACCTCGGGGAGCTCCTAGATTCTGAACTACCAACCAAAGAACATACACAGGCTGATATGACTCCCCTGGTACATATGTAGCAAAGGATTGCCTTGTCTGGCCTCAGTAGGAGAGGACACGCTTAATCCTATAGAGACATGATTCCAGAGGGTGGGGGTATACCTATGGGTGTAAGCGAGTAAGAGGTGAAGAGGAGAGGAGAGAACTTTTCGAGGGGGGACATGGAAAGAGAGGTAACAACTGGCATGTAAATAAGTAAAATAATTAATTAATAAGAAACACACACACACACACACACACACACACACATACAACTAACATGGGAGATGAAGCAATTTATTTGGTGACAGTTCAATGTCATAGTTCATCATTGAAGGAAATAAGAGCAAGAGCTCAGGGTAGGAACCTGAGATGAAGAATAAAACATGGAGGAATGCTGTTAACTGGTTTTCTCCCAAAATGGACTTCCTTACTTTGTTGTTGTTGTTTTGTATTGTTTTATTGTTTTTAGGGGTTTGTTGCTATTGTTTCTGCTGTTGTTGTTGTTTGTTTTTTGTTTTATTTATTATAGTTTAAAAAAAAAAAAAAAAACAAGATCACAGGATAATTTGAACAACAGTGGATGAACTCTCTCACCTAAGTTATTCATCAAGAAAATGTCTCCAAAGGCATGCCTATGGGTGATTCTGCGAGAAGCCTACAGAAGTAAAGAGGAAAGAAAGGCTGTTTGTTAGTGTTAACACGAAGGATGGGAATGGCAGGAGATGTATTTAGATTTCTCCTAGAAGGATCTGATATTCAGCTCTAAAAGCATATACAAGTCACATACAAATTAAACAGGTTATATTTAGGAATATATATATACATATATATATATACATATATATATGTGTGTATATATATGTGTATATATATATATATATATATACATGTAATAAAAATTAGTACAAAAAGAAGGCTAAGGAGGAGCATACAGAAGGGAGAAATGTAGCAATTAAATACTATTCTCAAAATTTAAAAATAGAGTAACTTTAATTAGATTGTCCTTGATCTAAAAATAAAAATATAGATATACAAAAAAGATTATAAACACTAGAGAGATACATGCTGACATCATTTATTAGTTATAGTTGATTCATAACTATATTCATATATATGTATATATACATATACATAATAT
Organism: Uromys caudimaculatus; assembly: GCA_028551405.1. Classification (NCBI taxonomy): domain Eukaryota; kingdom Metazoa; phylum Chordata; class Mammalia; order Rodentia; family Muridae; genus Uromys; species Uromys caudimaculatus. The sequence continues at coordinate 39,902,083 of CM052719.1, forward strand.
TCTTGCAAGAGGCAGGTAAAGAGAATCTGAACAGATTTAAGCAGTTTGGATATGCCAATGGTATTTTGGGAGTCTTAAAGACAGTCTTTTGTTTTAAACTCACAATATATCAAAAGCTATTCTGTAATCTCTAGGTTTAAATGTGGAAGAAATTCTTTTTGTAAACTTTAATTTAATTATTTTTACTTACTCACTTAGCATCTTGCTCACTGTTCCCCGCCCAGTCACACCCTTCCACACTCTTTCCCTCCATCCCTTCTTCCTCACCTCCTCTAAGCAGGTACCCACCGATCAGGTGCTTGGATTATTTGTTTGTGCTTTTTGTCATTTTCATGCACTGCTTTGCTTTTATCTTTTCCCGTTATTTTTATTGTTCAATCTTCTTTTGGTTTGCTTTCCTATTTTTCTCTGTTGCACTCAAACAAATTGCTAGTCTTATTTTACACATTTGCTTTTATTACTATGCTTAGTAATTAATATCTAACTATCATATTATAATTGTAGCCTTTTTCCTTGCAAACTTTTTGTCTTGAGAAGTGATGACTTTTAGATGGTTATTACTGTACTTTCATAATAGTCATATGTATTGGGCATCGATACTCTGCAGATACTTTTGTGCTCTTGCAGTATTGCTGGAGATCAAACCTGGTCCCTCTAACAAGTGAGCTGAATCTCAAGTCCAAAATGGAGAAACAACTTCAGAATCATATTGGAATTTAATTCCATTTGAACACTGGAAATACTTAAAATATAATAACAGGATATTTTGAGATAAGTAAAAGCTACAGTCCTAAGGACATGGAATAATATACTTCAAGCTCTGGAGAACAATAACCAACAATTATAATTAATATCCAGCAAAGTTATTCTTCATAATTGAGACATTAGTTATGATAAACACAGTCTAAAGGAATTCATAAGCCAGCAATAGCTGATAATTGAAGAGCTCCTGCATAGAAACAGAAGATAACTACATCCTCAAAGCCATATGAATAAGCTATCTTTAAAATCAAAAGTCTATCCTGAATTTTGTTAACATCAGTATAAGCAGATATAAGTTTAATCTTCCCAAAGTACAAGTTTCTGACCAAAATAAAAAACGGGTAACTATTTAAGCCACTATGTGACACTTTGAGATGCGCCTTGTGGGACAACCATGATTAGACCAGGTTTGACAATAATAAAGTGTGTTTGAAATCCATGACATTTCTGTTGAAACAACAATCATCTCTCCTGAGAATATTGTTAGTAAGATACAAAGGAAAATGAAAATTCAATTAGTGAAGGTTTAAAGGAGGCCAAAGGTTGTTAGAAGCGAAGGCTAAGAGGACGCCTGGTATGTATGAACATGGTCTCTGCCAACAACTGTCATCTGCAAAACTAGAAAATGAAAAGGATGGTCACTGAACTTGTTGACATTACTGAGAAGATTTTCAGGTAGAATATTCAAAGTGCCATCTGGCATCTTCTCAGCACCCAAAATAAAACGTTAACGAAAAGCTGTAGCATAAACTTGCATTTAAACTGTAAAATGCCCCCAGCATGTAGGATTGTAAAATAATGGGTTCTTCTTTTCCAGTCTATCCTCAAGGCATCATTTAATCCAATTACCAAATAGCAAGATTGGGAATTACAACATCCCAAAATTAGATCATAAAAAATTTTAAGGGAGTTAATCATAAAATATTTCAGAAAAATTGAAGCTTTAAATATGTCTTCAGGAAACACGTTTCAGTTCATCTTAATAAAATCGTCAGACTACGAACTCTAAGGGTGTTTCTTCACAATAGTTTATATGTGCATGAAGGTAAAGATATGCTTATAGCTATGGTTTTGTTAGATAGCATGCATTTTGTAAGTATATGTTATGTAAATGGTATGTATTACATATATGCACAAATTTTATGCATTTATAATTTTTCATTTAAACTACAAAACCCAAGAACACTATACTATATTTATATAAGGCAATGGAAATACAAATGAAAATTTCTATGAACATGAATGAAAACATACACTTGAATTGAATCAAATTATATAATTCATATCAACATTCAAATAGCTTCTCCAAAAATTCTCACTGATGTTTTCAATGTCTAGTGTATGTTCAATAACAACCTTAACCATGGTAGAAGGGAAAATACACCAAAAATTAAATTCTGGAAGAAGTCTACAATTCCTAAGTTACTAGACTCAGACCAACTCCCTGTGATGTAAACCGGTTGCTTTCATCACTTCACACTTCCATTTTTCTCTTGCATAAAGTAGAGAGAGGAATAGACACTATAGTATTTAATCCACATTATAGGGTTTACATTATAGCAATCTATATTATAGTAACCTACATTATAATAATCTACATTATAAGGTTTTGATAAAATTTTTAAAAAGTTCTTTAAAACTGCCTAGTACCTAACATCACCAAATAAATTTTGATGAGTCCCAGATGAAGGAGTGGGAGAAGGGACTGAAAGAGCTGAGGGAGTCTGCAGCCCCATGGAGGGAGCAACAGTGTCAACTGGCCTGACCCCCCTGGTTCTCCTGAAGGCTGGACTACCAACCAAAGAATACATATCAAGGGACCCATGGCTCAGACCACATATGTGGCAGAGGAGGGCCTTGTTGGCCATCAGGGGGAGGAGAGGCCTCTTGGGCCTGAAGGTGTTAGAGGCCCCAGTAAAGGGGAATATCAAGGTGGGAATACAGGAGTGGGTGGGCGGGTGGGTGGGAGGTGGAATTCCCTCATAGAGGCAGGGGAGTGGGAGGGGATAGGGGGTTTCCAAAGAGGAGACCTAGAAAGGGGGAAACAATGGAATTGTAAATAAAGTATTAAAAAATTAAAAAATAAAAAAAAATTAAAAAGTTGTGATAGGAAGGTGACAAGGGCCAGTGTCATGGGATGAGAGCTGAGGAACTTCACAAAGGATGCTATTTTCACCTGATACTCGGTAGGACATGGATGGCCAGAGAGGTAAATGAAATCAGGGTACTGTAGGACACAATCAACTCTAGGAGAATCCGAAATGACAGATGACACAATAAGGAACCTTTACCACATGAAGACTCCTTGATTCTTCATTTCTCAGCTTCTAGACTCAAAAGAAATACATTTTTTAAATGTAGTCTTGACTGTCCTGGAACTAGCTCTACTGAGCAGACCGGCCTTGAACTCACAGAGATCCACCTGCCTCTGCCTCCCATGTGTTGGAATTAAAAGCATAAGCCACCTCCACCTGGCCACAAGAAATTAATTCTTAACTTTTATAAGTTACTTAGTATCAGGTATTCTGCTAATACAGAATCACAAAACAGATTATGATCTTAGGTAAGGAAAGATAGGTAGAGAAACCAGTCATACTTCCAGCTGAAATGTGAAAACTTCCACGTCAACCAACTTGGGCTGTTAACCATCAGAACTATGCAGTCATCTACAGCTTCTGCAATTTATAGAGCTGTAAAGTAGCTTCAAGATAATGAAAGACCAGTGACTTCAAAGAATCAGGCAAACCACCTTGTTTTCCTTTGTAGCTATTTAGTCATCATTTTGGTCCAGTTCAAGGTTAAATTGTTAAAAACTTAAATCTCAGATCTCTTTTTCCATGTTAAAGATATTAAAATTATAGATTGGTTTCAGATGCTCAAAAAATCCTTTCAAACTACAGTTATTCATAAATGACTCCATTTAGAAACTTTTCCCAACCCTCCTCAAGTGACTATTATTACCGTTAGTACTTTAACAACTCCATGGTCATTTACAGGAATATTTTACTTTTCTATCAGTGATATATTTATGTATCAGTCTTATCCCATATATAGAAAATAAAGTGGCATTGTGGTGCTTTGCACTGGTTGTCAGAGATCCTATGTATGTGCTCAATAGATAAGTTTCATTCAATTTATTGTCAGTCATATTTATTCAGTTAGTTAGCATGAGCTTTGCTTGCAGGTAAATATACTAGCTTCCCACCAAGGAGATCTTGGGATTCCTTCCTCCACATTCATATAAATTCCAACTGTGTGCAATATTTGCTTGAGATCTAGTGCATTCTCTAAACTCTACACTTCTCCCCACCCCACCCCACCCACCCACACACTGGAACAATTCTACCCCCAGATTTACAAGTGAATTTTGAGAATCAAAGCATCATTAGAAAGGGGCTAGACAAGAGCATCACTAACCATTAGCCATGGTTAATTTCGGGATTCAAACATGGACCAGCTTGATAGGTCCAAGAGAACAATAGTGAAGGAAAGGAACTAGAATCTTCTTTTAAAGAGGGAATGGAGAAGCAGAACACTTGGACTTGAGTGTGTCCTTGTGGTCCTTAGTGAGATGTCTTTTAGTACTCTTTGCTCCATTGAGTTAAGTTTAGAATAAAATCATCATTGATAACCACATATTAAATCTATTAAAGAGAGAAAATATAGTTTGTTTTTCTGTGCCTGGATTACCTCACCTAGTATCTATCCATTTACCTGCAAGGTTCAGGATTTCATTTTTCTTTACAATTGACTAGCATTCCATTATGCATTTGTACTACTTTTTCATTAATTCATTCATCTGCTGAAAGGCACTGAGGTTGTTTAAAGCTATTGTGAATAGAACACCGATGGAACATGGCTGAGCGAGTATCGTGGATGTTGAGTCTTTTGGGCATTCGCCAAACAGTGATATAGCTGGGCCATATGGGAGGTTGATTTTTAGTTGTTTGAGAATTCTCCATGGTAATTTCCAGAGTGGCTGTGTTCTCTCTACTCTCTTTTATCTGCCGTTCCTTAGCTCCAAATATCCAGGTATGAGTATACAACATGGAGTAACCAAGGAACCAGTAAATTATAAAGGACAAGGGCAGAGAGTAAAAGGACAATCATAGGATCCTGCTGACATGAAGCTGGAAATGGGAAAATGGGGAGGAGGGATCCAACTGGGGAATAGGGAGGGACATTAATACCGAAGGGAAAGGAAGGGGGACAAATGGCACCAAGGCTGTTTGAGGAAGCCTCGAGGAATCTTATTACTTTATATTTGCCTAAAAAAAAATCATTTCAATTCATGTAAGAGTATGAATATCTGCATATACAAACACATATACATATAGTGTAAAGGGGTTTGTGCCACTAGGGCTAACAATGCTCCCCACAAGAAGCGTAGACTAACAGAAACCCTCCAGTCCAAGGTACAAGAAATCTCCTTGAGGAAGATTGGTTTGAGTAGTTCAGATGACTCACGATACCTATCAACTATGCTTGCTGCCTCTGGTTGCCTCTTAGTAGCTGAAGACACAGCCAGAGTACCAGGAAGTCTGCTGTGAAACATTTTCTCACAGAAACAGCTACACAATGAGATCTAAACAATGGCACTAGACATGCTGACTTAGCAGGAGTAATAATCTCACAGGGTCACACCCCAGGACAGGGAAATCTAGGCAACTGCTGAGTGGTGAGAAAGGGAAGGAACTCTCTAGCTGGTTATCCAATGCCATGTACCATGTACACACAAAACCAAAAACAGGTTCACAAGTTGTATCTATATATTTGTGTGTGTGCATATATATATGACATAATAACTAGGAAAGAAGAGGCTACCAACTTGACAGCAATGGAGGTCATGGAAGAAGATAGAGGCAGGGTACTTGGGAGGAGGAAAAGGGGAGAAATGATGTAATTATATTTTTATTATATATATTTAAAAACCAGTAAAAATAAATTTGTCTTTAAAAAAAAAAAGGTACAGAAGTAAGAACAGAGTCAAGGGGCTGGAGAGATGGCTCAGCGGGTAAGAGCACTGACTGCTCTTCCAGAGGTCCTGAGTTCAATTCCCAGCAATCACATGGTGGCTCACAACCATCTATAATGGGATCCAATGCCCTCTTCTGGTGTGCATGAAGACAGTGACAGTGTATTCACATAAATAAAATAATTCTAAAAAAAAATTTTTTTTGATGAGTCATATTTTATAAACAAATGGGCCTCAGTTTTGCCAGTTGTAATGACAACTCTAAAAAAGCCCTATAATTCATGACTTTTATTCATCTTGCATCATCTTGAAATGGTTATCAGGATAATTTTCTTTTTCTGTTGTCTTTTTTTTTTCTCTTGAGGTTTAGCATTCACAACTCTGTCTTGTAGATTCATATTGCTTCTGGAATAATACCTTAGCATTGATAATAATATTGGGTTATATATTCTTTTCCTTCGGTATTTTGAAGATTGTGATCCATTGTCTAAGACTTTGACTACTAGTATGCCAAAATGAGATATCAACCGAAATTTAACTGCTCTTAAAATAAACACATTGGTCTATGTTGTCAAAGATATTCTAAATATGTCCTTGAAATTCAACAACAACTTAATTTTATATCATGTAAGTCATAATTTAAAAATAGTGGTCTTGTAGATACTTACACCCAATCATTGGATTAAAGTCGGGGACCCATGTGGTTGAATTAGGCAAAGGTTGGAAGAAGCTGAGCAGGAAGGTAACCCAATAAGAAGACCAGCAATCTCAACTAACCTGGGCCTTTGAGATCTCTCAGACACTGAGCCACTAACCAGGCAGCATACACTAGCTTATATAAGGCCCCTGACACATATACAGCAGAGGACTGTCTGCCCTAACCTCAGTGAGAGAAGATGAACATAACCCTGGAGAGACATGAGGCCCCCAGGAAGTGGGGAGGTCTGGCAGGGGTGGGGTCTGAGAACATCTTCTTGGAGACAGGTACAGGAGGAATGGGATAAGGAACTGGGGGAGGGCAGATCAGGAGGGGGCAACAACTGGACTGCAAACAAAGTAATTAAAAAAATAGTGGCCTTTTCTATTAACTGTCTGCATTTCAATTAATTTAGTGCTATATTTCTTATTTACCAACAAGGGTACCATTGTTTTTTAAATCTCCAATATAACCATAGGATTACAGTCTTCAATTTGACAGAAAAAAATCAGCTCTTTTCACTGTACTGTTTTTGTTTCTTTCTTTCTAGACAGATGGTGGTGTGGCTATAATGTTGATATCTTTCCTTCTTTCATGTGTGTGTGTGTGTGTGTGTGTGTGTGTGTGTGTGTGTGTGTGTGTGTGTTTGCTCATGTTTATCCAAGTACATGTAGCTCAGTGATCTACCTCAGGTATCACTACTAAAGAGACATATACCTTGTTTATTGGGACCTGAGACTCACAAATTAGGAAAGACTTGTTGACGAGAAAATCTCACTAATCACCCTATCTCTGTCTTCCCAATATAACCCATAGGCTTTTTACATGGGTGCTGAAAATTGAATTAAGATATTTATCTTTTGTGGCAAACAATAACCTAGCGATTTATCATTCAAATCCCAAATAATTTTACAATTTTAGTAATTGTACAAAGAAGAGAATTTTAATAGAGATTGTATATACATAGTGAATAAGCATAGTTGTTTTCAAAACTGGAATTAATACCTTCAATGAAATATATGAGCATCTTGCAGTATTTTCAGAAAGTAGAATTGAAATATTAAACAGCTAATATTACAAATAACATTTACACACAAACAGGAAAAAAACAAAGTCTAAAGAAAGAAATCTTGTTACATATTTAACTTTGCCCCCAATAAGTTTTATTGTATGTCTGAATTATAGTTTTAAATGTGTTTGTTTATTCTTCCTATATCATAGTACTCATATTTTTAGTCATCAAATATAAACAGTAGCTGAATTTATTCATTATTTAATGATCTTTCTATCAATATGAAATAGCATCATATCAAACCGACTACTTCATAAAAGTAAATGTGTTGTTTGCAAAGGCTTCTGGATCTTTTCAAAGATTTACCTGTACATCTGAAAGTTACCATAGAGGTTACATTCTATGAATCCCCACATTATGCAGGCAGGAAGACTCTGACAGATAGTAAAGACTTAACCATTCCCTTATATGTACAACTGTCATGTAGCAATTTCCTCCAAGATAAACTTTCTATCTTAGATGAATGCTAGTGAAAACTATTAGTGATTTTAACAAGGTAAAACAATCCTGAGCACTAAACTCCCTGGGACCTCCAGTCTCTTGAGGGCTCCAGCTGTTGTGAGATGTCACCCTTGCTGGGATGCACTTTGTAAATACAGCTCTCTTTGCGTCATCGATATTATTTAAGTAACATCAGTAAAACTCATTAGCTCACCAGGTCAGTCTTGATGAATTCCTTCCTTTTGTTTGTCATTTTTTCCCCAATCTGTGATAGATAGATTTTACTTATCTCAAGAACAAGATCACACAACAGCAAACAGCAACAAAACATTTTCCACAAAAAAAAAAAAAAAGAGTAAATTTACATGTGTATTTTTTTCAATTACTTTAAAAATGTTTTTCCTAGAATAAGATCACAAATTACATGTTGGACCATCTTCTGGGTATGTGCCCAGAAGAGGTATAGCTGGGTCCTCAGGTAGTATGATGCCCATTTTTCTGAGGGTCCACCAAACTGATTTCCAGAGTGGTTGTACCAGCTTGCAATCCAACCAACAATGGAGGAGTGTTCCTCTTTCTCCACATCCTCACCAGCATCAGCTGTCACCTGAGTTTTTGATCTTAGCCATTCTGACTGGTGTGGGTTGGAATCTCAGACTTGTTTTGATTTGCATTTCCCTGATGATTAAGGATGTTGAGCATTTCTTTAGGTGCTTCTCAGCCCTGCGAATTTCCTCAGTTGAGAATTCTCTGTTTAGCTTGTTGGCTATCAGGGGGAGGAGAAGCCCCAGTAAAGGGGAATGTCAAGGTGGGAATACGGGAGTGGGTGGGCAGGTGGGTGGGAGGTGGGATTCCTTCATAGAGTGGAGGAGGGGGAGGAAATAGGTGGTTTCCAAAGAGGAGACCTAGAAAGGGGGAAACATTGGAAATGTAAATAAAGTATTAAAAAAAAAGAAAAAAAAAAGAAAAAAAATCATAATAATTTTAGTAAATTTTAAAAGTTAAAAAAAATCACAAATTACTGATTAATAGGGATTACTCTTAAAATTATGGTATAATTTTATTTTCTGACACTATTAAATTAGTTATATAATTACTGTGAAAATTAATAATTACTTTCAATATTTAACAAGTTGTTGTCTAGGAGATTTCTATGATCATTTTAATGATACAAAGGCTCTTCAGCCTGGCCAAGAATTAGCGTATATGTAACACATGGTTTTAACTGAATCTTGTCTCCATTTCCATTCACCTAAAAAGCTAACTAGGTCTTGGTCACAAGCATTTTAGTAACCGATTGGAAGATAATTTCTTAAATTATTTCATAACTGATCTTTAATAACACTACTATGAATAGGAATTATTAAAATACTAAAAACCAAAGAAACAATCCTGAGTGTAAGATTAACTTTATTACTTACTCTTTTTTCTAGGCTTTGTATTATAGAATATGAGAGACTTCTGGAATATAGGATCAAAGTATATTTTGTATCCTATTGCAATTCCTTGTTTTTGAAATCACAGCAGCTCATCTGCAACAGATAACTAGCAGTGACAAAGGGACGTATCTATTTCTAGTAGATAACTACTGATATCCTATTTACACTCCAGCTTCTCAGCACGGTCTTGTCAGCTCTCTAATCACTTATTGTTTTATGTCTATTGTCTTTCTACTGATACTGTATATATGACAAGAGTCACAGACATGGAGACCTTCATCCTGTACCTCTTCTAAATGTCGTGATTGGATGACGTTGCATAGAAATCGTGATTCATCATATTGTTAACTTTCTTTTACAATTTGGTTTATCAATTAACTGAAAGAAAAATAACTTTAGTTTGATTCATCAAAGCTCAGAATGTGAAGGCGTTGTACTAATTAGACTATTGTTTCCCGTTTTAATAATTTATACTTAGCTAAAGCATAGACACACCGTTTAATTCTGTTCATTGGGTAATACACATTTGAAGTTTAAATATCTATGTTCTATTCTTATTTTACAACTCAGACACAAATGGTTTAATCCAGTTCTCTTATTCTGAATTGATTAAAACAGCATTTATTATAATTTATGCAAGATGAAAGTCTTCTACATATTTGGTTTTTTTTTAATTTTTTTATCTTTTTTTTTGATACTTTATTTACATTTCCAATGTTTCCCCCTTTCTAGGTCTCCTCTTTGGAAACCACCTATCCCCTTCCCCTCCCCCATCTCTATGAGGGAATTCTACCTCCCACCCACCTGCCCACTACTACATATTCCCACCTTGACATTACCCTTTACTGGGGCCTCTCCTCCCCCTGATGGCCAACAAGGCCCTCCTCTGCCACATATGTGGTCTTCTACATATTTGTATAGCTACTAGGAACATGAGGATTTAATAAAAGCAAAGAAAAAGCTGATGTCTGGAGAAGTTTGTGGAGTTCATTGATATGTTATGGTTTGTTTTAGCCATAGGACATTTGACGTTAAATAGAACACATAGCCTTAACCACAATAATTCAATGAATCCTAAACTTTTTGTCTATTTACATTTCAGATGGTGATTTCTGAACACAGATTTTTTAAAGCAAACAAAAATATACCATGTAATCTTAAACTTTTACTTTTTAGCATACATTTCAGCTTGTATTGTATTGTAATGTTTAAACAAGAGATAAATTATAGTGAACTTCAGACATTAATAAGAATATAAATACCAAATTTTAAATGTAAAAACTTTGCTTTAACCATTAAAGAAAAAATGAGTGCCAATATTGATCTTAGAAATTCAAAAGTATTTGGAAAAAAGCTAAAAATGTGAATATTAGAAATGCAAGATGACATTTACATTAATTTCAAAATACCAGTGATCATTAATGGATTTTGAGTAATTTATAAAACTTATAAATAGGGGTACAAAATAACAAACATTTGTTTAAATGTCTTTCGGGTGTTCTTTGGTGTGAATGGCTGTGATCAAGCCAACACTTGATCTCTCTCTAAAGTTGTGAAATGTTTAATTTATTTTCAAATGTACTCCCCTCAGGATAGCTGTTGATCTCCTATTTCCTTTCCCCCAAAGATAACTCAACTTGTGTGGCTATTTTTGCTAAATTACACATCTCCTTAGGCATTGCTTATTTATTTCTAAATGGTCTTTCTCTGGGGTGATGCATGGAACATTTGCTTTCTCTATAATAAAGAAAAACTCTGTTTTATTAATGAACACAGCATGTTAGCATGCAAAAGCTATACACACTAAGTAATTGATTTCTGAAAATTATAAAGATTTTTGTGATTTAATGTGAATCTACCATCCTGAATTTTTAAAGTCTGTTATACCATTCTTTACTAAAAGCAAATCAAAACACGAACCTCACATTTTCATGATTTTCAAATTCGCGTTTGTACCTCACTACACAGCACTCTGCAGACATAATAGCTCATCTACAAAGACAATTTTGAAGATCATACCTAAAATTGTTTTATTTCCCACTTGTTTGTGGAGAGGGTGACAAAAATAATATCCAATGTCCTATTCTACCATTCCCCATCTATCCTCTTCAATCAGAGTCTCTCAGTTAACCCAGAGCTAGTTGACACTCAATAAGTAGAGGCCCCAGTAAAGTGGAATGTCAAGGTGGGAATATGGGGGTGGGCAGGTGAGTGGGAAGTGGAATTCCCTCATAGAGGCAGGGGAGGAAGAAGGGGTAGGGGGTTTCCAAACAGGAGACCTAGTAAGGGGGAAACATTGGGAATGTAAATAAAGTGTAAGGAGCTGTTAGAGTATTCGCCATTATCAGATGGCGCTGTCACTTTAAGGAAGCTTGTGGTTAGCGCGGGGTGGCTCGCCCAAAGCGCCTGCGCATTAAGGGTGTACATGACTAATCACCGCCCACTCCCGGGGCGCGCCAATCAGTGGAGGACACGCTGCCTCAGGGCTATATAAGCAGCGCCATTCTGGGGCCCCGGGTTCTTCCTCCATCAACGGCTAAATAAAGCTGAACTGCAGACGGAGCCTACTGCGTGTCGCGTGTCTTCTTGCCGGCGAGAGGCGAGAGGCGCGCGCGCGGGACAAATGGTGCCGAAACCCGGGACGGGACGCCGGGAGATCTTGACACCGAGGGGAACCCCCCGCCCAACGGACGGACGGGGAGGCTT
>CM052719.1:39914674-39927212 GCA_028551405.1 Uromys caudimaculatus
ACACGCTGCCTCAGGGCTATATAAGCAGCGCCATTCTGGGGCCCCGGGTTCTTCCTCCATCAACGGCTAAATAAAGCTGAACTGCAGACAGAGCCTACTGCGTGTCGCGTGTCTTCTTGCCGGCGAGAGGCGAGAGGCGCGCGCAACAATAAAGTATCAAAAAAATATATATCCTAAGGATCCTCCTGTCTGCTTCCCACCACCATCATTCCTAAAGCACTGGGGTCATAGGCTTATCCAGCCACCCACATCTTTGTGGATGTTGGGGTCAGAATGATGGTCCTCTGGCTCGTGTAGGAAGCTCTGACCCATTGAGCTATCTTTCCCATTCCCTGGCATATTGTCTTATGCTAATAAGTGTACAGGCAAATGACAATTAAAAATGTTAATTTATTCCACATATCTCTTCTAAACATAATCAAATAATATCTACAGACTTTCAATTTATATAAAATCATCCTAATTAATCAGTATTAATTATAAATTAAATTTAAATTAATCTGAATTATTATAAACTAAATAACATATAAGGAACAATATTAAAAAATAAACATACTTAACATTTGAATTTACTGGCATAACACTAGTTTTCTTTAAAATTGAAATAAAACTTAGTAATATGTGCACTGTGGTTCATAAGTTTCTATGCTAACATGGCTATCATGTACTGCGTGTTTGATTTTTAAAGTAGCCTAAGTACATGTCTGGGTTTCCTAACCCTTCTGACTTTAAAGTGTGATATATATGGATATTTCTCTGGGATCTTCTATCACAAAAAACAATTTGAAGTGAACATTTCTGGTTGGTGTGAGGAAGAGATTTCATGTTAAATTATATAGCCTTGCATTAGCTTTTGTATTTTTTTTAAATTAGTGTATGTGTGTGTGTGTGTGTGTGTGAGAGAGAGAGAGAGAGAGAGAGAGAGAGAGAGAGAGAGAGAGACTGTGTATCTGTGTGTCTGTGTCTGTTTAGCAATATATGAATGCAGATGCCCATGGAGTCCAGAAGGTAACAGCATATCCCCTAGAGACAACTTGAATAGTAGCTGCAAGCCAAGTGTTATAACTCCAATTCAAGTCCTATGCAGGAGTAACAAGTCTTCTGAATAGTTCAACAACCTCTTGATCCTCTAGTATTTTAATTTTTATTTGAGTCATTTTATCCATTACCTATTTCTTGACAGCTCTACATTGTTTAGCTATTAAAACACGGTCCTAAGATGTTCTGTTATTCTTTCCTATAGCTGTATTTCAATTTAATAGTCTCATAAATATCCCAAAAATATGAGCAAGTCTTATGAGATGAAGAAATATTCATTAGTAGCATTATTAGCATGATTGAGAGATTTCGTAGCAGACACACATAGGGCCCTGAAAATGTAACCTGGAAAAGGCTGAATAATGCTCCAAACCATTCTGCATTGTATGTGATAGGAAGGGCGGCATGGAAAATCTCTGAACCATCTTTCTAGTCTTTCTCCTATTGTCTAACTTACCCTTCATCCATAAAGTTCTCTTGAAAAACAGATGCTTTGACATACCACCAGTTTCTTCTTCTGAAAAAAAAAATCTCTCATCTGTACAGCACAGACACTTTGAGAATTTTTCCATCTTCCTCTGCTGTCTCCTTTACCTCCATGAAGGTTAGGTAGCCTCACCATGGCTGGAACGATTGGCTATATAAACATTTATTCTCCTGGTAACCAAGTTCACTGGACTACGTTCTGCATCGTGGAAAGTACTAGCCTATGAGCACATGCAGCAAAACTCCTCACAACTTTGTTTAAAAAAACAAAAAGTAGTCTACTAATTAACATTTTTTTATTTCTGACCAATCACAATACCATTCACTACTCACATCTCTGTCAACATTGTTTCCAATATATATTTTTTTTCTCTCTGACATATGCCAGAGATTCTACTGTTTTCTCCATTGAGCCCTCAAATAAAGAAGTCATCCATATCCTGCATTATGTTGAAACATGCTTGTCCATTATTTACTTGAGAAGTTGTCTGGCTTCTACGCATAAACAGTTCAAAAGCTGCTCCAAAGCGTCTGTAAACGGTGGTTGCTTGAATGAGAAATGTCACCCATAGTCTGATACATTTGAACACTTGGTCCAGATTCCTGTACTGTGTGCAGAGGTTATGAACCTGCAGGAAGTGCAAACTCGCTGATGAAAGCACTGAACAGGAAGTGGATCTTAAGAGCTTATGGCCTTGTTTTAGCTGCGGGGAGTCTGATACACTACTTCTACTTGGCTATCTCAAGGTTGGTGTTTGAGGATGAACTCTCCTGCTCCAGCTGCCTAGATCCATACCTTATCCATCATTATGGAAGGGAGTGGTAAAATATTATTATTCTTTATTATTATTATTTCTTTACATAAGTCATTTTGGTTTATGGTATTTTATCCTATCAACAAATGTAAATAATACATAAATCAATACTCCCACCTAATAGTCTAATTTTCTATTGCATAACATTTTCTGTGACTAAAACCAAATAGCCAGTAAAGAACTAGTGTACATTTTACTAGGGATTCTGGGAACTGAAAAATCTTAGGCATAGTGCTAGCATCTAGTGAGTATCCGTTCACTATGTCATGACATGATCATAAATATCACCTGGTAAGACATCGAAAGTATGCCAATTTTAGTCTCACTTCTTATACTGTCAATAATACCTTCATAGGTGTGACTCTTAGGACTCATCTAAGATTAATTACCTCCAAGGACCTGTGCCAAAATGGAGTAAATACTTGAATTGAAAGAGTAAGTTTCTACAACAGGAATTTGAGGCTGGGAAAAAGTGGCTCCATTGGTAAAAATTTGCCAAATGAGTATGAGGACCTGAGTTTGGGTGAGAAAAGAATGAAAATAGTCACTTTCCATTGATAAGAGGAATGATTATTTAGAAATAATAACATACAGGCACTAACTGTCAAAGCTCCCACTTTTGTAAAACAAATACTATTGGCTATAATGGGTAGACAGAGCCTATAGTAATAATAGTGGGTAAGATGCCTATAACTTTATAAAAAATGGAGACAATCCAGATAGGGAAAAAAAATACTAGACATGGAAATGTACAAGTCTGGGCATTGAAGAATCTGAGGCAGGGGGATGATAACTTTTAAAACTACATTGCTGTACAAAACAAGATATTTTCTCCTCTCTAAAAATGTCTTTATAGAAATACCAGCATTATGTTGAACCCTAAAACAAATAGAGTTAGCAAACATTGAATTTTTTGCCCAGTGATCATGAATATGACTTTTTTTCCCCGCACAGGGCTCATGCATAGAGGCTGAGTCATGTTACTTGTGTGGAAGTTTCAGGACTGGCCATTTAATAGTTTAGAACCAGTGAATGTGTTCTTTCATGGGGAAGACTTCTCTTGTTCTTAGCATTCCTTAGTGGATTATAGTTTTAAGACTAGCTTTTCTACATAATCACAGCTGTCAGTTATAAAGTAACTAAGCAAACGTCCCTTTGATAATGCACAGATGAGGAACAGGATTTATGGACAATGTAATTCCCTTTTCAAACTGAACCATGTCAGACCGAACCATGTTCACAGAGTTGTGTACTTTTAGACAATTGATTTAATGGTGAACAATAAAAGCCAATAGCTCTTTTACTCCTTGAAGAGAATGTTAGATCCAAGTAATCCCCCACTGCCTGGTACTGTAAGAGTTTACAGTTTATAGGATCAGGTAGTCTATTCATATTCTATTTTCTTGTTATAACAGATACTCTTAGAACGACAGCTCTATCCGTCCCATAAACATCACTGGTGAAGAGAAAAGTTTGAATTCCATCCTTTATGTTTATTAAATCACCTAAGCCTATTATTCTCTTACTGAACCAAACATTATGAACATAAATTGTCACTGAGATTCAATGATCATGATTAGTATAAAATAAAATTTCCTTGGCTGCACAGCTTAGATATTATACTTCCATATTTTCATTTATTTAAATTTTAGGATTATGTACAACTCACATGTCTTTTAAAAACAAGTCTCCCTGATTGCTGTATTATTTTGTTTCATATAATAGTTAAAAAACAGAACAAAGTCCTCAAACACATCTCTCCATTAATTTTACTTTACAGTTATATTCAATTAATATTTTTAATTCTTCATGTACTTCTATATTAAAACTTGCCTTTAAGCCTCTTATTTAGCATTTGATTAATTTTGTGTTAATAATAGTAGAGACTAATCCCCTGTGCCCAATTATTCCTTCATCATTTTTAACTTTCTCATTGGCATTTTTATGTATTTAATGTTTGGAATGTGTAAAGAACAATGATCTTGGAAATGAAAAGACTTTGGAAATTTTTATACATAAAAGAAACTGTTCTTTTTAATTCAAATAAGATAATATGTAAGAAATACAGGAATTGTGCAGCCAAAGGGTATGATTTATCCCACAAATTGTAAACTTGAAAGGACTAACATTGAGAGAACATTTTTCAATAATAAGTAATGACTTTGTTCATGATCTTGAAAGATAATATTCTAAGACAGTCATTAAAGTATGAGTTTCTATCTGTCTTCCCTTTTTAATGGTGGAGAGACGGCTTTCGATTTTAAGTTGTTGACCTTTTCTTATGCTGGAGCCAGACTCGAGATGGAACATTCTATAGGATTTACTAGATGTGATTTTTAATATTGATTTTCAACTTAGCAGGATCTAGGGTCACCTAAGAGACAGTATTCACTAATCATATGTAAAGAATTGTCTTAATTAGATCACTTGAGATAGGAAGAACTACCCTAAATCTGGGTTGTATTATACCCCAGGTTTTGGTTTAGCATTGCATAAAGAGGAGGAAGCTAGCTAAGCATGGATATCCCCACACCATATTCTGCTCCTTGACATTTTGTATAATGTGGTCAGTTGCCTCAAGGTCCTGTCAACATGATGCCCCCACTGTGATAGACTATAACCTGGAACTGCCAGCGAATGTGAATCAATCCTTCCTTAAGTGGGTTCTGTCAGAGAATTTTATCGTAATGACAAGAAAAGTAACTAAGACTCTAGGTATATTCAACTGTGCCTTCCAGGGTCTAAACACTACCAGGAGGTCAATTTTATAACCATTTCTTACTCTGTCAGCATATTTTCCAGGTTAAACCTGATTATCTAAGTTGGCATTGCCCCATATTTTGTTAATCTCTACATTTAACAAGTACTTCAAATCATTCTCCCTTTGAATCAATTGTTGAAAGCTATTTAGTATAAGATTGAGAGGGGTCAACTACTCGGAAGTATATGTAATTATCTTTCCTTTCAATTTTTAGAGGATGTTAGAAATTTTGCAAGAGTACAAAATTTGAGACATAACTGGAGGTTTATAGGTGATTACCCTGCTTTCAAGAACAAGGTTTTTAAGGAAGCAATGAAAGCAAGGTTAGGCAGGGGGGTGAGGAGCATAGATACATCTACTAATAAATGGCTTGACACAGGAGCCTTCTGGATCTGTCTGAATGGAGGCCAGTTATCTGTCCTTGTATCGTCAGAGGTGGGAAGCTTAACCTTTCGTCATTTACGTGGTGACTCTTGGGAATATTCAGAAGTCAACACTGCTCCCTTTTAGAACAATTCGTGCTTTAGCCTTGAAAGGAGATTTGGGGTTGTTCTGGAGATTTCTGTGTAGGTCTATACTTGTTTATACTTAGATCATCTCTTCTTCCTATGGCCCACCAATCACAGTACCTGACATTCCTTTTTTAATCTATTTTTTCTACTTAAAATTTAGGGTTTTAATGTGAGCCTTGAGGAATCATATTCTGTAAGGCTGGGCTATAGGGCTATTTTAGAGTCAAAGACTCCCCAACAATTACTCTCTTCATTGTCCCCATTCTAGAATGCCCCAAACTCCTTTCTATTGTCCAGGGCATTTAGTTATCTATATAAAATTTTTGCATTTTTTTCATTTTGCCTTGAAAAGAAGAGCCTAAAACACTTAAGGAATTCTAAAAAAATATTGGACTGATGGAGGGATTTTTTAATTAATTTTAATATTATTTATTAAATATTAAGAAATCTTTTTTATTTCATTTAGTTTTATTCTGAAATATTTTACTTTTTTGATACTTTATTTACATTTTGAAAAGTTTCCTCTTTCCAGGTCCCCCCTTTGGAAACTCCCTATCCCATCTCCCTCACCCTGCCTCTATGAGGGTATTCACCCACCCACCCACCCACCCCCATCTTCCCTTCCTGGCATTCCCCTATAATGGAGCATCTAACACCCTCAGACCCAAGGGCCTCTCCTCCCATTGATGACCAACAAAGTCTTCCTCTGCCAAATATGGCCAGCACCATGGGTCCCTCCATGTGTATTCTTTGGTTGGTGGTCCAGTCTCCGGGAGCACCAGGGGTCTGGCCGGTTGACACTGTTGCTCCCTTCATGGGGCTGGAAACTCCCTCAACTCCTTCAGTCCCTTCTCCAACTCCTCCATCTGGGACCTCACGCTCAGTCCAACAGTTGCTGTGAATTGAATCTTGGATATTCCGAACTTTTGGGCTAATACCCACTTATCAGTGAGTACATACCGTGTTTGTTCTTTTGTGACTGAGTTACCTCACTCAGGATGATATTTTCAAGTTCCATCCATTTGCCTGCGAATTTCATGAAGTCATTATTGTTAATAGCTAAGTAGTATTCCATTGTGTAAATGTACCACATTTTCTGTATCCATTCCTCTGTTGCCAGACATCTGGCTAAGATCAAAAACTCAGGTGACAGCAGATGCTGGCGAGGATGTGGAGAAAGAGGAACACTCCTCCATTGTTGGTGGGATTGCAAGCTGGTACAACTACTCTGGAAATCAGTTTGGCGGACCCTCAGAAAATTGGGCACAATACTACCTGAGGACCCAGCTATACCCCTCCTGGGCATATACCCAGAAAATGCTCCAACATGTAATAAGGATATATGCTCCACTATGTTCGTAGCAGCCATATTTACAATAGTCAGAAGCTGGAAACAACTGAGATAAGAAATCTTTTTTGTTATTATCTTTAACTTTTTTTTTTAAAACCCAGTCATTATCGCCCTACCAGTCTGCCTTCACATAGTTTCTTAGTTCCTCATCTCATCTCTGCTCCCCCTGTCTCCAAGAGGATGTCCCCATACCTCCATGCACCTCCCACCACACCAGGCCCACCCACTCTTGGGAGTCTCAAGTCTGTCAAGATTTTGGTGAATATTCTTTCACTGAAACCAGACCAGGCAGTCCTCTGTTGTATATGGAGACAAGAAATCTTGGAGGATTGACATTTAAGAAAAATTAACCCAGAAAATTATTTCCAACATGTCACATGTCATGTATATAAATACTGAATGAATTCTGAATTTGTAACTTGTTTGATTCATAATACTAATTTTAGAACTTTTTTAAAGTTTTTTTTTTGTTTTAACTTGAAGTAAAGGAGATACAAATAGCACTACTGTAATAGAGTTTAAAACTCCTTCAAAATTGGTATTAATTTCCCATTATAACTTATTTTGTATATAATTAAGATTTTTCTAAATAATGATTTTTTTATGTTTATCAGCAGTCTAATAGGTTTTCCAGACAAATCATCATGGTATATGTCAAAGCTTGCAAGGTAAGCCAAAATTTATCCTCCACATTTTTTTTTGTACTTGTGCTATGTTTTTGAGGTTTTTTGTTGAGTAGAATTTACCATATCCTTAGAGTGTCAGGTAATATCACTTCATTGTTCATGCTTCCTATAAAGTTGTAGACATAGATGAAAAACTAAATCTAGGACAGGCTCAAGGTTTCCTATCTGTTAATAATAATATATTAAGGAATCTCTATCATCAGACAGATAGACACCTTCTTAAACCCTAAGAAACAATCATACTTGTTAATCAATTTTCTCTTTTACGCCAGATAATATTCTGATGAGTCTGAGGCCTAGGCTTCTAGTCTATAGCAGTGAGCAAATGGAACTGGGTAGAACTGATTTCAACCAAGAAGGATGTCATGTCCACTCTCTGCTCCTTCCTTCTGTCATCATTTTACCCAGCTTCCTACTGGTCAGATTAAATTTATCTGTACAAGTACTAAATGCAAATGAGCCCTGAACTCCATATGTAGAGGGGAATGATAATCGTACTATGGGTTGAATCACTCTTCCCTGTCTACCTGCAAGGTTAGATGTGTGAATTCTTTCTCCCACCTTTGTATTCTCTGACCAAAGTATAAAATTTCCTACACTGTTCAGTCAGTTCTATGCTTGTTTACTGGTTCCATGATTCTGTGTGAAAAACAAAAAAATCCTCTTTGAAGTAGAAAATATAGAAGTTTGCTGTAAAATGAACCTTGCTTCAAAATATTTTGAGTGAATTAATAGGACCAAAAAGAAAATGTCACAATCAGGCAATTAACAATTAATTTAAACTTGACAATGAGTTTCTCATCAATGAAACAAAATACCTGACAAACATAAGAAATATTTATTTCATCTCATTGCTTTACATGTTTTCTGGCATGGCAGGTTAGACCTAAGAATTTGGACACAATAGTCTGCTATTGCACACATATATTGAGATCTTTACCTCAGCATGAAAGGAAATA
Source organism: Uromys caudimaculatus (assembly GCA_028551405.1). Classification (NCBI taxonomy): domain Eukaryota; kingdom Metazoa; phylum Chordata; class Mammalia; order Rodentia; family Muridae; genus Uromys; species Uromys caudimaculatus. The sequence continues at coordinate 39,923,283 of CM052719.1, forward strand.
TCAAGAAAGAAGAAAGGACTGGAGTCTAATTACAGCCTTTAAAGGTTCACAACCAGTTACCTACTTCCATTAGGCTGACAACCCCCTGAATTTCCTACCACCTGCCACCAGTGAAGGACCACGGACTGAGCACATGAGTCTTAGGAAAAAAAGTTTATAGTCAAATAATGACAGAGAGTAAATGATACTTTTTAAAATTGTGAATGTATCTAAAATGAACACTATTACATTGTTTTATCAAGTGAGAGAAATAAATAGTCCTTCTCAAGAAAGACATGTTATTATATACTTAAAAGAGAAGTTCAGGGCTGGAGAGATGGCTGAGCAGTTAAGAGTACTTACTCATCTTAGAGAACTGCAATTCAGTTGCTAGTACTGAGTTCAGTTTCCAGCATCCACACTGGGTATCACTGTTGCCTGTGTCTCCAGCTCCAGGATAATCTGACACCTCTGGCCTCTTTGGCTCCTGCACTAACAAGCTCCTACCCACACCAACTTACCACAAACTAGAGTTATCTGTGAAGATTAAAAACACGCACACAATTTAAAAATGTCTCCACAGGCAAGCCTGTATGGCATTTTTTTTAATTAGTGGTAGATATGGGAGGCCTATCCTATTGTAGACGAAGCCACCTCTGAGCAAGTGGTCCTGAGGTATAGAAAACAGGCTGAATATGCTATGAGAAAAGAGCAAGTAATCAATTTCTTTCACTAGTTTCTGTTTTAGTCCTGCCTTTAGTTCCTGCCCTGGCTTCCTTTCATGAAAGACGGTGATGGGAAAATATGAGCTTAAATAAACCATTTCTGCCATAAGTTGCTTTTGGTTATGGTATTTTACCACAGCAGTAGAAAACCTATCTAAAATATATAAAGACATACACACATACACATAATTAAAAATAAAAATATGTAGAAACAGAGTAAGCAATAGTACTAGTTACTGCACAGGACATCAAAATTTATATGAACATATACTGGTTGCAATAACGTTTAAAAAATTACTTAAATGATCTTTTATATCATTTGTATGAAAATTGGCTCTTAGTATTATATGGAAAATTGGTATACATGATACCTTCTGAGTCTTTAGGTGACCTTACAGTTACATGTCCATGAAGTTCTGCTCCATTATATAGTTTGATGTACATTGATGTCAGCTCCACCCTGCATATTAGGACATATAAAATTTTATTTCAATGAACAAATCAAAGGAGTATTTGCCACATCCTAGTGATCCTCCTACAGTACATCTTCACACTCCTTGCTACTTGGTCTTTTGTTGCTCCAAACTCTTTATGTGCTTGTGTCTGAGGTTTCCTTCCCTAGTTCTCCTCTCTCTCTCTTCTCATTCATCTGCTGACCTCATCTGGAAAGTATATGCACTAGAGTTTTCTAAAGTTCTTCCTTTTGTGCAACATTTTTCTTTCAAGTTACAAAAATTTACTTATCTTCCTATTTAGCTTCTCAGTCTGAGGAAAGCCAAGTGACAACTTTTATGTAACACAGAATAAATTGAATTTCTGGGATCCTCTCTACTAAAAGCCAAACAAAGAAATGAAAGCTAGTCCATCTGTAGCTTTTCATCTCAGTAGACATCAGTTCAGATTCCCTAATTACATAAAACAAAGCTGAGAGCCCATTTCTCTAGAAAGTTATATCTAGACCAACAGAATTTCAAGTGCCTTGATCTACAACCAATACCCAGTTATGATCACTAGCTCCTCTCTGAATACCCTGCTTATCTCTATTATTACCAACTATAAGGGTTATTGTAGTATTTTCTAACATTCTCCCCCTTCATTGCGTCCCTATAGTCATCAATTGTAGGTAATGTAATATTTTTCATAAAAGTCAGGTACATGGATTTCTCTACTGGCATGGTTTATTTGTCTCAATTTTAAGCAGAACAAGAGGATAAATCCTTATGATGACACAAAGATGTGACTTTTACTTGTAGTTTCTTCCCATTAAGTTCATTTTGTGTCATCTACCTATTCTTGGGAGTGGGGCTTCCTTAATATGTCCCAAGGCCTACACCATTAAGCACAACTGATTCTCCCACTCCCAGCAGTTAGCAAATGAAAATAGCACCCATGCAATGGAATTCCATGCCACTTTCCCCTCTACGGCAGGATTCTGTCTGCTTGAGCTTTCACAAGATTTGTGCACGCTTTCACAATCACTGTGAGTTCCTACATGCAACTGTATTGTTCTGTCCAGAAAACAAGCTTATCTGAATTCATCCTTGCTTTCTGGTTCAAACAATCTCTGAACCTCACTCTTTCTTGAGGTTCTGGAGAGAGTGATGTGTGGATGTCCCATTGAAGTCTGAACAGGTCACATTCTCTTATTTTCATAACATGCAAAAAAAAAAAAAAAAAAAGCAAGTTTTAAAAGGTATATTTTATCCACTGATGTCTCAAACATTTTAGAAGCAACTGCAATAGAACACAAAGTGCAGTCACTTTTGTAATTGCACAGAATGATACAAACTCATAAGTACTTTTCCACAACAATGTTACCAAAGATTGTTTTACGGTAAGTATATTAAACTTTGTTTGGCATATTTAAAAAATTATCCCTTAAGTAATAGGAGAGTGGCTTATAACCTTCACTTTCATATTTATCAAGTTTGAGGATTTCTAGAGTACTGAAAGTGGGCTGTTTATACTTTAAATTCTAGTTTTTCATACTATGCATTTTCTAGAAACATCACAGATTGTTTATCCGTAGACTATTTATTATAAGAAAATAATTATTTGCATTACAGTGAAAAGAACCTCTTGTGAAAGAGAACATTGTAAAAGAACAACATTTAATTACTCAGTAAGTGGTCTAGCACAGCACTTCCTCCTGGCTATGTCTGCCATAACTGTGATTAATGGTTAATAAACAAGAGGATATTGTATGGAGTTTATTACCTTTCATTTTGGGATTATATTTGAAAATGTAAGAGGTAAATCAATTCTAATTTTATCAATAATTTCACCAACAAAGTAAATTAATTTTATGTCTGAGGATAGTATTATTAATTTGCATTCTCTGTAAAGCTACTATTCTTTTGAAATACAGTGTTCTCAGAATAAATAGCTTTGATATGAATTAATAAATGAATTGAGTGTTAACAGAAGCTTGGCAGAAATAACAAAACTTTAAAATCTCTTCTATGTTCAAATATACTTGGCAAACATGGAGAAGGAATTTGAAGATTAATAAAATTCACCAAAATATCCAACTTCAACTGGATGTTTTAAGGAAGGGTAAATATGAATACAAAATGATAGTTTGGGAAATGATATAAAGTTCCTTCAAGGATACTATTTGAGTTAGTAAGCACAAAAAAAATGATTACAGAGAGAAGATCTGTATTGGACATACATTGGTTCTGATTAAAAGCCATAAGGTTTTTCTGGCATACTGCAAAATACTAGTATGCAGTAAGAGGCAAAAGTCACATATTTGCGTAGAAGACATTGACAGTCATATTCTACACTTAAAGGACAAAAACAAGGTGAGGATATGGAAAAGTGAAGCAAAGGATAATGTTATAAATTTTTTAATTAAAATGTTTGCAATCTACCCAAGCAGTGACATAATAATACCTGGGCCAGGGATTTTCACACAGAGTAGTGATTAGATGTAAGGATATAAATCTCTGTTCTTATCTTCCTCACCCTGTGCCTAGTATCTATATAATGGTGACTTTAATTAATGGATACTGATTATATATGTGTGTGTGTGTGTGTGTGTGTGTGTATGTGTGTGTGTGTGTGTGTATGTATGTGTGTGTGTATGTATGTGTGTGTGTGTATGTATATACATATATATACATATATGTGTGTGTATCTACCTATGTCCATATATATATGTGTGTGTGTGTAGGCATTCAGTGGACTGGTTTTAAAATTAGCTTCAATTTCAATGAGTGGA
>CM052719.1:39937596-39951247 GCA_028551405.1 Uromys caudimaculatus
ATCTCCGGCGAGGGATCTTTGTCCCGGCGCTGACTAGCTGTGGGGCCTTGTGGCCCAAGCTGAGGTTTCCGGCCGTCACCGGAAGCTGCTGGTGGTCAGTCTCTGTCGAATGGTCTCTTTCAATGAACCTGCCTCAGTAGATTAGATTGACACTGGGAATTAGTAGGTAGATGTAGCGCTGAATCCTTTGTTAGAGTCTCCTTGGCCTTTACCATCCAGGGCTCTTAGTTTTGATTTATAGTTATGCAGATTTGGCTGAGCATATGGAGACCTGGGAGGTGACAGGATCAGCTGCAGAAAGTCCTAGGAGGCCGGCACAGCAACTGCAGCTTAAGGAAGTTATCAGGTTCCTCAATAACTCAGAACGACTCTCCCACCACCTCTTCCTGACCACGAGGCAGCTGAGATACCTGGGGAATACTGGAATGGTGTTTTTATTTTTCTAATAATTAATAATAAAAATAATAATTTTAAATAGAGGATTTGTTGGGGTTTTTTATTACTTTTATTTTATTTTTTTTTTTTACAATCCAGTCATTAACCCCCTCCTAGAATGGAAACAAATAGAGTATTTTTAAAAATATAAACATGTTACTCTAGGTATTATCAATAACACATATATCCATTTGGCAAAAAAAAAAAGTGATATTACAGATGTTAGCGGGACAATTTGAACCCTCTATAACATCTCCTAAAACCTCACAGTTATCTACTGTATTTACTACTGGGGATTTGCCACTCTGGGAAAAGCTCTTCCAGTGTTCATCTATAAAATTATGTAAATGCCATTTTAACCTAAAATAACTTCTAAGGGTTGCTCTGAGGATCACATGTTCATATGAACAAAGCATTAGTCACTCCACTCATGTGGTGCACACTTTTCATTACTGTAAGATGAGTAGGACCTAACCAATCCTGGCTCATAAAGATTCTCTGTAGCTCTCATCTTCTTACCTATTGTTTTCTTTCATACAATGCCAGATGATACCTATTTTCAATTCAAAATCTATAATTAATTATTGATAAGATTATAAGGTATCTCTTAACTCACACTTCACTCACTTGCTTTGCCTCTAAAAACCATACAACAAAGCTAGGAGAAAATGTTTCTGTATTTCATTATGTACTAATATTTCTATCCATAAGCCTCTTCTTCAAAGAATCTGGCAAGTTCTCTCCACGAAGGATGTTCAAGGTAAAGTCTATCATGCTGGTCAATAGTTTCGAGGCTTAGCACTTGTCTTTGTGGGATTAGATAACTTTATTAGTACAAGGCAAGGAAACTGGTCTCTAAACTCATCTTTTATCATTCAAGCCTACACTTCCATTGTCCAGTGGCATATAGAATCATAACCAGGGCTTGAGTTCTTAGATAAGTTAAACCTATATGGGCAAAATATTTTCATCAGACAAGTGTTGACCTCACACTGAATTTGAACAACAAAAATCTTTTTGTGTTTATTCTCTATAAAGAATATAGCTTTGATGAACAGTATATTTTACTTCTTCATGCTTTCAACAATAGCTCTAAAATTCTTTCTAATTCCCTTGCTTATTTGGTTTATTTTTAGAACAGTACATTTCGTTCCTATAAAGACTGATTTCATGTGATATCTACTATCAAACAGAAAATTTTATTCCTTATTTCTATAGTTCATAAGCAAGTTTAATGTATAATTATCTACCACTATAACAGTGAAAACCTAAAGTTAACTGAAATTTTCTAAATTTCAAATAGCAATTAGTAAAACATCTAGTATTAAAGATTTACCTGACTTCATGCCATGTCTTGTACACTGATATATTTGTAAAGGTTTTCTTTCAGATTCAGTCTCTTCTCTGTAGCCCATTGTTTGATATCTCTCCATGCAACATGTCACACTATGTTTGGTCATTTGACAAATACTCTTTTATCTGGAGGGGCATGGAGAAGCACGGGAGCACGGCTTGGCAAAATATGAAATAGCCTGGTGGAATTATGTGTACCAAACCTCAACATAGAGATGCTTCCAGAAGCCGAATCTACTTCTAATAGCAATGCTTGGTGAGAAAAAAAAAATGTGCCCTGTGGATAGTCACCTTCATAATCAACACTGCTTGCTTCTCCTTGCCATCTGCTTCAAAAGCCTATTTACCAGCCAGCCTTCTTGCTGTCTTTGCTGTAGCAGCAGCTTTGAATTGTGGTGAGCCAGGTGGGTGCCCTAAGATAATGCCATCCATGTTCACACAACAATAGTAGAATCAGGCATGATAGAAAATTATGGATAGTCCGATTTGTCACAGCTCAGTACAATAGTCCCAAACTGGCACTTAAGCAGCAGGACTGACATAATCAAGATGCTACTTCTTGTGGGGCCAAGTAGGCAGGATTTACTGAATAAAATCAACAATTTTTTTGTTGTACCTAATTTCATCACAATTGACTAGACTTCACATATGGTCTGTCATTTAGAAACATGGTCTATATGGTCAAATGTGAAGGCAAGCTCCAAGAACCAATAATTTTGTGTTGAAAATACAGGGAATTTCTAAGGCATTGCTAAACCTAGCCTTGTATGTAAGATAGCATAGTGTTTTTCCAAACATTATATTCAAGACTCAATGATTTTATTTTTTAACAAAGTCCCTAATAAGGATTTAAAAATACATTAACACAATAATGTACATGGTATAAATATATTATCATTTTAAATACAATATAAATATATTTTAAATGCTCGTAATAGATCTTCAGCATTCTGTATGATATTAGTTTAAATATTCTAATACAAGTAGGATGTCAGCAGCACAACCTATCTTTCTTATAAGATAACTAAAATTCCCATTCTTTTCTAAATGCATTCTTGTTTCTCAAAATTATCTTTAAAATATGTCTGCTAGTGTTAGATATAATACCACAGATATACATTATCTCACTTGTAACATGAAGGCAGTTATCAGGAACACATATATCTATCAATAAAACAAAAGATATTTCTATTTGCAATACTGAGCTTAGAATTAATTAGAATTAAATATCTTAACAAGCCTGTCTGGTAAGTTTTGCATATGCTGTACTTTGAGAGATACATCATTACATTGTATCCATATAATTCTATAAAATAGACAGGCAATATATAATGTTCTACTTAAATGACAAGAAACAAAATTTCTGAAGGATGGCAGGCAGTATTCATGTTAGCTGTCAGTTTCAGAGTGTCAGTAAACTAATCAGTGTAGCAATACCTTTAAAACATATTCCCCTTAATGATAAGACATATTCTAAAAATAATACATCAATGAAGAAATATCTTATTGAAGAAGATAAGATCATTAAGAATCTCTTGGATAAGGTCTTTATGGTCTTTCTGAGATACTGCTCTTTAATAAATAATCATAATTTTGAGATTTTCAGTTTTTTCATTTATATATTACATTTACAGTTATCAACTATGGATGCAGCAGTAAAAGTCAATACTAGACAATTACAATTTATAGTTGCCATCAGTTCAGAACTAGTCAAAATCTATCTAGGAGTACTAATTGGTCTTATAATTTAATAAGACAGTCTCATCAGGACTCATGAGCACCTGCCAAACTGCTGCCTGTGGCAAGAGCAAAAGTCAATCATAAATGCCTATTATATTTTTTACGTTACTTGTTTGCTTAAAATTATTGAACCCAAAAATATCCCCATGAAGACTAAATGTATTGTAATGGTTAGTTTTGAGAGTGAAGAAAATTACCATTCAGACCCTGTATCTATACAGATATTAATATTAATCCCAATTATTCCCAATTATTCTCCCAAACATAAAAGGTAAAGTTGCAGGTATGGTATTGTTAATACAAATAACATTTTTTTTTTCCTGAAGCAGAAGTATTTGTAACCCACCATCAGTATGGCCTTTTCAACCCATGCCTAAAGCCACAGGCTTAGTTTGCCATCTACAGAAATGAGAATAGTATTGATCAATCTCTAATTAAGAGGACGTGTGTGAGGTTTTCCTGAAGCTTTAAGGAAAACCGTATATAAATACAGAGATAAAATGAGATGAACACTTAAAAGTTACATTAACATAATCCCAAATCTAGTTGCTTATGCTACATATTTGTTTCCAGTCTCCTTTAAATATTGAAAGGACACATGTATATTTTTCCTTTTTCTTGCTATATTACAACTTATTTTCTTTCTTAATGCTGGAGAAAATGAGAAGATACTTAGATGACCAAAAAAGAATAACATCAAAGAAAACATACAGCCATGGCATGTACATGACCAGGTTTAAGTGAGAAAGTAGCATGTATTTGCTAGTAATCGATTCAAAGATCCAGAGATTATCAATGTATTTTAAAATATTTTCCATTTGCCTTTGAGAATTTAACATGTGCATGCATCATATTTCATCATGTACATTCCCAGCCCCGTCCTCTACAGCCCAGATCCACCTGTGTCTCCATCCATTACAAATACTATTTTCTTTTGTTTTCCATTATCCATTCTGTCCTGTCTGTGCTGCCTGTATATTCATGAGTGCAGGGCCACCTACTGGAGCATGGCCAACCTAAGAGGGCCACATCTTTATGGCAAACATAATTAGGTCTTCTCCTGAGGGGTGCTATCGACTGTTCATAGAGCCCAAGCAGCAGCAGCAGCAGCAGCAGCAGCAGGTAAGGATGGGGCTGATGAATGCCTCCCACCTTTCTGTGTTGGAATGTTGACATGCTGGCTTGATCTTATGTAGGCCTTATGCAGACAAAGACATGTGATCATGAGTTCAGTGATCCTTCCATATCCAGAAGACTCTGTTTGCCTTCAGTGCTCTTTGACTTCTGACTCTCACAATCTTTCCATCCCCTCTGCATTGGTAGTCTCTGAGCCTTGAAAGCAGTCAAAGTCCAATGTGGTGTTCTCTATTGGGACAGAGCACTGTGTAGACACTTGTTCTCTGAACTTTGATCAGTTGTAGAAGTTGATTGATTGATTGATTTACATCCCAAATGTTGCCCCACTCCTAGTGCCCTCCTAAAGCTCAGTAACTACTCGCTCCCCTCCATCTTATTTATTTAGCATTTGTATCTTTGATGAAGTATCAGAACTCTTAGCTTTAAGATGGTCAGAGCGCTTCTAGTGGACCATGTGCAAAAATATAAAAAGGGAGAATACCCGACTTTCTACCAGACACTGAAGGCTTGCAAGGTTTAGAAGCAGAGAGTAGTTCTGTATGACCAAGTGTGAAGCCTATTCTTGAAGTCCATGTAGATACATGACCTGACAGTTCCTAAATTGCCATACTTAAAAACAGTAGAAAAAGAAAAAAACAAAAATCATCATCTAATGATTTGTTCTACCCAATTGAGGAGAAGAAAGATCACAGTGAAAACTTGACTTTCAGATGAAATGAAAAGGTGAAGATAACACACTATGGGGTTGTTACATGATTGTTCTTTTGTGGGACCATGAAAGGCAGCCTGCTTTCTCGTTGAGCTAAGATTTAAAACCCTGGGACCCAGGATGGATAACCCTACAAGGGACAGTAGGTGTTTACCATGCTCCTGGGCCCCAGGCTCCTGACACAGGGCCGCAGCTCTCCTCCATAGGTCTGGAACTATCAGTCCTGTAATGGCAAAGCCCAAGCCCCTCCACAGGTAGAGGTGTGGTCACATAGCCTCCAGACATCTCCATTTTAATGAGGCACCTAGAGGCTTAGCCAATAAGCTCACCTTCCCCCTTACCAGCCACTCCTCCCTGCAAAAGGTATTTCAATCTCAGGACCGCCCTCATCACCACACTCTGACAGGATAATAAATGCCCTAAAACCATGGACTGTCTCTCTTTATCAGGATCCACCGTGGGAAACGATGGAACATGCCTTCGTCTAAAAAGCCATGTCTAGTCTCCTGTAGAAGGCCTCTCAGAACTCTCAACCACGGCCTCTACCAAACCAACCCAGCTAGCCAGTAACAAACCAAGGATCTGGTCCCCATGGGACTCTCCCACCACCATTTAACCCAACATTCTTTGTATCACATTTAGTTTTCCTATACAATTTAGAAATCACATAGTCAGTTGTGTTGAGTTGGCTCAGTGGGCAAAGGCACCAAACCTGCCAACCTAAGTTTGGTTTTTCAAGACCTATATGATGGAAGAAAAGAACAAACTTACACAGGTTATCTTCAAGGTTCCACATAAGTATTGGGGCAAACACACACACACACACACACACACACACACACACACAAACACATGAGTTTAAAAAGCAACCCATAGAATCAATAGTCCCACAATATGAGTGCTTTACATGTTTTTACATTTAATTGATGGAATTAATTACACTAATTGTTTTACATTTAATTACAAAACATTGCAGGAATATTCAGCAATCTGATGGTTGATACCTTGGAAGAGAAAAGATCCACTAGGATATTGTTGTCCCAGTGGATTAATCCAGTTGCCAACAATCATGGCTTGCATTGAATCCCCAAATCCTTCTTAAAATTATTTCAAAGTTTGGGTTACCTGCCCCTACCCCTTTAAAGAACTACTTTATATCACAATGCTGGTCTGGGAGGATGTGTGGTAAAACCTTACAGATTTTCTCCCTTTATCTCCTTTAGAGATATTCTGGTCTGTTTTTGTCAGCTCTCCCCTAATCTTAAGTCATACAACACATATGACCTGCCACAAATTTAGGAAATATACAAAGTAGAACATAAATAGATATCTGACTTTGCTAACATATGGTCAAAGATAATGGGTTTGTGGGTAAAGTGACTATCTCTGGAGAGGAAACACTGCTAGGATTGGGTGACCCAGAAAAGAAATCATTTTTGACCTGCTATTGAGGATCAGGGAGTCAAGCATGCAGCTAGATAGCTACATTTTAGAAAGAAGTAACAGTCTCGCCCAAGGATCATTGGTAGTGCTATAAAGTTGCAGTTGAAGTTTTTCTTCTAAACTACTTTGCTCAACATCCAAATACCATTTTTCAACTTCTAGAATACTCACATAGAATTCTTCTGGTCACAAGGGCTATCCATATGTAATACTGAACTGAGTTCTCCTTAAATTTTTTGCTGTAAAGCTATAGTAGCGGGAGTTTCTATTACTGACATAAACACCATGACCCAAAGCAAGTTAGGATGAAAGAAAAGGTTTATGTGCATATATTTCCACATCACAAACATCAGGGCCAGATCATGGAGGAAAGACACACGATGCAGAGGTCATGGATTAGTACTACTTACCGACTTGCTCCTCAGGGCTTACTCAGTTTGCTATCTAGATCAGAGGAGCATAAACCCTAGAAAGCACTACTCTGAATGAACTGGGACCTCCTCCTTCAGTCACTAATTACAAAAATGCTTTGTAGGCTTGCCTACAGCACAATCTTTGGAGGCATTTTTTAATTGGGGTTCCCTCCCCTTTCATAACTCTAGCTTGTATCAAGTAGACATAAAATTAGACACCACAATGTGCCTTGATAAATTTATTTTTAAAAGGTACACAAATAGTTGCAACTGGCAGAACCACAAGAATGTATAAAAGATTAAACATGATCGGTCATGTCTAGGTCTGAAAAGAGGTCTAAGTAACTATTAAAAGGACAAAGATCATTGCAGCCACCATTTCCTTCATAGCTGCCACCTAGACAAACTAGAGTCATAGAAGGATCCATAGAGGTAGAATTCATTGACAAAGTCACCATCATACACTGAGGTTTCAAGTGTTTGAAAAAATAGATTTTAAAGGGATTATTGAGTATCAGGATTTGTAAGTGGAGAGGAGAGAGAGAGAGAGAGAGAGAGAGAGAGAGAGAGAGACAGAGAGAGACAGAGAGAGACAGGGAGAGGGAAAAACAGACAGATTGACAGAGACAGAGAGAATTAATAAAGGAATCATTGAAGTGAATTTCCACAGGAAAGTGAATTGGGAAGATAAGAATGAAATGGTATCACAATCAAAACAAGAACCACACCATGGTCTTGACAATCAGTCCAAGATGGAATTGTTTGCTTAGAGAAAGCAAAATTATAGGTGGAAATTCAAAGAAATATCCTGTTGCCACAATCATTCATGTTTAAAAAGAGATTATTCAGTCATTTAACTCTAGCTTTTAATGATAAGTAGGGGTACATTTATAACAAATTAAAGTTTTGGGGCTAGGATGGAGCTTGCCAATACAATATTTGCCTAGCATGAACAAGGGCATGAAATTGAGCCTTAGTGTCTAAAACCCAAACCGAACAATGTTTTATGTACCTATTTTTTAAAAGTAACTTCTTGTTTTTATTTAGTCTCTGGTAATCAAAAGACCAAAAGAGGAGGAAGAGGAATAAACAGAGTACTACTACTTACCTCTGAGAAAATAATGTATATGTTGTTCTACTTGACACAACATTTGAACAAACACATCACCAGTTGAGAAAAACATAATTTAAAAATATGCTAAATATACCTAGCTACAAAACATTCAGGCTAGCTACACAGCACACTATAGAACATTAGTTCTCTACCACTCTGAGTACAAGGTAAAAGGGACCCAAAGATTCACTACAGTGTCATAACTTCTAACCAAGAAAGAACAAAGATTCAAAATTTTTATTTTATGTTCCATAATAGTCAGTCTTTCATCATCATACTATTTTTAGAAGTCATAATAAGTTATAAAATAATTATATGATGTCTTGTGTCCTGATAGAATTTTTAAAAATTATAGATTATTATATAACACATGTGATATCTTACAAATAACTAATTAAAATATAATTTCCAAAATCCAATGTTGATTGACTGAATAATATTCTCTTATCAGGAAACATCAGACTTTTCCTCTTAAATATCTTTACCAGTGTGTGAAAAGAACATGTTAAAAACTTGTCTGCTTTCATTAGAGAAAATAATAAATAATGAAGAAAAATTGAAAAATTATAGTAAGAAACTTGAATTCTGAAATTTTACTGATAACTACTGGACAGGACCCAAGGACAGGATATATATACACTCAGAAGATTATAAAACATCCCTAGACTTATGTTTTTCAAGTGGACATATGTGAAAATCACACTAGCAGAGACTTGGTAGCAGTACAGTCTTAGATGGTAATGTATCTATGTGATTATTTAGGATCATCCCCACTGGGAACTCTGTAAATATAAAAAACAACAAAAACATGAACAGTGTGTAAGATGAAACAAGGAACATAGCTTTATTGTAGAGTCAAGGGTAACAGAGAACAAGGAACAAGCCAGGAATCTGGCTGGTTGTAAGAGATTTTAGAATTCAGAAAACCTCGGGAAGAGAGAATGGAGCAAAATAAAACCAAGGGAAAATGAATTTTATTTCATTTTCATGGCAGAGTCCTGGAACCTTAAGCAAATTTCAGCTTATTTTAAAGAAATAGTTCTAGACATTACACAAAACATGTTGGAAAACCCAATGTCTTTTATTGCAATAGAAAATATTCTACCTTTCTTATAGAAGAATGAGGACACTGAATGTCAATGTGGGCCATTTCTAGGCAATATTTCAACCATGACTCTCACGTAGCAAAGTTAATCTTGGAAGCAAACTATCTTTAAAATTGAGAAAATAACTAATTAATTATAAACAATAGAGCATGTAATTAAGACATTTAAACAGAAATTAACATGATGCCTGAGCAAATATCTCTAGAGATCTAGATAGATACAACAAGGTGTTAACCCTAGGTGAAGAGCTGCCTACTTCTGTTGAGACTGAGAAATATTTTTCTTTAAGGACTGTCCCCCTTACTTGTTATTAAATCTCAGCTAGTAAGCCCTAAACAGACATATATATGTGTAATGTTAAATGGAACAGCAAAATGTGTGTGTGTGTGTGTGTGAGAGAGAGAGAGAGAGAGAGAGAGAGAGAAAGACAGAGACAGAGAGACAGAGACAGAGATAGACAGAGAATCAGAGACAGACAGAGAGACAGTGAGATGAGTAATTTGAGAAAAATCAGTAATTTGAGAGAGAATAGGAAGAACACAGACAAGATTGGACAAGAACATAAATATAATAATCATACATAAATTCTAAAAACAACTAAATAAAAATTTATCATGATTGCAGAAACTACAAATAGACATGAAAATTATAGAGAAAGTATAGCTAGCCAGGTTTTCAACAGTGTCAAGTACTCTTGTTGCATCAAGTATAATGAAGTCAGAATGGAGGCCACTGAGCAACGAGGAACACTTGCACTGATCATTTGGTGGCCATCAAGAATAATTTTATTTTCTCAAACTCTAAAACTTTCTTTACTAGCCTTCACAGTTGCATTGAATGTAATTGACCATTTTGCATTTATGGAAAACTTGATTTTTATGAAATGGTATTACTTTTATTTTGTTAGAGGTCTGATTCATAATCAACTTCACTGATTATTTTTCTCCTTCACTTTGACACAACTATGAATGGACCCTAACTCTTTGACATAAACCTTGATTGATCTTATAATAACTTCACTTGCCTTCATATCTAATGACTCTGCCACAGCATTTAATATAGTTATAAAAATATATTCTTGACAAGGTGTTTATTTTTTCCATTTTCTATCTTCCAAATTTATTCATTTTAAAATATTATACACCCTGTAGATTATAACAGAACATATATAGGAGTTTAAAGAAACATAGGCTTAAAGAAATTAATTTCTAGACTCTGTTGTCTGCCAGATTCTCTCAATAAAGTCCACAAGGAGATTATGTCATCCTTTTCCCAACTAAGTCTGCATTTCACATCTTTGCTGTATTTCTACATCTTCTGCCTCCACACTAATGTTCCGACCTGTGACCCTTACTTAGCATGACTACAGTGATATTGTGAACTCCTCTCTCCCTTGACTTATTACCCTTAACTAACAGGTAGCCTACACAGCACTCAGTCTGTGCTGTGTGTTCCTTAGGATACTTTTATGCATCTGGACCCCTTTAAGGGATCCTGAAGAAGAAAGTGCTGCTAGGATTCATGAAGAAGCTCACATGTGCATTCATGCACCATACTTGTTTCTTTTCTACTCAAGCAGGTAGAATGAACTATTTGGATTGCAAAACAGAGCACTTGCCTTTTGGAACTTCCAGAATAGTGCCATAGCTTACTCTAAAATCCAGTCTGTGCCCTGCTTCACAAAGCCGCAAACTGTCTTGCTTTGCGTAGGAATCATACTACCTTGTATTCTTCTTGTCCATTTTAGTTAAGTCACTAAGAACGCCATAACTGCCCAGTCCGCTAATGCCCTCTGCACTTGTCAATCACTGCTTAGAGTTTCTATCCTTTCCCAGTCTTTCTTTGCGGTGTTATTTATCATGAAACTCACTTTTATTTTCACATAAAATAAAGCTTCACTTTTCCGGCATTTTTCCATCCACTGTTTGAATATAAACCCCCAAAGGGAAATTATTTTTGTTCTCTTCACATACAGTTATGTGGTACAAACTTGGGTTGCTGTGAATTCCTAACAAGTAATAATCTATTAAATGAACATAGTACTCCATCTTTCTTCCTTTAGGTTGTTTGCCTCAATTATGATTTTCCTGCCCTGGCCTTACTCCACCAGAGTGTACATGATTACAATGAATCCGTATCTAATTTGCTTAACTATCCTCTCCAATAACTGATACTTTTCTACATGTGAAGATCACTAATAGATTATGAAATTCAAACTGGTAGACTGTTAATGATGCGAAATGAGAATAGAGATTCATTAGTCTACAGAGAAGTTTATAAGACATTTGACTGAGAGCTTAACTTGATTGTGGAACAAAATTGCACTGTAAGTACTTCTATCATCACCATTGGTGAATATGACTGAAAATAATATTATACAATTAATTTGATCTAGATTTGATTAATACCAAATTTTGATCATATAGTATCTAAACAAGAAGAATTTGGAAGTACATTGGTGGCATATTTTATGAAATATCAGATTATGACTTTAAAATTAAATCAGTTTTAAGCATTAATAGTTAAAATTATATGGAAATGATATTGTCCAAATAAAGAAACAAATTCAATGAAACTAAAATTTAGAATGCCATGAACATAGGTTTAGTGGCATAATTTTAAGGAAAGATGGCATTTAAGTTGTTTCTAGATTCAAAGCAGAATGTATACTATAAGTTCTGTGTAACTGTTAACTTGGTGTAATGGTTTCCTAAACCATTTTATAAGTAGACTTTGTCTCATTGTGATTGTGATTCATTGCATTTTCTTTTGGCTTTGTTGCTTAAAAAATAATTTAATGTTCTATGGCTGCCTTAAGTTTTAAAAGAATATCTGATTTTGAAAGCCACTGTAATGACTAAACATAAAGAATGGAAAGAAAGTAGAAAATAATTTATCGACCAGTGGAAATTTCCAGAATATTTAATCTGATTCACATCATTTGCATGAGGAAATTGGTGAAAATTAAAAAAAAATAAGCTTACTTTTGTCAATATTTAATTTCAAGTTGGTGCTTTGTGTTTGCAAATTAAGAGCTGTGTGAAAAAGTTAATGGTGACATAAGTATCCCTAATACATGAATCAGTTTAATGAATAAAATGATTCAGAGAATCCATCTAACTTTGCATATTTATAAATATTGAATCCTATTTGTTAAAAATGTTTAAGTAATCAAAAATTCAAATTTTTTTCAGAAAGTAATGCTCTGATTTAAAATATGTAACACTTACATATATTTAGCCATTTCTCAATAAACAAAGTAAAATGTTTAAAACTTTAAGTCAGGATTTATGAAATACAATCTTATCAGTACAGTCAGTACAACAATTGTGAGCATTGTTTCCAATAGTGACCACCTCTCTATCTTGCAAAGGCAAATAAAGAACAAGGCGTTTAAAGAGGAGTTGATCTTCATGATGATGCACGTTACTAACTTGGTACCAGACATCACTCCAAGCTAGAGGCTGGCAAACTACTATTCTCCAAATCTAGTCGCATGTCTTTTCCAACACAGTCCTTGACCTAAGATTGTGATTAGTGCCCTTTATGGATCTCTTATGTGGTTATCATGTGTAAATAAAATTCAGGCAGGGAAGAGAGCATAGGTGTTAAAGAAAATTCCAATACTATAAAATAGAAAATACTTGGAGACATCAAAATCTTACTACTTATATGATCCTTCCAGAAAGATTTAAGTGTTCTAAGAATTTGATTAAAAGAACATTTAAGTTTACATAAATGGTAAGGAAAGCAGTGAATCTAACAGATTATATCTACAACATATATATATATATATATATATATATATATATATATATATATATATATATTATGTTCAATAATTTAAATGACAAACACATCTGAAAGAATAGTAGACATAGAAATTATTGTATATATTTTAGTCTATAATAAAAGAAAAACTGATTACTTAGCTATGAATGTAATTTTATGTGATAGTATTTGAAAGACTTGAAACTGAAAATAATGGTTTTTTTTAATTAATTAATTTATTTATTTTTGATACTTTATTTACATTTCCAATGTTTCCCCTTTTCTGGGTCTCCTCTTTGGAAACACCCTATACCCTCCCTCTCCCCACCTCTGTGAGGGAATTCCTCCTCCCACCTACCCGCCCACCCATCCCCATATTCCCACCTTGACATTTCCCTTTACTGGGGACTCTAGCACCCTCAGGCCCAAG
>CM052719.1:39959815-40007263 GCA_028551405.1 Uromys caudimaculatus
GGGTATACAAAGAGGAGACTCAGAAAAGGGGAAACATTGGAAATGTATATAAAGTATCAAAAATAAAAAAGGAGGAAAAAAAAAAAAAAAAAAAGAAAGCATGGGGCTGGTGTGGTAGCAACCCGCCAGTGGAAAGCTAGCAAGCTGGAATGGAGAGATTTTGGAGTTCTGAGTCAGAATCTCCATGAGATACAAACATGTCAGCCATTGCCTGCCAGTGCATGGCTAGCCAGGCTGCCAGGGTAGAGAGTTGCCTGCACAAGCACAGGAACATGCTGGTTCCTTTTAAAATATTTCCCGCAACAACATACATTTAACTACACATGCATGAAATACTTTATCATTTACATATAAAATGTTCATTATATCACTGTTATTGTCTATACCTTCATGTAAATGTAATATATGTAAATATATATATATGACATGTGATATATACATGTAACATATATACACGTACATGTGACATGTGTAAATAAATATATATGACATGTGCTTGTTCTATGATGTGTCTATAGATAGAAGGGAAAGGGTAATGATATATTGATATTAGATAAGGATTCTAAAAATCTAAATCAAATTTTTTTAGAATGATGAGTATTTTAAAAGGATTCAGTATCAATATTATACAGATACAGTATAATGGAGTTATATAAAACAAAATTAAGAATGTTAAGTAATAAAGGCATATTTTGACTTACATATTTTAAAAGTCAATTTATTATCAGATTTCTGAAAGGTGTTAGATTTATGAATGATATTCTGTACCTTACTACTGAACTTTATGATCATAATGTAGAATATAATTCTCTAGTACGTATGTCACATTCACAATGAGAACAGAAATTTCAAATTGTGAAATACATTTCAATAGCAATTAAAAGAGAGAAATCTACTACTACCTCCGTTCTCTTCACACAATAACTGTAAATTAAGAGATAACAGCATTCATATTCCTCCTGTCTCTGACTCTTTTGGCAAGTCCTACCTGTGTATACCATCAACATGATCCACAAAATCAACCAAGCAGAGCTCATTGGGACTCACAGAGACTGAATCAATAATCATGGCACCTGTATGGGTCTAAGCTAGGTCCTCTGCATATATGTTATAGTTTGTTTAGCTTGGCATTCTTGTGGGACTCCTAACAGTGTACTCCTTTTCCTGTTCTTTAGACCCTTTCTCTTACTAGGTTGTCTCATCCAGCCTTGATATAAAGGGTTGTCTCCAGTCTTATTGTAACTTGCTATGCCATGTTCAGTTGATATCCCTGGGAGACATCTTCTTTTATGAAGAAAAACAGAGGATTTGAAGAAGATCTGGGGTTGAGAAAACAGGAAGGAGTAGAGGTAAGGAAAATTTCAGTCAGGATGTAATATGTGAAAGAAGAATAAATAGGTAGAGAGATAGATAGATAGATAGATAGATAGATAGATAGATAGATAGATAGATGATAGATACATAGATACATAGATACTAGTGTATATAACCATAAACAAATTTTAAAAATCTGTTTTTTAATCTAATTTTGCTTCATAAAAACAAAGACTCAACAGCAGAAAAAAAAGACACACCAAAAGAATTAGGTACAATTATTCCAAGATCTAAAAGATGAAAATGTTTATCTTTGCCTAAATAATCTGCTGTTCTAAGAATAATGCAAAAAATAATAAGGAAATATTTCTAACTGATTGGAAGTGTAATGCAAACAACCCTAAAACAGGTGGGATGGTGGGCTACAACTAACCCTACTTGTAGAGCAAAGATCGTTTTTGTGGTTTATGCTGCTATAGGGGAACACAAACCACAGTCCCTTTACAGTGAAGAAGAAGAAAAAAATCAGAGTAATCAAGAAAGGATTACATTCCTATAAAATTAAGAAGAAGCAAAGCTAATGTATAGAGATTTAAGTATGAAGGACTAGTTCATACTGCCAGAAATTGTTTTGTAAGTGGTCAACCTGTTTCAGACATAATTTACTTAAATGTACATTTTAAAATACATCAAAACTTAAAAGAAGTACCTGGTATGGTGTGTGGTCATGAAAGAATTGGAGAAAGGCAGACTACGGTCACCCTCAGCTAAATGAAGTGGCAAAATATCTTGATTTTTTTAAAAAAATGCAAGGAAGAGAGCAAGAGTACAAGAGTTAGAATGATAGAAAAAAGAAGGACAGAGGGGGCGTAGGGGAGGAAAGGAGGGAGGGGCGGAGGGGGAAGAAAAGGAAGGAGAAAAGAGAGGAGTAAAGAAAAAACAGGGAAGGTAGCTGGAGGAAATAGCGAGGGAGTGAAAGAGGGAGGGAGGAAGGAAGGAAAGAAGGAAGAAAGGGAGGGAGGGAGGAAGGAAGGAAGAAAGGAAGGAAGGTCAGAAAGCAAGAAAGAAAGGAGGGAGGGTAAAAGAAATTGTAACTTTCATGTTATCATATATAAAAATAAATTTAAATTTTTAAATAATACAGATTATTATCAAGAAAATATGTATAACATTTTCATGGTTGAGTTATTTAATTCATTAAGTTCTCTGTAAACTGAAAGGCTCACAAAGCTCTTTCTAAAGAATTCATGAAATGAGCTTCATGGAAATAAAGAGTCTTTGAAAGCAAACAAAGGAGAGTTCCAAAATGGGTCAGGGGAAGTACTTTTAAAAACCATTCAACTCTAACAATATATTATAGGGTATAATAAAAATATGAAGATGTTTGTCATTTAAAATGATATTTTATATCATTTATTATTGCAAGGATACAATTAAAATATCAGGAATGGATAACCTTGTTGGTTATCCAAGTGGTGAAGATGATGGGACAGAATCTGGAATCAGAAGACTTCATTCATGCCAGAGATGTAAAATGGTTCAGCCACTTAGGTGACAGTTGTGCAGTTTCTTAAGAATCATGTTTTTTAATCAAATTATCTAATTATTGAACTCCTTAATTTTTAGACACTGGAGTTAAACACATGTGCACACACAAATACACACGCAAACCTTCACATGAATGTGTATAATAATTTTATTCCAAAATTTCACAGGTTACAAGCAATCAGGATGCTCTTATGTGGGCGGAGGGATAAATGGGGGACTGAGATAATGGAATGCTATTCAGTACCAAGCAGAACAAAACTAAAATTCTTATTACTAAGTGAAGGATGTCACTTCGAAAGGCTACATTCTCATTCCCCACACACCAATCAGAATGACTTAGATCAAAAACTCAGACAGATGCTGGTGAGGATGTGGAGAAAGAGGAACACTCCTCTATTGCTGGTTGGAATGCAAGCCGGTAAAAACCACTTTGGAAATCAATCTGGTGGTTCCCAGAAAATTTGAAATAGTTCTATCTGAAGACCGAGCAATACCACTACTAGGAATATACCCAAAAGATACTCCAACAAGGAAAAATGCTTCACTATGTTCATAACAGCCCTATTTCTAATAGCCAGAAGCTAGAAACAACCCAGATATCTTTCAACAGAGGAATGGGTACAGAAAATGTGGTACATTTACACAATGGCATACTACACAGCTATTAAAAACAATGACTTCATGAAATTCTTAGGCAAATGGATGGAATTAGAAAATATCACTCTGAGTGAGGTAACCCAGACACAAAAGAACACACATGGCATGTACTCACTGATAAGTGGATTTTAGCCCCAAAGCTCAGCATGCCCATGATACAACCCACAAACTCTATGGAGCTTAAGAAGGAAGATCAAAGTGTAGATGGTTCAATCCTACATAGAACAGGGAACAAAACAATCACAGGAGCTAGAAAGAGGGAGGGACCTGGGGTGGGAGCTAGAGGAGGTGGATGGAAAAAAAAACAGAGGGCAGGAACAGGTATTAGAAAGGACAGGTACAAAGGAGAGAAGTACAAAGGATCAGGAAATTGAATAGAAACGTATATCAGGGGGTTAGGGAACTAAGTTTATCTACTAGAAAGTCCCAGACTCCAGGGAAGAGAGAGGCTCCCAGGAGCCAATGGTGATGTCTTAAGCCAAAATGTCCAATTAAGAGGATATAGAACCTGTAGAGACCACCTCGAGTAGATAGGCACAGCCCCCAGTGGAGGGATGAGGCCACCCGTGCATCTCAAAAATTGTTAACCCAGAAATGTTCCTGTCCAAAGGAAGGACAGAGACAAAACAATGCAAAAGAGACTGAAGAAAAGGCCATCCAGAGACCGCCCCACTTAGGAATCCATCCCATCTCAGACACCAATTCCCCACACTACTGCTGATGCCAAGAAGCGCTTGCTGACAGGAGCCTGATATGGCTGTTCCCTGAGAGGTTCTAACAACCCCTGACCAATACAGATGCAGATACTCACAGCCAACTATCAGACTGAGCCCGGAGACACCATGGAATAGTTAGAGAAAGGACTGAAGGAGGTGAAGGGGATTGCAACCCCATAAGAAGAAAATATCAACTAACTGGACCACCCAGAGCTCCCAGGGACTAACCACCAACCAAAGAGTATACGTGGAGGGAGCCAGGACTCCAGATATATAGCAGAGGGTGGCCTTATCTGACATCAATAGGAGGAGAGGGAGACTTCTTGTCAGTGGTAGGGGAATGCTAGAGGGGTGAGGCAGGAGTGGGTGAGTGGGTAGAGGAGCGCCCTCATAGAGGCAAAGGGGTAGGGGAGAGGGAGGAAGGGATGGGGAATTGGTGGAGGGGTAACTAGGAAGAGTGGTATCATTTGAAATGTAAACGAATAAAATGATTATTAAAAGACGAAAAAACTACAGGATGATTGAGTATGGTAAAAGAAGAAGAAATGCCAGGGGAGAGTGTGAGGCAAGGATGCAAAGGCAAAGCACAGAGTTTTGAGAACCGTGAAAGTCCTCTTACGTAGCATCTCCATAGATACCCAGCCATCTCTACTTATGCAAAGCCATCTAGAATGAGGATATAAAATTATACAGTTGTTTAAAAGATGCTTACACAAAATTGCAGCTCCCTTGTAATTAACCCTATTTGTCTTTATTTCACCCATCAATTAACTATTTCAATATGATATAAGAAGAAAACAAAACCACCACCACCAACAACAACAACAAAACAAAAAACAAAAAACCTTATATCCACAAAAATCTCCTAGGATTGGGAGAAAGTTTCTTCTAAGTTACATGTCTGTAAAGTCACCAGGTAGGAACATTGAGTTTGACTGGCAACTCATTGGTCTTTAAATTGTAACTAAAAGGAATTTAATATTCCACTTTATCTGGTTGCAGTAGTCATGAGTTTACTGGACATGCAGATGGGAAAGACATACAAAACTGATGTTCAGACTGAGGTTCAGAGTGGCCAGAAAGATTTTTATGAATCATTTTTGCACATTTTTCAGAGTGTGTAACAAAGAGCACAGCACCCATAGGTGTCAGGGAAATCCAGTCACAGAAATGATACTTTTTGTGAATGTAGCAGCCACAGACGGACAGAAGGATAACCTTCAGTTTGGCCTTTATAACTCACAGGAAAGACTGTACAGAAGATGACCATAGTTACAGAAGGACATGAAAGAAAAATCATATAAAGGAAAACTAATACAAACAAAGAAGAGGACGTTTCTTTGCAATGGCTTCCTATCTTTCTCATTGTGTTTCCAGGGGATGAAGACTGGCACTTTCCCCTCTGTCTCACTCCTTTCTCTAATTTTCTTCACTGCTACTGAGCATGATACTCTTACCACTTCGGGGTCCTATGTATTCTGTACAGGGAGTATAAAAGCATTCATGATGAAAGATGAAACTCATGTCCAGTTATTCAGCTTTCTTCTAACCAAGCAGCATTGGGAGAACCATATAATATTTTTCTAAAAATGTTATTGCCATTTCTGTACAAAGGATATTGAATATGATATATGTGATGACAATGAAATTTCTTCAAAAGATGTATTAGTCAAGACATGTGCAAAAGTAATGCATTGGGGAACATAATGAAATTTTCTGGGTTTTTAAGTCTCAGTGAGACATTAGACAAAGGGAGAAAAATGAAATGGAAAAGGAATACAAGCTGAGCATTAAGAGATACTGAGACAGATTGGAACCACTGTGTCTCCTTTTTTCTTAACTATGTGTGAGCTATTCAACAAACCACCTCTTCAGTTCCATGTTACAATACATTTCACCTACCAGTCCATAAGTGTATCTGCTGAATGAGACAGTTTGACATGTCTTAAAAGGATTTCGCTATTTTCTCTTTTTTGTTTCTTTTTATATAATGTTCAAATGGAAGCCTACTAATGATGCAAATTTGATTAAGTAAGAATATATTCCGTATGGAGTCCTTGACAATGATTGTAATATTGATGCGGAACCTCAATCCAATCAGTATGGTGTGTTTTCCAGTTCCTTACAAGATTCTAACAGCCAAAAGAGAAAGATGATATTTAACAAGCTAGAAACAGTTAATAAGTCATTCCACTGTGTTTTTATATTTTTCTTAAAGTATATTTACTAACAAAAATTTCCATCATAATTTAAGGTGCTTTGCTTTCTTTGTTCTAAATAAAATTCCAATCACCAAATTAGATATTTTATGAAATCTTCATGCATGGAGAGAATAATTATTTCTTCTATAATCTGTTCTGTGAATGACATGAAAAATCATTTTCATATTCTTTTCTTGATCCTATATAGAACCCATGTCAAGCTGAATATAGAGAGAATGGGAATACCTTCCCTGGCATTTTTAGAATTCTAATTCATTATAATATTCCTATTCTTTTATATTCAAAGTTCATGTGCACATTGTTGCATGACTGTACTCCATTCCATATTCTGATTTCAGTCACCCTTGCCCTTACATGTGTTGCTTAAAATTTAAGTCAGAAACTTAGGCCAAAAAGAAAAATCTTAGTCTAAGGAACTGTTAATCAAATTCAAAGCAATACAAGTTCTTGGAAGCACTCTTCACTTTCAGTTGCTGTATTTAAATACACCACTTTCACCACAGCTAGTAGTTTGGATTTCATCATAAAATACTCTCGTAAAAACTATTTAATTTTTCTACTATGGGGAGGGAGGGCTTGATCTCTTATTAAACATTTTATGGAAAAGTCTGAGTGCTTTAAATTATTTATTGAATTGAAATCCAGGCCTTGGAAATTGCTGGCATACACACACACGTAATATTATCAGCCTACTGAGGACCATTAGGTTGTAAAGCGCTGCTGTAGCAACAGCTCCAGTACAGCTGCTGGAGCTCGTGCAACTTTTACTGCAGTTATAAAGTCATTTATTACATTTCCTTTATGATGCTAATGCATTGTAGTCTGTAACTTTATTGATTCTACTGTGATAAATACAGAAACGTATGATATTCTCTGTGTGTGTAGGTGTGTGTGTGTGTATGTGTGTGTGTGTTTTGTGGGGAGTGTGTATACACAGAAAGACAGAACTCATAGTAGTCTGTTACATTACAAGTCACTTAAACTTAAAAGCTCCATAAAAATATTAATAAAGGCTATCAAAGGATATGTTTGTATAGTGCATTTTAGTCATATTGTTTCATTGTTCCCTGTAGAATGACTTTTAAGTTATTCTTTACTAAAATGTACAAAAGATAATAGGAACAGCTAGGTTTTTTTCTTAATTACAATCATATCAGGATGGAACACAATTTGCAATTCACTGAGAGGAACAATAACTACACTATTTACAAATAGTCAAATAAAAAACAAGCAGTCGTTACAAGATAATGTCCACAGACCCAAAGGAACCCCAAATTGATAATTACCTCTTGTTCAAATTGCCTATATTTAGCTCTACTCATGGTACAATTGTACATAAGAAACTGTCATTTTCTGTAGAGAAAAATATTCAATGACATGAATCAACTGTTTCCTTCTGGAGGTTTATTAGTCACTGATGCTTCTGTCACTAGAACACCACAGGGAAATTCATACCCAGCTTGGGGAACTTGGGGAACTTCTTGCAGTCCGGATCAGAGCTGAGGCTGCCCAGCTACTCACTGCCTTGCGTTTCCCCCGTATATCCATTTTAGAAGGGAAAGGAATGAGGAATGGATCAACAAGACACTCCAAGGATGTGGAAAAGCAAGAGGAACACTGTTCTTCGGCATCAATTCTTGAGGAGAACATTCAATTCAAAGTGAAAATTATGTCATTTAATTTTCCCTAGAAAAAAGTATAAAAATGAGCATATAGGTAATATTTAAGGAAAAGTTCATGTAACATGGAGGTTATAATAAAGGT
The DNA here is from genome assembly GCA_028551405.1 of Uromys caudimaculatus. Taxonomy (NCBI): domain Eukaryota; kingdom Metazoa; phylum Chordata; class Mammalia; order Rodentia; family Muridae; genus Uromys; species Uromys caudimaculatus. The sequence goes on from CM052719.1 coordinate 39,968,037, forward strand.
GATTCTTGATTCAGTTTTTATCCTTCACTAAATTTATATCGATTATATCTATTATGAATATGCTTTGTTACATTGTCACACTGATGAATGAGTAAATTTTAATAATGAACCTAACTAGGAGAACCTAACTGTTTCTCCAGAGAAGCTTCTTCTTGTAATAGGCCATAGTAATTGTGAAGACTGGTAAATGGTCAGTTGCTTAGGATAGTTGAATGTTCAGTATTAATGGCAACTATATCATAAATGCCAAGGCTTTTAGAATATCATTGATTAAGGAACAGGAAGAATGTAAGAGCCAGAGGAGAGGAGTGAATTAATATGGAAGAATGACATCCAGGCATAACATAGCTGTTGAATTCTTGATCTTAGACCAGAAATGATTATTCTCTCAACATCTGCACAAGACTGAGCCATGTCAAGACCCTGTTGTGAACAGAGAATGGTCACACAGAGACACAAAATCTAATACCCTGGCGAATGAGTCTTATCCACTGCCAAGTCTTGTTACCAGCTTTGGATGTAAGCCTATGTAATCTGACCACAACTTCTATGTGCTGACTCTGAGAATGTGATTCCTCAAATATTTCAAGTCAGTGACACTGATCTCTGATTAATCAGCTGATTTTTCAGTCTCAGCTCTCTAGCACTTATTGTACAACGGGTTGCATAGATATGTTACTCCCATAGATCCATCTATTAAAAGGATTAATTCAAGCAACACCCAAAGCAGAAACCTTTGAAGACTTTATTTGCCTGCTTGCTGGCTTGCTTATCTGTGTCCCTATATACTCTAAAGACATCTGTCCATGAAGGGTCCCAATTACAGTGGACTGGAACCTCCTATGTTAAATTTTGCAAACATAATATCCTACAGACATGCTCAGCTACTTGGATTTAATCAATTATTCAACTCAGTTTTCCTCGATTATAAGTTGTGACAAGTAGATGATAAAAACTAAGCAAGACAAAGAATAAAAGGAGGAAAAAAAATAGGTTGGTGAATGTTTATGGAGAGACCCTGGTGGAATTGAAGGAAGGCTATGATCAAAATATTTTTGTACCTTTATGAAAGACTTAAAGAATAAATTAAGATACTTTTCATAAACATAAAAGAAAATACCCCTAGATTTTTGACAGAGACTATATCAAATATGTAGCATGGGTATTTCTGTAAATTTATTACTTTAAATTTTCAGCATGGACCATGTTTCAATTTATTTGTGTCCTCTTAAAGTTCTTTTGTCACTAACAATATAGTTTCAGAGCATAGATAATTTACTTTCTTGGCTAAGTTTGTAGCTATTGTTTTATTTTTATTCAGTTGTAAAGAGGATAGTTTTTGATTTACTTTTTGTGCTAGACCACTTACCATGTATTGAAATATAGACTTTTTTCATGTTGGTATTATATCCTGAAACTTCGCTGAATTAATTTAATTATAGCTGAAAAGAAGCTTTGTTGGAATCTTTGAATTTGATGATCATGTCATCTGCCAATAGAAATCATTTTATTTCTTTCCTTCTTATTTAAGTATCTTTTATTTGTCTTATCTAATTGATCTTGAGAGTACCTCCTGCAAATGTTTTAAACAGAAATATTGAGAATCCTTGCTGTAAACCAAGTCTTTGAGGATAAACTTCATTGATTCCAAAAGCTTATTGGGAATTTGCTTTTAGTAATATTTATCATTGTGAAGAGTACTCCTTGTATACTAAAATCTACAAAATGCTTTTATCCAGGAAAAAATATTGAAATTTGCCAAATTTTTCACCACCCATTGATATGATCATGAATTCCTTGTTTCTAACTGCTACGGTATATCTCAGTGATTAATTTTCAAATGTTAAACTACCGCTGCATGTAGAGGTAATTATCATTTGATGATTTGAATCTAAAATTTCAAATTATTTTTGCCTTATTCAATATTTTGCATAAAAATTCATCAGAGATCATGAGGTATAGTTTTGTTGACTTACAGTGCATTTGTCTTAATTTATAAAGTGATGTGGACCTTGTACAATATGTATTGTCCTTCTCTCTAGCCCTTATTTTTATTTATTCATAAGAAGATTTCATTAAGTGGTGCTTCTGATTTCTGAGCTCTATTCAGCTCCAGGGAGTGACCTAACTGGTGTGTTAAATGAGTAAAGAAAGGTTAGACATGAGGTACACAAAAAAGTTGAAATCTGGTTGTCTGGGGTCTCGGATGAAAATGCTTGGAGTGTTTATTAGGAGTCTTACAAGGGAGCAGTATTATTACGTACAGATAAATAGGGATGTGAGGTTAGTAAGGCTGGAACAAGGAACTTGACTAATCTAAGTAGGGGCAGTCTCTGTAAGGCTAGAGTCTCTAGGCCGTAAAGCATTCTGTAGGAGAAGGCTATTGTGGACTCTTTCTGCACACACTACCAACATTCACACTCAGATCCAAGGACATCTTTGTTATACCTCTGAGCCTCAACTCAGGAAAAGACTTTGTCACTGGGTTGAGGACCTTGACATAGCTGTACCCATGTCAAACAATACACATTCACACAGAACTTCATTTGCTCCATACACCCCGGAAAGTTCAACATAATTAAGTTGCAAAATCACATGGTTGTTACAGGTTCTTTTTTGTTTGGGGGGGATTATTCCATGGCTTTGACATATATTGATTTGCATAAGGTTCTTCATTCATACTGAATTAATTAATTAGAGGCTAAAACATACTTTGGAATTGGGAACTCTGATGTTTCTACTTTTGTTCTTCCTGGTGATCTGGTATATTTAAAGTTTTGTACTTCCCAGTGAGCTTTTGAACAATTTTTCTGGTGCTAGTTAAAATTGTGTTGTGATTTTGGCCAAGAATACATAAGACTGTAGATTAAATTGAATGAGTTGCATGTTTTAAAATGTCTTCTGATCCATACATATAGATCCCAATGGCTCAGTTTACTTCTGTCTCTCAGTCTTCCTAATGCTGTGACCCATTAATACAGTTCCTTATGTTGTAGTGACTCCCAACAGTAAAATTATTTTCACTGCTACTTGATAACTGAAATTTTGCTGCCTTTATGACTTATCATGTACATATTTTAGAGATAGACTTTTGCCAACAGGGTCATGATTTTATTTCATCAAGTTTATCTGTTCAGTGTCTACTTTTGTTGCATGTTACTATTGAGTTAATTATAGTAATTAGGAAAAATATAATTCTCTATCATAAATAAAATTTAAATAAAATAATCCTAAAAACTAAAAGCACAGTTAATATTTCCTGATATTCCATCTGTTATTTCAGCTGCTTTCAGATAAAAAAATCAATGAACTAGTGAGATCAAGCTGAGAGCCTCTGATATACTAGGCAAGTGCTCTGTCACTTAGCTCTTCTCCCAACCTGAGAAGTATACTAATAGAATATATGGTAGAATGTATAATGCAATACATAAAGTCTCAGACTTACTTAGGATTATCAAAAGGAATAGAACTACTAGAATAAATAAATATTTAAAACATGATTAATTAGATTGGTATTAGACAATTCAACCTGAGGATTCCAACATAGACTATCTGTATACTGGAGAGCTGTGACCCTGTTTGTGACTAAGTCCATGATGCTAGATGCCTCTGTGACTTTAATCATGCAATGAATATCTAGGGAATTCCTGGTAAATGAAGAGCCACAAGTCTTCATTTACATTTAAAAGCCAAAAAATAACCTTTCTTCAGGTATCAACAAAGAATCCTTTAACTTTAGCGGCCCCAGGATAGGCATATTCGCGATCAGAGAGGCAAAACAAGCAGTTAAAAATCAACAGCTTCTCCTGGGACTTCCTTATATCTGGGTCACTAATGGAAAGTATTTCCCAGTTTGTATGAGGATCCGGTCCCTCAGTCAACCTTTACAAAAATTCCCTTATAGACAAACCAAGAGACATCTCTTAGTCTCAAATCCACTGAAGATGATAACTAACACCAACCATCACAGTTCCTAATTACTGTATACATTATTTAATTCCATGAATTAGTAGTAATAAAGTCAATATAAAATTTGTAAACTACTCATATCTATTTCATTTCTATTTACATAGTATTTTGAAATTATATATTCAATAAGCAGTGATGTTATTTAATATTTTTGTGTGCATTATATTTTTTCTAAATAAGAGAGATAATAGCAAGTATTTCTCTATATGATATGTAATTTATAAACATATGTTTAAGCTTTATATGATAGTTGATCTATGTATTTCACATAGTGGTTTCCAACTTTCATTTAGTTTATAAATGTCTGGAAAATTGGTTTATTTCATGTCTAAAGTCATATAGAGAATTAGCATAGCATGTATAATAACTATTTTGTAACACAAAATCACATAATAATAAATTTTAAATAACATTAAGATATTACAAGTGAAAATTGATTACCTCATAGTGTTTAATCTATCTATATTGCTGTCATATCCCATAGGAAGCGATAGAATTTTTCTTCTATCAAACTTGGGAAAACACAAGAGCTTATTAAACACAAGAATATAGATCTAAGTCCATAATTGTCTATCTAGGTCATTTTTTTACTCCATTCTGTAGATACTATTACTTTTATTTGTATAATGTTTAATTTATTTCTTTCATAGCTATTTCCATCAACTCTACTTGCTTTTATATTTGTTCTTTGAAATTTGTTTATTGCCTAGTTTTTGGTTATAATGTTTATTTGAATCTACCTGATGAGAAGGAAACGTTGGATTTGGTTTTAATATTTGAACTGCCTAATGCATCTCTGTGAATCAATATTATCTGAATTAATGGAAAGAATGAAACAATGGTTATTCATAGTGTTAAATTTTTAAAAAAACATGGTTCATAGGAAAAGCTGTGAAGTATTTAATATAGTCAGATGCAATGTCATTAATATTATTAAGCTATATTTAATGTATGCTTATGAACACTTCAAAGATATTTCATTAAGTTTCAAAGGACTCTTGTCTATTAATGACTTATTTGTGGATTATATTAATACCAATGGAATACACTGCATTTGAGTTAAGTGAATAAATATCACCAAAACCATAAATGCACATATTAACAAATTTAAACTCTCCAGTTTGGAAGCCCTCATTTGACAATAGACCCGTAATTGCCAAAGAATTATAAAAACATCAATAACATTACAGATATTACAAATACTACTTTTATAACCAGTGTTATATAATTTGTTTCTCTTCTATAATGCAATTTTTATATTATCTAAAATAATAGAAGTGTCATTGTATTACTTCTAACCTAAATTTTCAGTACCAATGAATGAAGTTTGATATTTCATAGTGTTCTGTTTAGACTTAATATTACTCAATGCAAGTCTGTTAGTAGGCCAGAAATTTGAGTCCTCCTTTGGGGCAAAGTTTTAGAGGTAGCCAGGGAACATAGCACATAAAACAATCTAACCAACAATATTCATGCATATCATTTAATAATTACCTAAAAGACTGATTGTAAATTTTATAATAAAAGAACTTATGTATACATATAAAAACAGGCACTGAATCAGAAATACATGGGTTTTTCTAATATTTTTTTATTGAGATTATAGCAAGAAACAGTTTTCTCTAGGGAAGAACACACTAATTGGTTATCCAATACCAAATAGAAGTAGTTTGCATTTTACCAAACAGTTTTCCTGTTAAAATTAATTTAACTTTGCTTAAATATCTTAATATAAGTATTCAACTTTACATCTAAACTCCTTAGATTGAGAAATGAGTGGGAAAAGTCTATAGAAATACATAGAGTTTTAAAAAAAAATTGCTGTTGTTGGGTGATCCTGTATTCCAAGAGACTGAAGATTATTAAGGAATGGCAACACATGACTCAATTCTAATAGAAATGTGGATGAAAGCCAGTCTATCTAATTATTTATAGAAATCCCACCTGCTCTTAACTACATTAATTTTTAAGCTGTGTTTTTGAAAACAGGATCATATGTTACATTTCTCTATATGTTTCTTAGCAGTTAGGGTGTTGTTAATGGTTGTTTAGACAGACACAGCACTGTAATGTGCTCTACTATCAAGTACAAGTTCTGGGTACTTGTCATCCTTCACCATCTAACACACAGTGCCAATACACTCATTATGAGATGATAGAGTAGAATTAGGTATTCACAGTTAACTGGAGACATAAAAGTACAATGCATTTCTGCAATCATAAGTCATTGAAAATCACAGTGGATAAAACCTCTGTATGAGAGTAATTTCAGAAGCAGATGGCTCTACACAACTTTCATAGCCCTTCAATTTCTTTATTGCGAATAAAAGAGTTGCTAGAATTGGTAAAACAAAGCAGATCACAGCTGTTTCAACAGTACATATTTTTTATAAGGATGCTTAAACAGGCTTTAAGTGATGTGACATAGTTTTTGTAAAATTCTCACATGTCATTTTATGTCATTATTGAGTATAATATGCCCCAATGATCAGGTACCAAGTGCTGTGTCTATAGAGACGGTTCATCAGAGAAGAATGAGACCAGGCCCTGGGATATTTTCAGAAAATTTGGATTCATTTCAACATGAAAAGAAGCATAAAGCACACTGGTGTAATTGAAATTAAAATTAACTGCTGTTATCTAAGATAAAACAAAAACTACTGTTTTATAAAACTTTTGATTAAATCACTGTGAGATTATTTCTAGAAATTTATAAAGATAGTTAGTGCTCTGTCTGACCTACAAAAACTAAACCTGTTTTATCACAGTCTGCCAGGTAGTTTTCATTCTGTACTCCAGTGATATTTTGAACCTAACTCTAATGGGGGGTCATGCTCTGGTGAGCACATTGAAATGCTCTGTTTTCTCACTTGATACAGAGTGCTATGGAACTAGAAACTGTATCTTTCCTCTCTTGTAACTATAGTACTTGCTCCCATGCTAATTGTAAGTTTATCATGAACCAAATAATAAATAATTAATGGAAAAATGATACATGGAATATTTTATTAGGTTTCAGATTCAAATATACAAATAAAGATAACCATGGCAACGATAAGATACATATAAATCTCAAGTCAATATCAACCTTGCAAAAATGAAGAAAAAGAAAAAACTTATTTTAAAATGCATGATTTATAAAGAAAATGAATTAGATAAACATGATCTTTTAATATAAAAATGTTTTCATGATTTTGACACCAAAAGCATGAGCATGCATACATGCATATATAAACAAACACACAACCACACCCACACATACTCACACAAATATGTAGATAGATAAATGATAGATAGATAGAGAAATGATTGGTAAATAGATGGTAGATAAATAGATGAAAGACAAATGATAGCTAAATGATAGCTAGATAGATGATAGATAGATAGATAGATAGATAGATAGATAGATAGATAGATGGACAAAATACAGTAAACTGAACACCAAAAAGCTTACAAACATAGATATATCATGAGAAAATAACAGAGAATGAAAGATCAACTCATGGCATTTGAGAAAATGCTTATAGACCCTAGTTTTGGACTGTTTCATATACGCATGTCACAAATTTTAGACTTTCTCACACCCTATTATCTGTCTCATTCTGCTGCTTCCTTTCTCAGAAACTCTTCTTCTTAGAAAACTTCATTCCTGTGTCCACATCTTTCTGAACATGTACCCACTCAAAAAGAGATGTGTAGTGTATATGAGAGTTGGTGGGAGATGTTTGAAGTCTAGCACAGATAGTTTCTCAATAGTTACTGATAGACTGAAGAAAGTGACAAATCTTTCCACAGTCACTATTAACTGCCAAGATTTCCTAAGAGAGAGGCGAGCCCATTCCTTTCCATGTATAAGATTTCCCAGTCATGCACAGAAACCACTGCTACAGTGAATTCATAACAACTGCAGCTCTATGATTCTACGACTTCTATAGCAGTCCTCTCAGTCTTTGGCACATAGAATATGTCTGTGATGTTCCCCAATTCTTTGGGGCCCAATTTTCAATGTAGGGCTGAGCACTCCATAGTTGCTTATCACCGTGTGAATAGTTGTCTTTGTTAAATACTACCCAAAGCAAACAGATTTTCGAATGAAGGCTGGGAGATTGCTAATCAATTGTTATTAAGATAATTATATAGAAGACAGTGTGATACTAACCCCATTTAGTATGTTCTCCCTTAATATCTATGACATCCCTAAGCAGAGGTTTGTGGTAAGGTTTACAGTTCTAGACATGTATTCTCACCTATAAATTGGCCTCGAATCCAATCAGAGAGCCACTTTGCAATAGTGAGATTACTTTTCAGGTAGGGCATCACTGTAACTAACAGGATTCACAGATGGGTGATACTGTTAATACATTTTCTTCTCCACCATCCTGCAAATCACTATCCAAAACTATAAAAGCCAGCAGAAAGGAAGCTTCAATACACAGTAGCAGCTGGAGATTTTTGTGTCATGTAACTAAAGTGTGTAGTATCTTCAGCAATATGATCTTACTAAAAGAAATTTTCTACTCAAAAGAAACAAAAAGAAATAAATAATTATTCAGAAGATATTATGTCTTCTTTTGCTATTAAGATGTAAATGCCTACTGATATTTTTACAGTAAGGTACATTAAAAACTCTTCACACACACACATATGTGTATATATATATATATATATATATATATATACATATATATGTAAATATATCATAGACAGAATGATCAAGCCAACAAAGGAGGTAATTTGGTCAAAGAAAATGGAAACCCAAACAAGCTGTATGTTTCCTTCCACTCATGTAAATGACAAGAAACTACTATATAAATAAAGACAAATATCCCTACAACTTTGCAGCTTACAAACATTTGGAATTGTATAATTGTATGACATCTAACATCTAATATGAAGTAAGAAAATGTTGGGAACAAGCCTGGCGTGGTGGGATGAAGCCCCACGTGTCTGTCCCAGGGTACTGAGGCTCTGGGTGGGACAGGAAGCGGGAAGTGGCCGCGAGTCTTCCCACACAGACCGATGGGACAGGTGGGCGCTGTGGGAAGCCTTTGCAGGACCTGCTTTTGGGAGGTAGGGGGTCATTCTTGGGAATGTGTGGCAGCCTTCTCGTGGGTTCTCTAGCCCGGCACACCACAGTTGCTGTAGGGTGCCATAGCCGGAGCATAGCTGGGGTTCCCGACGAGACCAGGTTTCAGCAGCTTGGGGCACTGGGCTAGTTGCTTAGGCTTGGGTGAGTGAGTACTGTCTGGGAGCGCTGAGAAGCCCTCACTGAGAGATTAGACTTGGATCCTTAATCAAGGCCTGGATCCCTCGCTTCCCACAGCGGGTCCAGATGAAGAGACAGTCCATAATTCTAAGACGTTTATTTTCATTGTGTGGAGTGGCATGGATGGAATTGTACCCCTGGCCTCTGGGAGAGGTGAGGCAGATAAAGTAACTGGGAAGGGGCATAGCTAAGCCTCTAGGTGTCTCATTAACATGGGGATGGCTTGGAGCTGTGTGGCCACACCTCTACCTGAGGAGAGGTGGAACATGACCTTGACTGGAGCCAAAGCCTCCCGGGAGTGTTGGCATAAAGTTTTCCGTCCCTTGTGGATTATTCCACAGGGTCACCCAAATTTTATGCCTGTGCTCAAGTAGGTTCCAGATTGCCTGTCACAGATCACTGCCCCACAAGAAAATACTTTATATACATCAAATTACCATAAAATTCTGCTTTGTCAATATCATATAATATCTAAAATACATAAATAAGGCATTGTTTATTGTGTATAGAGAGAAGACATCCGATTATTTCATTTAACTGTATCCATGAAACACAATATGTTGAAGAATGCACTCAAAAGCTGACAGGCCAAACTTCTTAGTTTGGAGACAAAATAAATATAAATGATTCATTTAGTGTGCTCACTATGATGTTAGAAACAGAAGGCAAAAACTATCCTGTTAGTTACACATTTGGAGTGTTTTGATATCCTTATTTTAAAATGAATTCATTTGCAACACACAGACTATTTGAAGGATGAATGTGGTTCTAGCAATAATTCCTTTCATCCATGCCAGGACTACGCTGCTCCTTTGATTTGGAATTGCTTCAAGATGTGGAATTAGTTCAGGATATTTCTTGTCTCCTCAAATATCCTCTTTCCTCTCTTTCATGGGAGCTTTCTGTAGCATCCTTTTTTGGACACATTATGTGTTACTACTCTTCAATTCCATATACATTTGGGCTTTCTCAGAGAAACCTTGCTAACTCTAGGGTTTCCCAATGAAGCCTTTTACTCATACACTTGCATGCCTTCCTCCATTGCACATGACTCTGCCTATAGATATATTATAGTTCTGTGATTATCATGCTATTTTTTCTCCTAGAAGCAACACTGCCTACCAAGAGAATCCTGTAGCTGCCTAGCTTGTGGTTTTCTTCATTACTTTCAAGAACGTTATAGATTCCATCTTGGGTTTTCCTTTACTATCTACTGTGCACGTGTTCCCTGAAAACTACCAATTATGTAAGTAAATAAATGGATTTTCCTAAGTGGACAAGCTATTTGTAATGAACAAAATTCTGCCATAAGAACATAATTTTAATAAAAAGTAGAATGAAGAATAGAGAAGGTATTAGGCATTGGGAGGCATAAATACTATTAACTATAACTTCTAAGACTTTGGTTTGAAACCTCTCTGGTTAGAATGGCAAAGGAAATAACCCATAACATACGTGGACAAGAACACAAATAACAATTAATGAAACCAATAGCAAACATAATGACAAGTTACAGAGTAGGGCCGATGTGAGGGACAAAAATGGATCCTGTAAAATTTTTTCAGCTGAGTTTCAATTATTTTCTGTCTATTCTTTCGACTTCAAAACCTTATTTCTATTTATTGTGTTGGATCCAACATTTTAGCAATCTGAAAGAAATCCCCTGAAGCTAAGAGGTACATTGAGAGCCTTCCTTTGCGGAGGATATTCACATCTTAGCCTTTCAATGTTTTATTTTTCTCTTTGCATCTATGCCCTTTAGAGCTAGCCTACTTAGATCTGTTAGCTTAAATTGGCTTTCAAGGTAGGGACGTCATGTGGTGATTATTACTTTTATTTTGTGGTAGGAAGGCAACTCATTAATTAAATTAACTGCCCTTCTGGCCCCCTTTTCACAGATTTGGTAATGGATAGAAGTGGTTTACAATAGCCCACCTGATAGCATAGTGTCTAGCATAATGACTCTCTTTAAAGGAAGTAATAACGTGTGCTGCTGAGACAGGAGCTGATTGGGAGTGCTAAGAACAGTTATACCATGGAGGTCAGGGAAAGTTATTCTGCAATACACAGTTTGCTTTTGTTTTACAAAAAAGTAATTTTTTTCTCCCTCATCGAAGTTTCCTTGACTATCTGACTAAATCTAGTTTGCATATGTAGAATGCTCTACTTTGGGTGATCTTTCTAAGGTCAGGCTCTAAAAGCCTCAGTGACACCTTTAACTATTTAACTTCCATAGATTATTAGGGAAGGAACATAAAGTCAGGACTGCATTTTATATTTCTTAGGCAAATTCTAGCCAAGACACAGTTTTAAAACTTTCCCTCATCTTCTCCCAAACAAATGAATGCTTCACTTTCACCTTTTCCCTCACTGTCAAAACAAAAATCACACAGCATGAAGGCACTAAAACCTGAAAAATAATGTGCAAACAGTGCTCTTTTTTTTTAAGTCCAACCTCTAAAATATATACTTTTATTGTCTTGGAAAGTGAGCTAGTCCAGTGCAGAGACATTTTGAGGCAATTCTGTTCATGAAAGTTCACAGCTTGTTATTATTGTCCAAAAGAATGTATTTTATCCACATTTGGTTGAAGTGGAGCCTTCATTTCTGGGTTTAAAAGTGAGTTACTATGCGAGGCTTTACTAAGTTATTTACAGTTGTTACCTCTTAATATATTAATTTGTCTGCACTAGGATCACTCCTGATAATGACCTTCTCTTTTTTCCATTGTAGGAAGATATTGCCCTGTGCTTTGCTTTATGGTACTGTTTGACTTGTAGATTAGGAGTTCTTCCCTATGACTCTGCTTCCACAATCCATGTGATCTCACTAGAAATATGTGAGTTAATACAATTCTCACCACATGAGCTGATATAAAATGAGACTTCAATTTAAAACTAGTCAGTATCACAATTCCAGAAACCAGAATATGCATATGAACACTCCAATATGAGCTACAGTGTTAGAGAGAGAGAGGGAGAGAGAGAGAGAGAGAGAGAGATTTTAAATCCATTTGCAAAGGTTTGCTTATATTTGACCTAGAAAAAAGTGAGACTCTTTGTTACTTATGGATTGTGTATTTACAGATTCAATCACTTGTTAATATTTATTGTGACAGCAAAATCAGCTGAACTTTCACATTATTTCATAAACGTTCACAGACTGGAAACATACTTGACTTTCTTGGCACTTACGTTTCCAGCTGAGGTTGAAAAGGAGACAAAGCACCACTTATTTCAGCTCACACATTAAATGCATGCACTTCACCAAGTGACAATCTATTAGTTCCATGCTTTTGCATTCACATGACTGTAGTTTCCTTGTCCCTCAAAACCAGGCTAATTTATTAGCTAATGTTTCTAATAACAAGAGGGTTGTGATATTCCTTACAGAGAAACCATATTGCTAACATCATTAAAGTTTATATTGCAATGTTTTTATTTACAAATTTAGTGTCATGATTAACTTCTTCAAATCTGATATCTTCAAGCCAAAACACTCACAAAAGTGGATACGTATTGATTGGTTAACAAAATGCTGTGACCTTCTAGAGGCTCATAGCAACTCACCCCTATTTCCCCTAGGAGCAAATGCTCAGTATTCATGGATGCTTTGTCAACAGCGATTTTATTTTATTTTGTTTTGTTTTGTTTTTATTTATTTACAATCCAGTCATTGCCTCCCCCCTCAGTTCTCCCTCCCACAGTTCCTCATCCAATTCCTCCTCCTCCTTGACTGCCAGAGGGTGCTTTCCCCCCACCAGGCTTCTCCCTCTCTGGAGTCTCAAGTCTCTTGAGGATTAAGCACATCTTCTCCCACTCAGGCCTGCCCAGATAGACTTCTGCTATATTTGTGCCAGGGGCCTCAGACTGTCCGTATACGCTCCTTGCTGGTGGTTCAGTCTCTGGGATCTCCCTGGGGTCTGGGTTAGACTACTGATTTTCCTATGGAGTTGCCCTCCCCTTCACCTTCTTCAATCCTTCCCCTAATTCAACCATAGAGATCTCTGACTTCAGTCCAGTGGTTAGGTCTAAGTATCTGCTCCTGTCTCAGTTAGCTTCTGGTAGGGACTCTCAGAAGACAGCTATACCAGGATTCTGTCTGTAAGCACATCACAGCATCAGTAACAGTGTCAGGCCTTGGTGCAGCTCCCCTCCATGAGATGGATCCCAAACTGGGCTAGTCATCAGGCCACCATTCCTTCAGTCTCTTCACCACTTATGACCCTTCAGTTCTTTTCAACAAGAATAATTCTGGATCAGAAATTTTGACTATGGGTTGATAACACCATCTCTCTTCTTGAGGCCCTGTCTATCTACTGGAGGTGGACTCTTCCAGTTACATTTCCCCAGTGTTGAACATTTTTACTAAGGTTACCCTCATTGAGTCCATAAACTCTCTCAATCCCTGTATCTCTAGTACTTTCTAGAGGGATCCCCCACTTCCCACCCCCTCATACCTGATCGTTTTCTCTTTTCCCTTCACCCTCCCTTCTCCCATCCAGGTCCCTCCTTCTGTCCATCTTCAGTGATTGTTTCCTTCTTCGTTCTAAGTGGGATTGAAGCATCATCTCTTGGACCTTTTTCCTTGTTGGGTTGTTATCCTAGATATTCTGAACTTTTTGGCTAATACCCACTTATCAGTGAGTACATACCAAGCATGTCCTTTTGGGTCTGGATTACCTCACTCATGATGATATTTTCTAGTTCCATCCATTTGCATGCAAAATTCATACTATTTAGCTACTAAAAACAAGGACATTGTTTTAAATTTTGCAGGCAAATGGATGGAACTCGAACATGTCAACAGCTGTTTTATTGGATATAAATACCAGAAATATCTACAACCGATTCGTGAATATGAGAGGTTATAGTTTTAAATGACTAAATTATTTACTGCTGTCTTATGAAAGAAATAGGTAAATATTTAGAAAAGCAAGTTAGAATAAAACATGGGAAATGATCTCATTGTTACATATGTCATTATGGAAATGAGAGTGGCAAGACAAAATTGTGGAGATAAAACTGTTTACCATACCAGAACAGACAAGAGACTCATTAAACAATATAAAAAAGAAGAAAAGTCAAAGATGCAATGTAAGACACAGACACAGAAAGAGAGAGAGAGAGAAAGAGAGAGAGAGAGAGAGAAAGGAGAGAGAGGCTATTTCATCACTGTAGTATATAATAATTAATAAAAATGCAATACAATAACATAATGTAATTTTTAATGCTATAATTAATAATTAATGATAATTAATAATATAGTAATTATTTGGATGATTAATTTTTTCTTTTGTTTAATTATAAGACATTACACCTCTCCTCTAAATGATATGAGAGTTCATGTAGAAATTCTTCCCAAAAAACAAGCAAACAGAAAAGGTTAAGAGATAGAAGAAATCAAAACTAAAAAGTAGAAATCAGTGATTGCTTGGAAGTGAGGTAGAGGTCAGTCCTGAGGAATATCAAATTTTGAATGAAACAGTTGGGATAAGAACCTAAATAAATGCTGTGTAGGTTTGAATGAGAATGGCTTCTGTCTTTGTCATTATTCTATTCCTAGGAAAAGACACCATGATGAAGGCAAAAAAAGAAAGCGTTTAATTGGGGTCTTACTTACAGTGTCAGATGTTACTCAGATGAATAGCAGCACACAGGCAGACATGGTACCAGAGAAGTAGCTGAGAGTTCTACTGTTCTGTGGGCAGAGAGAGAGAGAGAGACAGACAGACAGACAAACAGACTAGGCCTAGCAAAGGCCTTTGAAAACTCAAAGCCCACTCTGAGTGCCACACTTCCTCTGACATGGCCACACCTACTCCAAGTAGGCTTCATATTTTAATCTTATCATAGAGTTCCACTCCCTGGAGATTAAGCATCCACCATATATTAGCTAATGGGGATGATTCTTATTAAATTGACCAACAACCCCTTTAGGCTCATAATGTGTGACTACTTGGGTCCAGGTTTGTAGAACTATTTCATAAGCATTAGGAAGTATGGTCTTCTTAGACAAGGTATATTATTAAGGGTGAGTTTTGAAGTTCAAACATTCCAGCCACTCCAGCTATCTTTCTCTGTCTCTGTCTGTCTGTCTATCTCTGTCTCCCTCTCTCTCTCTCTCTCTCTCTCTCTCTCTCTCTCTCTCTCTCTCTCTCTCTCTCTCTCTCTCTCTCTCTCTCCTTTCTCTGTCTCTTCTGCTTGTGGACCAGAGGCTAGATCTCACCTACTGCTCCAGTGCCATGCCTGCCTGCTACCTGCTTTACAACATGATGGTCATGTGACCCCAGATTAAACGTTCTATTTGTAAGTTGACGTTGTCACAGTGCATCTTCACAAAAATTTTTTAAAAAAATAAAAAACAGATAAATGGTAGAGAGAAAACTTTTATAGAAATACAATGGAAAACCCTGAGTATCACCAGTAAAACTAAACAAAAGAAATCTGGCTTCATAGGAAAAGCATCAAATGCAGATAATGCAGCACAAGATATAAGACTTCATAATATGTCTTATTCAGACATTTAGTTCTCCTTCCAGTCATAAATCAAGATTTTTAATGGCAAAATATATTATTCCAGCCATTCTTTTTGTTCTATATTCACAGAACCCATGAACTCATCTTTTAGAACTAGGACCCCTCATTGCTGAGTTCATCAATGAGATTTACTAACTGAATCTAACCTTCAAACAAATTCTTCTCCTTCAGTTTCTTTGCTTGTTGTTCTTCTGTTGAACTGATGCTATTATGTAAGGCTATTCTTGTTCTGTGTTTACAGAAGCTTTACAAACTCCTGTCATAATTTCTATCCACAATCACTGCTAACTCACCACACAGAAAAGAACAAAGCAATGAGTCTGTATTGAAAACAAGCTTTGGATATTTGCAAGAAGAATCTTGCTATGTGAACAATTTCAATACATCTAGCTATTTGTCAAAAATAATGTATCTTTGAGGTTGTAAAAAGGATGTGGGGACATCTTCCTGGAGACACAGGGGCAGGGAGGAGGTATGGAATGTGGGACAGTTGGACAGTGGACCAGGAGGGGAATAAAATATGGAGTGTAAAAACAAATTAAATAAAAAGAAGGAATATTTTAAAAAAATGGTCTAGGCATTCTGATGAACCTTAAATAAGTCTAAATCAAATAATAAATTAAATCATCTTTCCCATGGAAAGTAAAGCTCCTGACCCAAGTATCACAGAGTATTTAGTTTAACTAAATGTATTGAAAGCAGTATTGATAACAATCCCTCTCTAAATGACACCCAGTTACGAAATGGAAATTTCTGCTTGTGTCATGTGATACATGCTTGTATTGTTTGGCTGAGGCAAAACTTGTGGGAGGACGTGTGATGTTTGGAGAGTGTAGCTAAGACTCCACAGACAGTGCTTGGACATTTGCATATGCGTCCTTGCAAGACATCATTGGTACTGCGTCTTTGATGATCTTCATTTTGTTGAGAGAGGCACTGCAGAGAACGTCCCCTGTCTTCTCAATTGCTTCTGGTCGCTCCTGCTGACCCATGCCAATTAGACAAATGCCTGACTGTTTCCACTGGAACCTGCCACTGTACTGACTCATGTTTGGTACCCTAATGAGAGGATTGTGTTAGCCAGAGCCAGGTGGACGCATTCATGACAAGCTGCAAATTGTAAGTTTAGGAGAGTAAGCCTAAGTTTCTATTTCGCAGAACTAGAAAAAGTCCAAAACAAGTCAAATCCAAGAAAAACTACCCTCAGAGGCAGCCGATCAGGAACTGTCAGGAGCTGCCCTGTCACCTAGCCTGAGCCAAACGTATCAACAAAAGTCCACAAAATGCCCCAAAGACCTAGCCAATCACAAAGGCACCCATACCCTTGGAGATAGAGCCAACCAATCAAGGGAAAGAAAGGTAAAAGTCCCCACCTCCTACCCTAACAGGCTCTGAATTGACCCTGCAAAGTACATACCTCTGTCTCCCATCCCTATGTATGGTAGACCCCTGAATGCTGGGTCTCTGCAGACTAAACACTCTAAACTGTTACATACTATTTAAGTCTGGGGTATCATTCTTCTGTAAATCACAGACCCTTCCACTGACAGTACCATACTGGACTACTGGTATCCTGACAAACAAATATTGAAATAATCCCCAAAGAACTCCTTCTAAAGAGGTCCACATCCTCGTGTTCTATTTACCATTTATTCTCCCCTACCTTTGGATAGTGAGCCAGAAGGGAGGGTCAAAGAATTTGAGAATCCTCATTTAACAGTGTCAACTGGCCTGACACCCGGTGCTCCCGGAGACTGGACCACCAACCAAAGAATACACATGGAGGGACCCATGATGCTGGCCACATATGTGGCAGAGGAGGGCCTTGTTAGCCATCGGGGGAGGAGAGGCCCTCGGGCCTGAGGGTTGGGTGCCCCAGTATAGGGGAATGCAAGGGAGGAAAGACAGGAGTGGGTGGGTGGGTGGGGGAAACCCTCATAGAGGCAGGGAAGGGGGAGGGGATAGGGGGTTTCCAAAGAGGGGAAAACATTTAAAATGTGAATAAAGTATCAAAATATAAATAAAAATTTTAAAAAAATAAAAAAGTATGTTCTGAAAAATCTCAGCCTACACAGTTAAGAATTTTCAAAGGCTCTGGAACAGAAAACTCTAAATTACATGTTCTACAAACCCCCTCAAGGTCACCAAGTTTTTTTTAGTAACCCAGTTTTCAATAATTTCTAATAAAATTTAGTCATTGCTGTAATTTCGTGTCACTATTTAACACTCACAGTGTAACATTTTTAAAAATAGAGTTAGAATTAAAAATATCCCACAGCAAAATGTGATCTTTATTCGAAAGTCCAAATGAAATGTAGTTATTTATTAAACAACCATTTTACATTTCCTGATATCTTCTGGTTTTATATACATTTCTAAGTAGTAATGCACCACCCCTTTATGAAAAAACTCTTAGAAACAGTAGAGATACAGGAATATACTTAAACATAACAAAAGCAATTTACAAAATCAATAGCCAACATCAAACTTAATGGAGAGAAACTCAAAGCAATTTCATTAAAATAAGGAACAAGAAAGGCCTGTCCACTCTATCCATATCTATTCAACCAAGCCCATATACATGAACTGTATTCTTCTAAATATATTAAATAGAAAATGAAGGAAAGGAGGAATATCTTTCACTACACCTGGTATTTCAGTAGCAAAGGAAAAAATTTTCTTTAGTTTGTAACATGATTATTTCTCTAGAGTGGCATTAAGATTTGCATGCTCTTCCCTTTATTAATTTACCCAAGAGTCACATATTGTACATCTTAAGGAGATTGGCACTTTCTGAAATGTGTGTGGGGAGGGAAATGGTTAGCAACCACACAAAAGGAAAACATTCTGGTATACCATCTCACTGGTGATTTTGAATAGTCTCCAATATTTCAGTTACCCATCTGAGCATCAATGTGTACAAAATCTGGGATAAGGATGTAATCTATCATCCAGCACTCCTGCCAGTTTGGCACATGGAATTTATCTCCTACCATTAGATACATTTTAGATTACTTCCATTCTTTACTACCTTCCAGAGACAGGTGCAACTTTGGGAAATGTTGTATGACTTAAGCATATGATATGGCCTAAAATTTTATAATTTATCTACTAACAGTCTAATAGTTTACTTTGTTCTTCTTGAGAAACTCCATAAATCAAGATAGTCACCTATGGATTCTTTAAAATAGATTAAATGAGAATATATATATATATATATATATATATATATATATATATATATATTCAGTATAATTCACTCAAAACATAGAAATTGTATAACTATGACAACCAAGTTAAAGCTGTTGCCAAAGTCCTGAGCCATAAATGAGGTTTACCCTTTTTTTAATAGCTCACACTAGTTTCATGGAAGTATTAAGTTCACACAAAAATGAGAGAAAGTTATTGCCCATATATTTTTGTTCTTTACTTGCATAGTCATGTCTCATATATCAATGTTTGCATGCATAGTACTACTGAAGTGATAAACTTGCACAAACCCCAGAAAGTCCTTGTGTACATGCTCTACTGTGCACTGAGAATGTTTGCACTGCTCTGATATTCCATGCTTCTCCGTCTTTCCATACCCTAATTATCATGTCTTAAAATACATAATTAATTGCTTAGCTTATAGTAAATAGAGTTGAAACATACTTGTTCTGGCTACAGCACTAACTTTGGGATTTGCAATAGGTTCTTCGTCTGAGAAATGCACTCCCTGGACATGTATTTGACCAGATACTGCTCTTTTGATGGCATGTTCCGGAGGTTATAGAATCTTTAGGAGGTGAAGCCTAGCTGAATTACGTCACTGGGACACTGCCTTTCTGATTGTTCAGCATTTCCACACTTCCAGACTGTGCTTCCTGCTTCATGTTCCAGTTGAAGATATAATCTCTAAACTTCCTGCCCAGGCAGCCTGTTGCCATGTCTTACCAACATTGTGGATAAGCCTTCTGAAATCAGAAATCCAAATAAACTCTTTCCTATATCACATAACAGAAAATGAATTGTGTTCTGAATGGTAAGCAGTGTCTCACCTGGAGAAGCAGAAGGTTTTTGTAGGACATAGTATACATAGAATGAGAGGAAGACTTTAAACATACCATGTCTGCCCAGAAAGACTTTTTGAACCTTGTGGAGGGCAAGAGCTAGTGTTGAATTTTATGTCTTTCTGTAGTCAAAAAGAAAACTATCAGCAAGTCCAGATCCTGGGAAAACTATGTTTTCAAGCTTGTGTTTTCAAGTAGATAGACAATGATCTAATCAATCTACTGTTTTAGCTACATATTGCTAATATCATAACTCACCAGGGTTTCTGTGCTCTAGGTATTTTCTGGACCCCATCATGGAATTCAATAAAAGATAGCAAGCAATATACACGATCTAAACTCAATGTTTTCCTGTTATCCCTGCTTAGTCTTTACTACATAGTTGTTTTTCCTTGTAATAGATTACCTAATTTCCAACTGATCCATTATTAATTTAAAATATTTTCAGTGATCTCCAAACTCCTATTATAATATTCTCTATATATTTTTCTATCCTTGCTAGCCCCTCTTTCCCCAAATAGAGCTTATATTATTAAATTTACCCTTAAATTTAATTTAAAAAAAAAATCATTCTAATGCCGAGTGGGCATGTTCCTGGTGGGGACAGAGTGACATGATTTTGCCCCTGGGACACAGCCTGGTGTGAGCATATAGAAGTGTCAATGACTGCTGTGGATGTAATGCTTGTTTGTATAATAATGTACATATTTTCTGGACCCAATGACAGTGGAGGACTCTTTCATTTTGAGGAATGACCCCCAGGTTAAGGTTAACGACTCCATGATAATTAGAAACAGCAGGAGTCCAGGAGTTGAGGGTGTGGCTATGTCTCAACAAAACGGTAAACACTGAGACCCTCAAGACAGCCCTTAAGACTGTAGGAAAGAGCTCTAAATACATGTGTTCAAAAATTTATAATTTCTCAACTATCCAAAAAGTAAGGATGCAACTTGAATTTTATAAGGAGCTTCTAGAATCTAAAGGAACAAAAGCAGCTGCTCTGTGAGCCAACTTGTTAGAAAATTACTAAGGAAAGACACAAAGAGTTTTAGATGTGGTGATTGAAGAAGATCCCATCCAGCTAAGGTTTTGTATTTATGTTTAACAAAGACAGATAGGTTCCTGAGTTCAGGATCAGCCTAGGATAGAGCAAGGTTAGGATCAGGTATGATGAAAAAGGTACTTTCAGGACAGGGTCCCACTCAACTAGTTTATCCTTTGTGCTTCACAAAGGCAGATGGATCTCTAAATTCTTTTTCAATGTTAAGAAAAATATATGTTTGCTGTCTCTTAAGAATCAAAGGTCTGGGGTTACTGGGTACTGATTCATAAGATAATAAAAAAAATCCTAGAGTAAATGACTGGATAACATGTAAAATAAAACACTAGACCTGTGTTCTTCAGGAAATGAACAATCCAGAGAATTTTTTAGGATAAAAATAGAGAACTGCTTGGAGATCTGACACACACAAAAGGAAGCAGGACATGGACAGAGAAATCTCAGAATAGCAAGCAAGCAGAATATAGACAGAGAAATCTCCAGAGAGAAAGCAGAACATAGAAAAAGCAGACTGGAAAAGCTGTATCAAGCAGAACATAGGTCGTCAGCCTGAAGCACTAATTGACTTCTAGTCTTTCTTCTTGTTGCTCCAGACATCCCTTCTCTCAGAACCACTCTCCAAGCTGAGCCCAGTCCTTGGTATTCTAATATTTTAATATTGGAGTTATAATGAGAAATAAAAGAATAAAACCATCCTAATTAAGAAATATCAAGTAAAATGGCACTGGAATTGAAGTGTAAATGACCCTTGGCTAGAAGCCATCACTGAACATCTGAGAGCTCATCATATACCAGTAGCCACCTACTCACCAAGAGCAATTCTGCTCACCCTACAGTTGCCCTTGGAATTTCACAGCTAGTTATCAAGTCCCAAGGACTACCCAGAGCAATCCTCTTTTTGCATATCTTGGGATTTAAAATTCTATTTATAAAGACTGAAGATTCAATGTTTCAGTTTTTTTTATTTTCCAACTTGAGATTGTGTTAAATAAATACAATCACTGTGGAGTCTTTGGCACTATAAACTAAAAGAGTATTCCCTGAATATTCAACTCCATTCTATAGTAGAGCATTAGAGAGAGGAGAGACTTTCCTAGATAATAATTAGAAGTACTTCAAAGTCAAGAAATTGATTTGGAAAATATGGATTCTGGAGGCAATTAGAGAAGACATTCCAAGGTTATGAAAATATGTAATTTCTAATTTTTTGTTTTAGGTCACATGATACCTACTTGAGCTATAAGGAAGAATATGACCATTCAGACCACTGTTGGACCCTTAAATTTTGTTTGTTACTGTAAACTGCAATGTTCTTTGTGGTTATGTCTATCTAGATCTTTGTTGGTGAGTATCTTTTTGGATTAGATTTCCCCCCTGAATTTTTTAGCGTAAGCTCTGTTAATGTTGTAAGTACTATTTAACAGTAACACCCTGTGCTATATATTTAATGTGTGTATTTATGCACAAAGCTGTGTGAACTCTTTTGCTTGAAACACATTTTAATGAGTTCTAACTTGCGATGTCTTGCTAATGTGTGTATTTCTGTGTAGCATAGATAACTGTTGATGTTGTTAGTACTTATAAGGACTTTATCCAAAGATATTTTAACACACGTTTATAATTACTCACAAGTTCAAATGTGCCTGCAAAAATATAACTTGAAATCACTTTGTATACACAAGATACATGGGAGTCCTTATGTGCCCTACTCAGGATGGAACAGATGTTTTCTGGAAGTAGATGTGAAGTGGATATTTTAAAGTTTAAAAAGCAAACATTCTCAGAAAACAAAATTAATACACTATTTTGCTATAGCTCACATTGTTTAGATCACAACTACTTTAGATTATATAAGATACTAAATTAAATAGCATGAAGAGCAAAGTGGTAAAAATGTATTATCTCACAGAGGACACAAATTAGGGAGGTATATGAACACATAACAATGGCCAGCTGTAATGAACAGTTCGATGTAACCTCATTCCTATCTGCTACTCCTGGGAGAGCTAAAAAAGCATCATCACTCCATGTTTTCAAAGAAACTAAGATCACAAGGTCTCTCGTCTTGGTATTGACATTTTTTCTTATAAATACTCAGAAATCTCTTTACAGGACTTCATTCTTCAACCATGTTCTGACAAAGGGAGACTCAGGAAGAAGAAATGTGATGAGAAAGAGAAGAAGATGATATATAATAATTGGCAAGGAGTCTTTGATGAAAGAATAAGTATGTAAGAAACTAAGAAACAAAACTTTTAAAAATAAAAAAAATTGCTCCAAGAACTTGAGATTCTAGCAGACATTGAAACAACATTATAATGACTCTACTTAGAGGCAGAGGATTTCTTGGCCCCCTTTGATTCTAAGCTGATTCATCAAAGAATCTGCAGAGATTTTTTTTTCACTCATGGAAAATAAAATATTTCAATGAATAATAGTAGGAAATGGATGTATTTTGTAACATTGTCATTTATGAAGTTAAAGAGTTAGCTCAGAGGTTAGAAGGATGTTTTTATCTCACAGAGGACTTAGAGGACCCAGCACTTGCTTGGCAGTTCACAGCAATTAATAGCTTCAATTCCTCGGTACCCAATGCCTTCTAGAAACCAGGAACACCAGGCATTCACACAGTGTACACACATTTATTCATGCAAAACACCCATAAGCCAAAGATACAAACAAATCAACCTTAAAAGCAGTTAAGCAATGAAGATAAGTTTATCTATCAATTGGTAGATTTAGTACCTTTGGAGGAGTTGGTCCACACCTTGAATATCCTAAAGCACTATAACATACATGCTAATATTTCGGGAATGAGTTAAGATATAATTTAATCTATGAAGATGCTAGTGTTTCCAGGAATCAAATTCTATTATATTCATTCAAAACAAAAATATTTACTTTTAACCTGCTTAAAATCAATAAAACCAAGTTCTTTATAATATTAATCTGATGTCAAAACTGGTTCTAGGTCATAATTCTAATTTACCTTTTTTAGCTGTGATAAATGCCATGACCAAATGCAAATTGGGAAGTAAAGGATTTACATTAATATATAAGATACAAACCATCCTTTGAGAGAAGCCAAGGAAGGAATTTAAGAGAAGCTTGAAGGTTATCTTTATATTTTGTGAATAAAAAATATTTTCAAATTATACTTTTTCTTTCTGAGTAGCTGGGCCATATTCATAGATATTTGTATAAATTACAGAAAGATTATGTATTTATTATGAATATATGTTTTAATGAGTCCTGAGAACATTTTAAATGTATATGTTGATATATGTGTGTGTGTGCATATGTACATATATGTGTGGAATTAAGTATATGCATGTGCACATGAGTGTTCAGGCCAGAGTTTGACCTCAGATGTCAAACCATAGAACGTGTTCACTTTCTTTCCGGAGACAATGCCTTTCACTTGCTTGGATCTTGCCAATTCATCTAGTTTGTAGACCTCAAGTATCTTCCTGCCTTTTTTCCTGTGCTGGAATTTCAAGTATATGTCACCACACTTGGATCTGTTACATGAGTTCTAAAAGTTGAACACTCTCTTTATACCCACAATGCAATCATTTTACTGACCGAACTAATTCATCAAGCATAAATCTATATTTTTGGGAAGATACCAAATAGTACTTCCTTGTTGGAGGGGGTCAACATAAAGGGTCCCAGTAGGTTTTATATGTCTGTGAATATTTTATGTATATATCTTGATGACAGTAGTCTTCTTTTGATTGCCTTACTAAGCTTAGCCCTTATTCACAAAATAGGGATAGCCATAAATTTTCTCCAACAGTCTTATATAGAAAATATACATTGCTATATTCCAAATATTATTTCTACTCAATTTAATATTGTTATCAAAATATGGGTGCAGATTCCCAATTCTTTTCAGGCTATAATAGTTATGAAGCATTTCTATAGCAACCGAGAAAACATTTAAGCTTTGCATGAATGCTTCCCCTTACTAATTACTGGTCTAACTAGAGACATACCAGTTTTCCAACAATATGTTCAACTTTATATATCTTCATTTAATCTATGTTCATTTTCAAAAGATAATTACTTAAATTCATCTCACCTGCAAAATGACTCATCCTTCAAATTTATTGTGCAGGTCATTCTCCTAAAGCCACTGAATACTGAGGCGTATAATGTGCCAAATCGTCTGCCTGTGAATTCATGGTGTGCATTCTTCTACAGCGACAATGAAGGTCTTGACACTGTGACATACCATACTCTTCCACATCACTAAGGATTCTGCAAGCTACAAACTGACAGTGGTTTCTATTGCTTGAAGGAAATGTCCTTCCATTTCAATTAGTATAACAAGTGACACCTTGCTGACATTTCAGCAAACACCAGGGCAGTTAGAAATAGAATAAATTCCATTTTGTCTTTAATCTATGAACCTAAATAACAACCATAAAAGACAATGTTTCGAAAGACAGTATATCTGTAGGGATTCCTTGCTTAGGTTGTGTGAAGAATGTTATATGATGTATGATCATTTATAGCTAGCGAATAAATATCTATGCACCCATATTCATTATCCTTTTTCTGTATATACATGAGAAGCTACCTGAGTGAGGTCACCGATGTCATTCACTTGTCACTTCACTGACTTCTTTGCAGGAAGCAAGTCTTGCTGTGACTTCTCATCAGCTTCTCCCACACCATGGTTTTCACTCTAGAAACACTCAAGCCTACAAATAAGAAACACTTTGAATGCTACCTGATTCTTTCTGACTCATAATCACCTATATTTTCACCAATTTCCCTCCTTGCATGCAGAAAAATGTTTCATTGTACACTTCTCGAAATCCCTTTTCTCTCTTTGAAATTTAAAACTTCACATTTTGATCTCAGTGTTTTTCAGGATTCTTTTCTGAAAAAATCTCCTACTTTGACAAAAGAGTTGCTTATATGCTAAATAGTAGGAGAGATGAATACATATTAGAAAATGCAGGGGGAAATGTATTACCTAATATACATAACATTTCAATGCATGTTATTAGAAAAATTCTACTGTGGTTTTCTTTCTATTTCTACTTAGAATTTTTGACCATTTTATTTGTTTCTCTCTATATTAAATATTACATTTTAGAAAAAAAACACTTAAGAAGACACTACATATATAAAATCATTAGAATATACATACATACACTTGATAAAAATATTACATAAATCTACAGTTATACATATTCAAGAAGTTCTCTTTAAAAAATTCTCTTATGAATCATATCTTTATATGATTTCTCAACAGGAAAATTATTTTGTAGAAACAACCTAAAGTTCCAAGAAGTTTGGGCTGTACGAATCAACAACAGGAGAGCATTCTGTGACTTCAGTATTGGTAAATAAACATTAAAGGACTATATAACTACCTTGCACTCAATAAAGTTTCTGATATACCAAAACTAAACAAGTGGGCTATTTCTATGGAAATTTTTCATATTGAAGTAATGTCTAAGAATCTACAGAAAAAAATTAAGAAATAGGACAAATTATTCACACTATACTCTTATAGAGGGCTGGGTTGAATTTAGTTGGGAAGAGGACAAAGCCATTTGCCTTTTGACTTAGGTTGTATTTCTTGCATCCGGTTTTTGTCTCTAACAAGACACTGATAAATTGCTCTTGACCACAAAATTCTTCTGTGTATAGGAAAGTGAACATTTAGGCCTCACATGAAGCACCATTCTCAGATCAGGGGAAAATGTGTATGAAATCACATTTGCTTCCTTGTCTACAGCAACAAATATAGAAATCAAACTTTTATTGAGTCTGAGAATATACATTTAATACCATATGATTAAATAAAAAGTAACTACAAAGAAGTAATTTTCCCAAATATTACTAATTCAGATTTGTGTAACATTTTTATCAGACATGTTTATGTATTTATAGTATCATTATTTTACAAGTAGGCATATCTCCACAAGTCTATTGTCTTGAAAGAATGTAAGGAGATTCTGAAAAATGTATGAACAATATACAAATAAAATAATTGTCTATTTTTCTCTTGCCAAAAACACTGATAATTTGTCATTTCTTTTTAAAAAATAATTTTGTTGATTATATACTTATTTAATATCATATCAAGATTATCTATGTAATTAAATTTGCTAGCCTTAAGTTCTGAGTTTCACAAAGTCCTTGTTGATATCTTAACCCCCAGGATGATGCTACTGTGAGCTGGAATCTTTGAGAGGGAATTAGGTCATGAGGTATGTGCCTCATGAACGGAAAAGTGTACCAAGAAGTAGCATTGAAATTGTGATTGACATTTTTTTTTTTTTTTTTGGTTTTCCAGACAGGGTTTATCTGTATAGCCCTGGCTGTCCTAGCACTTACTCTGTAGACCAGGCTGGCCTCGAACTCAGAAATCCATCTGCCTCTGCCTCCCAAGTACTGGGATTAAAGGCATGCACCACCACTGCCCGGCTGTGATTGACATTTTTTAAGCCATTGAATCTTTACAGATATTTTACAGCCTGTGGTCAGGGCAAAATGAGGGAATCACAACTTTAGAAGACTATTTTCCTCCAAAGTTAGATATTATTTTCCTATTAAGTCTAAATTAAAATCAGCAAATAAAATTCTTTTTCTTTGAGCTATGATATTATTATGACAACTATTTTCATTTAAGGTTATTATGTACTGTATATATACCCAACATTCAGACTAATGTATTTTTGACATATGGTCTAAGCAAGAAGCACACATGAACATAAACACACCTTAGTTATTCTAATAATTATTGTTATTGCTGTTGAGTGTTATGTTATATGATTCCTTTATGGTCTCTATATTGTAATATTTCTCCACCAAAAATTATTCAGCAGCTCCTTAAATAGATGAAAAGGGAGAAAGGAGCAGCCAAAAGTGTAAATTTCATGTAAAGTTTGATGTCCCCTAAGTCTTAGAAAAATATGGTGTAGATTGGTGGAATCTCTGTGAGATGCTATTTGGTAATACTAAAGGGTACAACTGTACACAGCAATGACCTGGTTATTTCTCGTGTTGCTCTTCATTCCATCTAAATAACTAACTGGATAAGTTAATTATTCAATCACTAAGTTATTAAAACTAACAACATTTTTCTTAGTTGAAAACTATGTGTATCAGATATCACTCTAGAAATATGAAATAATTTAAATTCAATCTTCTTAAGTATGAAATTATATGTCAAGCAATTAGAGTAAATTTGAGAGTACAAATAAGGCACATTTTACAAGAAATATTAATTTCAAATTAACTTCTTAATTTGAAACTTCTTGCAGATGGGGAGTTGGAATGATCATTTTGCTTCTGCATTGTGTGTGTGTGTGTGTGTGTGTATGTGTGTGTGTCCTTCAATTACATACTGTTTTGTTGCAAATTATAAAACACAATGTTTAATAATTTTTTCTAGATTCTTATTTTAAAAATTATCAACATGCTATCTGTCTATGTGTATCCTTTTTTTTGTTTGCTTGTTTTTAATATTTTCTTAAGGACAATTTTATATGTACATATAAAACATTACTCTCACTCTCATGCTTTCCTCCTCTCATTACTTACAATACCCCTATAGTCCCAACTGCTCCCTGTTCCAGATTGTTATTGTTTTGTTTGTTTGTTTTGATGCACACTGAGTTTCTCTAGGGTTGTATTTCTGGTAGTATGGAGCCAGCCAATAAAACTTAGTGGGCTCCTTAGTGGTGTACACAACTTTAGATAATGGATGACTATTCCTGATCTTTCAAAATATTTCAGTGGCCAATATTTCAACTGGGAGTCAGATGGACTCCCAAATTCATGACAGACTATTGGTAGTTTTAGTTTTATATTATCCCAGTACAGGCAACCATAGATGCTATATATTTATGAGGATAGTACCTATGTTATACCTAGAAAGTAACATCTGTATCATATTCTCCCTTTCTTCTGCTTCTTATAATTTTTAGCCACTTCCTTAGTATTTCTAGTTCAAGGCTAAGCACTCAACTATCTTCTTTTGTCAGCACTGTGAGATGACATTTGCTGTTCATTATAACAATATATCTCCCTGTTAATATTTAGAAAGCATCTTAGTGCTATGGCAATTTAGTGGTAAATATGATAAACAATGGAGTAGGTTCTCCTCAGGTCCTGTGACCTCCCCATGCATCAGTTTTTGACAAGGTTTACAGTACCAGGCTTGAAATCAAATCATTCCTGAAAATTGGATCTTGAATCTTAGCAGAGTGCAATTGGTTACCACCTAAATCATCATGCCACCAGTGAGATCATATTCCTTTGCAGGCTAATATTGCAGTTTATACAGCTCCTACCTAGACTAGACTGTGTACTGGCCAGTTTTGTTTGTCAACTTGACACAAGCTGGAGTTATCACAGAGGAAGGAACCTCCCTTGAGAAAATGCCTCCATGAGATCCAGTTGTTACAGCTTGGTTTCTTCTGAGCTTGCAAGCAAGTTGTGTGGTGTCTTAAGTAACAAGATTTTGTCATTTAATTGTCCTTGAAAACCAGAGAGTCATAAAGATTCTGTATTGTTTGGTGACCCTCGATGCCCTCCATAATCTGTAATTCATAAAGAGGTATCTTCTATCTAGTGCCTGGATTTTTGTTTAATAATCCACATGTTCCAGAAGTATCATTATCCAGCCAAATAAGACATCTCATTTGTAACTTGGATTTTTTAGCTGTCTAGTCAACATAATAAGATTTCAGATTGTTTTTTCATATACCCTTTATTTTAATTAAACCTCATGTGTTTCCTTCCTATTGTCTCTATTCCCACCCCTATTAGCACCTGTCCATAACATCTCTGTCCTTTTTACTGCCATATTGCCTATGATTTAATACAGGTCTGTTAAGTCTCCCTTAAGACAATCGTTGCATGCCCTCTTCCTAACTTCCTTGATATAGAGGCACGCTAAATTAAATATACAGCTCTCCAAATTCAGTCTAGGATCTACATATCAGAGAGGCATTTGGTGTTTGATTTTGTGAATCTGAGTTAATTCGTGCAATATTGTTTTTTCAAGTTCTATACATTTACCTGCAAATTTGATGACTTCATTTTTATAGATTAATAAAAAATTCCATTGTGAATACATGCCACATTTTGATTATTTTTCTGTTGGTGCTCATTTAAGTTTATTACATTTCATAACTATTACAGAGCTACAATGATGTGGATAAGCAAGTATCTCTAGAGTTTGATAGTCTTTTCAACATATTCCCAAAAAGGGTATATCTAGTTTGTACTGCTGTTATATTTCAATTTTTAAAGAAACATCCACCCCAATTTCCAAACATTATTGTTGTAAGACATATAGAAATCAAGGTGAAATTGGGTTGAAAACGTATTTCTTTTTAGGTAGCTCTTATAATGCCAGAAGAACCTCTGAAGTCATGAAAGAATTATCATCAATAGTCTTACCCAGGAAAGGAATAAGCATAGAAAGCTAATAAAAGGCCAGAAAGATTGTGGCCACTAGTGTAACAGTGGCAATGTTGCTATGTAAGCAACCAAGCACATTTTAAAATTAGATTTAAAGCCAGATTCATGTGTAATAATTAAACTCTGATCCGGTAAATCTGGTCAAAAGCCGATGAATAGGGATGACATGAGCAATCATGAAAACATTATTTTGCTTAGTAGACATGATGTGCTGAACAAATTGCCTTCTAAATAACTATGGTCATGCCCATATAAAATAGTGTTGTTTTCTGTAGAGAAATTTTAATCCTGCCACATGGCTGCTCTTGCAAAGGATCACATCCAAAGTCCTTGTCAGTTTGTGTAATCTGGCTGTAATACAGACACACATTTAATCCCAGAAGATAGAGGCAAACATATCTCTTAGTTCAAGTCAGCCAGTTCTGTTCAGTCAGCTGAGTTCAGTGCAGTGGAGCTGGTCTGTAAATTTGGAGTTCAGTTGTAAGACTCTGGAGAGTCTTATCTTACCGGAAACCCTTTGGGGGAACACCATGGAGTTGGGGATGGATGCAAAAAGCAAGAGGAAATTATTGTTCCAGCACACTGGTGTCGTCCTGCACACCAAGGAAGGAGAAAATGACCATGTGCAGCCCGTTCAGCAAGCTTTTATAACTTTTAGAGCAGCAGCCATTAGGCACAATGTGATTGGCAGAACAGTGTGACTTTTAAAATGATTGGTCTTTAGGGAATGAGGTAATAGGGGTTTAATCGGCCCCTCCCTTCCGGCCTACATGATCTCTAATCTGTTTCTTCCAGGAAGGGAGGAGTGCCCATGTGCTCAGGTCCTTGGTGTAATTTTCCAAAGTTCCTGAGTTCCCTCCTTTTTCTTGTGTATGCTTCAATCCTGAAGCTATTGTTGATAGTATTGCAGCTCATACTCCTGGTCTTCTGTTTCTAGTTCTTTGTATTTCTGCTTTAAGATCATTAGCTGTACTTTACCTATGTGTTCTTTAACAAAAGTGACCAAGTGGTTCAAAATGTAGGGGCCAAAAGTCAACAATAACAGTAGAACAATTAAGGTCTTAACAAGGTATCTATGAGGGTGATTAACCAAGGTAATCAAACCAAGACTCAACTCAAACCAGCCCTTACTCTGTTCTCTCCCTCTCTCTCTTCCTCTTGGCTAACTGTACTCTCACCTTGGCCGCTGAATCTTTAACAACCCCAGAATGGTCTATATAAAAGCAACACTCTTCAGTTAAGACAGCACATAGCCCTCCTTGATGGAGGAAAAGTTAAGTCCATTCCCCTCCTATTCTGTAGTACTCCTTCTGATAACGAAGTCAATGATTCTTTAAGATGACTGATGGAAGTTTCTAGTCTCTCTACATCTAAATCAATGGCTTCCCTCAGACTGTCATAATTTTCCCTTTGTAAGATCAAAGCAGAGGTCCCGGTGACTGCCCCAGCCATCCCCAACCACAACAGAAGGGAGACAGTGAGTGCTGTAACAGGTTTGGCGGACAGACACATAGAATGGGGTAAAAGACCAGAATCCAAAAGTACCACCAGAGGTTATGTTCAAGGTCGAGTGATCTTGAGCTTGAACAAATTGTCCATCTTCTGTATCACCCAGTGGGGGTCTCTGGGGAGCGGGTGTCTGCAGGTTTCACATGGGAAGCTGTATCTAGGCCACAATATCAACTACCTTGAGGACTGTGGTAATGGCTAGCAGCACCAGGAAGGGTCCCTTTCAGTGGCGTTCCAGTGACTGCACCCAATGCCTCCTTACATAGATCCAGTCACCAGTCTGGAAGTGGTGAGGAGCCTCTGGCATCCATGGATCATTTAAGGCAGACAGTTTGGGCCAAATCTCATGCTGTGGGATGCCTCCTGGGAGGGCCCAGGAATTTGGGATACCACACAGGATCTCAAAAGGGCTCAAGTTAAAATGATAGGGGGTGTTCCAGGCTCAGAACAGGACCAAAGGAAAGGACACTACCCAGTCTGAGCCAACCTCCAAGGTCAATTTAGTTAAGGTCTCTTTTTTGAGTTTTCATTTTCTCTACCTGCCCTGAGCTTTGGGGACTGTACTCACAATGGAGCTTCCAATTAGTCCCCAATATCTCTGCCAATCCCCAACTTACCTTAGAGACAAAAGCAGGGCCACTGTCTGATCCAATTACCTTGAGCACTCCAAACCTCGGGAAAATATCTTCTAATATCTTCTTATCTACCACGGTAGCTGTTTTCTGCTTGGTGGAGAAAGCCTCAACCCTTCCAGAGAAAGTATCTACAAACACTAGAAGGTTTTTGTAGCCATATTTTCCTGGCTTAACTTCTATAAAATTGACCTCTCAGTATAATCCAGGCTGTTCTCCCCTAGGTCTTTTGCCCTGTTTACTCTTGGCTGCCTAAGCATTCACTTGCTGGTATACCTTACATTGTTCTACTATCTCTCTGGCCCAAAACCTGAGGTCCATTATATATACTTTAGATCCTTTAACTGCTTGGACAAGCTTTTTATCCCCTAAATGAATCCATCTGTGCATTTGGCCTAGTAAGTCTTTTGCTTGATTTCTGGGAAGCATAGTTTTCTTTCTTGTGTGCGCCATTTCCCTTCCTTTTCTAGGTAATACTTGGTAGGGTGGCTAGTAATCTGAGTCCTTTCTTCTTCAGTATATTCTAAGTGAGGCAATCCCTTAGTCCAGTCCCATTTCCCAGCAGGTGTTTCTTGCAGGCCCATAACTAGGATAGTCTCCTGTATAGCCACTCCTCAAGTCACTTGATCTGCCTGGCTATTGCCCCTGTCCACTGAGTCTCTCCACTTCTGATATCCTGGGCAGTGAATAATACGGTTACTGGCTTCATTAGGGCATCCAAGACATCCAGGATTTCCTGTTTTTTCCCTCTGGGGTGAGCAGTTCTCTCTCTTGGCATATAGCCCTGTGGACGTGGGCTGTGGCAAAGGCATCATCAACGTGCCAGGGGGTAGAGGCTCTGCCCAGATGACATTTGTGCCATCCACCACAGCAGCACCTGCTCATCTCTGACCCTCATGGAGAAGACTGCTCCCATCTGTAAACCAGGTAGCCTCGGCTTTTAGCAGTGATCAGTTGGAGAGATCTCTCCTTTTGGGCCAGTTAGTTGCAGCTCGTCGGGGAGGAAGTGTATCTGGGCCACCATATTGGAGATTATGTCTCACCCCAACAGAGGATAGGGACAGTCTGGGGTGACTCTAAATGAATGGTATACCCAGCCCATCCCTAGGTCCACTGTTCTTCAGGTAGTCCATGAATACATTTTGGTGCTAGTGGCTTCTTGGACCCAAGATCTTTTCTTGGAAATGGGCCATGGGCTTGGAGGACCAAGTATTGAACCCCTGCATCCACTAAGAATTGAGTGAGTTTCTCCTCCACTCTCAGAGTTACCCTGGGTTCAGGGAGGGGGTCCAAACCCGTCTCCCCTAATCACTGTTTTCACCCAGGGATAACACCTTTGCCTCTTGGGGGTGCATTTTCCAAGGCCTGGAATTTCTTGCTCCCAGCTTCCATTTGTTAGGGCACTCTCAGGACCAGTGGCCTCTCTCCTTGCAGTATGCTCACTGGTCCTTTCCTGTCTCTGTTCTCTGCTTTCCCTAACTACTGTATGTTGATTCCTTTCCTATCACTTTTCCTTCTTTCTCTTTCTCTGCTCCTTCTACTCATCTGTCTCCACGTTATGGTAGACTTTCTCAGCAACCTGCACTAAATCCCTCCTGTAAGTTTTTCTAGCCTCTGAAGCTTTTTCCTGATATCTCTACTAGCTTTATGCTCCTCGATGCTGGGGTCATAGGGTGTATACTGAGGGAATGCACTCTAGAAAGACTGTGGGTGACTCATCCCTCCTTAACCTCATGTATCTTGGTCATATTTGTGGGTTGTCATGTGGCCCTCTTGAGAACTGTCAATGGAGTCTGGTAGTGGACCTTCAGGTGCCCCTTACCTTTTGCCATAGTCAGGGAAAGCCTGCTGTCAACGACAGCCTGGTCATTGGATAGTGTCTGAGGGGGCATTCTTTCAAGATTCCTGCATTATCCTCTCTCGCTCTTCAGTCATGAAGACAACTCTTCATGAGTTGTTGGATATCATCCTAGGTTGGCTGATGAGTAAATAAAACAGTCTCAAAGAGATTAATTGGCCCCTTGGGAAGGGGGAGGAGGTCTTTTCCCACTCCTCCCTTTGGTAAATGGGGGTACAACAGACCCAGTCCCATATGAGCTGAGGATTCCAGGACCAGTGATGGTGCTGTCAGGGCCATGAAGGCCAAGATAGGGGGATATGGAGAAGGAGGGTCTTGCAGTAATAGGTCCACTGTTGAAGAAACTTGGAGGATTGACTTCTTCACAGGTTCAGATCTCTCCTCCCATGCTTTCTTCTTCCTGATGGCCAGGACCAGTGAGGCAGGTCGTGGGTAAAGAAAGACCTTTTTCTATGGGGGGGGAGTCTTCCACTAGATTCTCCTCCTCCTAGTTTTCTCCTCTTTCCCTAACTTCCCTCCAGTGGTTAACTAGGATGTTTAATGGGGTAGATTCAGTCTGTCCAATGCCCCCCCCCCAAAATGTAGTCAGTTTAAGTCCAGGAACACAGAATGAGATACCAACAGAGGGAAAAAATCAACACACAGACAGCTTGACCCTGCCATGGGCCCGCTCCAGGTTTAAGAACACAGAGAAAGACAATCAACATACAGTTTGCCCCTTCCATGGGCACAGACAGTTTGTCCCTTCCAGGAATGCAGAAGAGACTTGCTCAGCAAACTCCAGCTGCACTGAGACAAACCAGGTGGCCCTGCTGATACAGCAGGAGCCAGATAAACCAGGTTACAGCAAGATTTGCTATTTCCAGAAGGAGAGAAGCCTTCCCAGCTCCTTCCAGGGGGGGACCTGAAGCATCTTGCAGACCCCCATGGTCTCGATGTTAAAGCACATCTGCCCACTGCACTTGACCGTTCCAAAACATTGTGGGCTCCCCGAGCCCCCAAAGCTTGCAAGCAAACCGAAAGTTCAAACAGATTTACAGACTCAGACTCTGACAAACAGTGAGACAGACAACTGTGGTACGGGCTCAAACCATTCCTCCAATCTGCTGCTCTCTGGTGTGTCCCCACTGAGGGTCGATTCCAGGCCAACACACCAAATGTAAGACTCTTTGGAGTCTTAACTTCCCGGAGACCCCAGAGTGAACACTATGGAGTCGGGGATCAATGCAAAAAGCAAGAGGAAATTATTGTTGCAGCATGCTGGGGTCACCCTGCACACCAAGGAGGGAAAGAATGACCATGTGCAGCCCGTTCAACGAGCTTTTATAACTTTTAGAGCAGCAGCCATTAGGCACAATGTGACTGGCAGAACAGTATGACTTTTAAACTGATTGGTCTTTAGGAAATGAGATAGTAAGGGCTTAACCAGCCCCTCCCTTCCAAGCTACATACTCTCTCATCTGTTTCGGGAGGGGTGCCCATGTGTTCAGGTCCCTGGTGGAATTTTCCAAAGTTCCTGAACTGACCTCTTCACAGTCAGTTTAGTTGAGTCAGTGAGTTGAGAGGAAGTTTAGTGGAGTGGAGTGGAGTTTGTTGCAGTTCATTTCAGGGAGTTCAGAGGCAATTTTTTCAGAGACAGTTTTACAGAGACTGCTTGCAGAGAGAACAAGATAGACAAAGATGAAGACAGAAGAATGAGAGGGTTTCAGAAGATTAGATTGCCAACATTAGTTTGAGGCCAAGCAGAACAATTCAGTGAGAATCTGAGAAAAGTCAGATTGAATCTGTCTGCGTGGAGAGAGTTTAGTCCAGAACAGGTGGGTTGAACCAGCCAGCCAGAGTTTAGGAAAAAAAAAAAAAAAACACTAGAAAAGATAAGCTTATTCAATAGTAAGCCTCTGGGATGGCAATTACCTTAGGTGAGTAAAAGTTGCTTTTACAATTTTCATCTTTAGTCAGAGAACTTTTTTACTAGGGCCAGTGAAGACAGTTGGTATCTTCAATATCATGGCTTTACCATCTACTTATGGTGATCAAACAACATCAGTGGCAATTACATGTACTAATTTAGGGACACAGAATTCTACATTACTTGGTTAAAGGGTAAACAATCTCATTCAAGCTCTTTATGCAAATAGTAGTCTCTTTCATGAAGGTTTACACTTATGACCTGACTACCTCCTAGTCCTAGACTCATGATGGCATTATTTTAAAGGATTAACTTAAAACCAAATATTCTTGGTAATATTCTTGTTACTGTGATGAGAATAAATAGATGCTGAAAGTTCAAGTATAACTGGGACATTTGTATCATCATTCCCACAGTTCAGAGTAAACCGAGAGAAAGGAGGTAAGAAGAATAAAATAGGAGGAAAGAGAATTGTGAATAATGATGTCCTCCTGGTATGATATGGCTCTTGCATTCTTCAGCTCACACCAACCACAACACCTGAAAAAAATCTATTTAAATCTGAGTCTGTCACATTTTCATTGTGGAAATGGGAAGGGTTCATGAGACTGCACCACTCTCTAGGAATCTCTAGGCAGTTCATGATTGCTGAGAGAAGGAAAGACATTTCTTGAGTCATGTACAAACAAGAAAAGACATGAAACCATAAAGAGGACTAGTTGTGAAAATAAAGTGAACCAAAGGGAGAAGAATGAAGAAGTGAATATGATCTGAAGTCACTGCATACATAGATAAAAATATAACAATAAGAGCTACTGTTAAAAACGAGACAAACATAAATAATTTAACACATAAATGAAAAGTAAGTCATCAATTGCAGAAATTTATTAGAGTTCTAGTGGTTTAAGAATCTTAGAAGCCGTGAATCTTACACTATTCATATTAAGGTGATATTAAATTGCTAAGCCTCCAGATCTGCAATAAATTTCTACTGTCTACAAAACAGCCCATCTATAGTATCTTATCAAAGCAGCCCAAATCCTGTACATGACCATATATGGACAGATTAAAATCTCATCGCCATAATTTATTAAATATTTTTGTTATTGTTAGATATTGTTTATTTTTTCAAATTTTTGTTAAATTCCAGTACAATATATTTTAAATATATATTGTGCCTTTTATATTAGTCGTGTATCTTGTATTTATAAGAGTGGAGCCCTTGTGCCATAGTTATGAATCACCCTTGACAATGTGACTAAGTGGATATAATTAATGGTCATTCTAATAGGTATTAAGAGCACAAAGTGTCCTGAGCCTTCAAAATCATGTTGGGTTTATAGATAGAATTCTTGAGTCTGGAAGCTTATGGTGTTTAATGCAAGAATAATTCCCTCTTTTGTGCTTCTCAATCATTTCTGTATTGTTTTTAATTTTCATTATGTTCATTAAATAGTGGTGTTTTTAAATTTTGGTTAAGTATGTATATTGGTCTCCGGTTTCAGAGTTATAGTTCATTCGTTTTTCACTCTGTACAAGATTATGAAGAACAAGAATGTATTTGCCCATCACTACATTTTTTGTATTTTTCATGTGATTATATGAATGAAAAGTTTATTTATTTTGAGATAGAATTAAAGAGTTCATAACTGATATGTGGGTGTGTGCAGGGAGGGTCTGAAGCTAAAGTCCTGTTTGCCAATTGGTTCTATATTTGTCAGTCAAGAGAGCCATGGGCCAATTGCTGGGCAGAAGGTGGAGGTGGAACTTCCGGGTTCCTGGAGGCTGGCAAAGGGATGTGAGGAAGGAAAAGAGTTTACACCATGCTTTGGAATGAGAAAAACACAGCAGCCATGTGAGGTCTCTGGAAGAGCTGGGGCCTGGGGCCAGGGGCCACTACTACAGGCCAGTAGTCATGGATATTTGCCAGGGGCCAGATAGGATTAGCCACTAAGTTTAGAGCAGGTGGAAGAGACTGAGTTAAGAAATAGGCACTAGATAGTCCCAGATGCCAGGGACCCAAGAGGTTTGCAGGACCCAAGAGGGAGGACATTAGCCAAAAATACCCAAGAAAGGAGAGATAGAACCTGTAGAGACTATATCCAGTGGATAGTCACGGCCCCCAGCTGAGAGAGAGGGCAACCCAGCCATCTCAAAAATATTAATCCAGAATTTCTCCTGTCAAGGGGAAATGCATGGATAAAGAGTGGAGCAGAGATTGAAGGAAAGCCCATCCAGAGACTGCCCCACCTAGGGATCCATCCCATTTGCTGACACCAAACCAAGACACTATTGCTGATGCCAAGAAGTACTTACTGATAAGAACCTGGTATAGCTGTCCCTTGAGAGATTCTGCCAGAGCCTGACCAATACAGATGCAGATGCATGCAGCCAAACATGGAACTGAGCTCAGGGACCACAACGGAGATGTTAGGGCAAGGACTGAAGGAGCTGAAGAGGTTCGCAACTCCATAGGAAGAACAACAATATCAACCAACCAGAACCCCCAAAGCACCCAGGGACTAAACCACCAACCAAAGAGGACACATTGGGGACCCATGGCTCCATTTGGATACGTAGCAGAGGATTGCCTTATCTGGCATCACTGGGAGGGGAACCCCTCAGCCCTGTGGAGGCTCAATGACCTAAGGCTAGAGAATTCTAGGGTGCTGAGGCAGGAGTGGGTGGACAGGAGGGGGAGCACCCTCATAGAGGCAGGAGCAGGGAAGAGGGGATGGGGAGTTCTGGAGAGGAAACTGGGAAGGAGGATAACATTTGAAATGTAAATTAATAACCAATAAAAATGACAAAGAACTTTAAAAAAGAAAAGTGATAAGGTCATTCTTTTCCAGGCAGGAGATACTAGTACCCCGCAAATGTGCCAAGAAGACAAATTGTAAAGGAACAAATAGTGTGTGTGTGTGTGTGTGTGTGTGTGTGTGTGTGTGTGTGTGTGTGTGTGTGTGTGTGTGTGTGT
>CM052719.1:40007763-40068067 GCA_028551405.1 Uromys caudimaculatus
TGTGTGTGTGTGTGTGTGTGTGTGTGTGTGTGTGTGTGTGTGTGTGTGTGTGTGTGTGTGTGTTTTATACATGGATTCAAGGGAAGCTGGAAAGGGACTGGTAGCATGGTCCACTTCCTGGAGCGAAGGTGAGTAGAGCAAAAGGGAAGCTGGGAAGGGCTGGTAGCATATCCGATCCCAGAGCAAAAGTGGTAGCTTAAAATTACACACACCATGGGTGAGATTAGGCGGAAGAAAAAGGGATATATTATAGTTTAAAACATGAAAATAATAAGCTTATGATTGACTACATTATTTATATTTGAGCTAGAAATGATGTGTGATTATGGTAAACAAAATTTCAAAAGATGAAGACTGAACAGCATAAGGTTTTCTTTTCTTCATTCTTATATAAAACAACTCTGCAAATGATTAAACCAGGGTGCAAGTGAAATTGCTATGCTGTCAGCAGCCAAGATTTCTTCACCACTCTAACTACTATACTAATATGTGGGTATTATATTAATCCATCCTCAAGAATGCCTTCCAGTCTTGAGGATTACTACAAAATTTGTAGCTACACATATGTGGTTTAGATAACTGACAGGGGGAAGGAAAAAGCAAGAGAGATGCATCTCCATGGATCAGATATTTGAGAACTCTTCCTAGATTTCCACTTTAAGGAGACAGAAAGAGCAGATCAGCCCTGTTCCTCTCACTAGTGAAAATCGACCTGGATCTTCGCACTGCCTGGGATACAGGCTGAGGCATGCACTGATTTAGGTCAACTTCTTGACAGAAAAATAAATACATTGTCAGGATTTTGTTAATATGAAAAAATTTGGAGATAGAAAGCACAGTGACAGGGTAATAGCAATCCTACTATTCATTTATTGATTGATTGATTGATATTTTATTACATTTCAAATGTTTCCATCTTTCCAGGTCTCCCCTTTGGAACTCTTGAATTCCCTCCCCTCTCCCTGCCTTTATGAGGGTATCTACCCTATCCACCCACCCAGCCACTCCCATCTTCCCTCCTTGGCATTCCCCTATAGTGGGGCATCTAACACCCTCAGGCCCAAGGGCCTCTGCTCCCACTGATGGCTAACAAGGCCCTCCCACTCCCCTCTTCATCCCCATTCCTACCATGTTCCTTCCCTCCATTTGCCTCCTATGGCTATTTTATTTCCCCTTCTAAGCGATATTAAAGCATCCTCCCTTCATTGCTTCCTTCTTGTCTAGCTTCTTTTGGTCTGTAGAGTATAGCACAGGTATCCTGTACTTTATGGATAATATACACTTATAAATGAGTATATAATATGCATCTCCCTTTGGGTCTGAGTTACCTGGTTCAGGATAAAGAAATAAATGGAATAATTATATTTTAATTTCAAAAATTATAAAAATTAATATTTTTCCGATTCTGCTTTAAATAGATGCTTGCATATCAAAGATCTAACTACTTTCATGCCTTAATTTTTCTAGGTATTATTTCATTTCTTTCAAACTTAATGCTACACAAAAGACTGTCAAACATTTGGTCTGGATAATTTTGCATTTACACTGAATATTGATTGTGATAATTTTTCTTTTTTCATAGTCAGAAATTATTTGGAGATTAGGCTGGGTATTGTTCAAACAAACACGTGAATCTTAAAAAATATTTTCAGCTTTAATTATTATACAGTCACTTTTAAACTCTGCAATGGTACTTATAGTTTCCTGTTGCAATCTGTACCAATGGAAAACTGGCAAGACAGACATGTTTAGATATAGAATAGAATGGATTAGAATAGAATACAATAGAGACTAGAATCTGGAACAAACAGGAAAGGGAAGAAGAAGGAAGAGGAGAAGGAGGAGGAGGAGGAGGAGGAGGAGGAGGAGGAGGAGGAGGAGGAGGAGGAGGAGGAGGAGGAGGAGGAGGAGGAGAAGGAGAAGGAGAAGGAGAAGGAGAAGGAGAAGGAGAAGGAGAAGGAGAAGGAGAAGGAGAAGGAGAAGGAGAAGGAGAAGGAGAAGGAGAAGGAGAAGGAGGCGAAGAAGAAGATTTTTTTAAAAATTCATCTCAAGAAGTTTACAGAGCAATGATGACTAGGAAGATAAGAGTGTGGGAGTGATAGTAACAGGTAGACAAATAAATACTATGTTATATTAAGAATAGAA
Source organism: Uromys caudimaculatus (assembly GCA_028551405.1). Lineage (NCBI taxonomy): Eukaryota > Metazoa > Chordata > Mammalia > Rodentia > Muridae > Uromys > Uromys caudimaculatus. The sequence continues at coordinate 40,009,909 of CM052719.1, forward strand.
AGTTCTAATGTGTCACAGCACAATAGGTTTAATTTAGAAGCTAAATGACAGGACTTTGAAAGTTTAATCATAAATAGTGCTCAAAGAAATGAATATATTTTAAGTCTCTTTAAGTTTTGCACAGCAGATATATGCACAACATACTGAAACACTGTGTTTCATATTATTAATATGGAGTTTCTTGTTTTATGTTCCAATTAAAACTTTAAAATCTTATTAGTACGTAGTATAGCACATTTGTGTTGTTCCATCTTACTTCATTTTGCCTTATTTGTATTAAGGAGTTAGACTGACTTCCATATCCATTGCAGTATTAATTCCTTCTTGTGTTGCTCTGACATAGAGTATAATACCTACAAAATTCATGGAAAGAATTTGACTTGCATGGTGCTATAATGTCTCACTGTGTCAGAGGCTGATGCTCCAAAATGCGTTAAAATATAGAGACAAGAAACTTTCTTAGAGCATATATTTGTAATTAGTAGGTGAAAAATTTGTATTTTCCATGTGAAATTAACAACATTAAGCCAATATTAATAATGAAAAAAGGCTAAATTTTACCCATGTTCCATGTTTGAGAGCAACCTACAGGGTAACAGGAATATTATCTAGAGTACATTCTATACCTTTGTACAATTTAATTTCAGTATATTCTTCCTTCTGAATGGCAATAAAGTGAATGTGTACCCTAGAATCAAGACTTGGTTCAAATTGTAGAAGTTATTAACATATAAAATGGGGGTGGGGAATTACCATTTCACTTAGTTATTGTAAAAAACAAAATCTTGATAACAATAAATCTCCCAGAAGAACACTTGTCATACATTAAGGTTGTAGCGGCATTGCTGCCATAGATATTAGTACGTCACCCCATATCAATTAATTTACACCACTAATTTCTGCCATATCTGTGATTATAGTTTTACTTGCATTAACTTTCACCTTCTCACAATTAGGGGAAACCACCATGGTTAGCTAACCTGATAGCATCTGCTTTAGAACCCTAAACTAGAAATGCACATGTTCCAGGAATTATCCCAGTATTACATGTTCTCCTATTCCATTTATCAGAGAGTTAGAAGCCTCTCCTCACACACTAGTTCTTTCAGTGTTTTTGTCAACTCTTTTGTTATTTGCTTACCACTGAAACTGGATGCTGAACAGCTTGAGGGAAGAAATCATGACAATTTTGCAGAATGGATGCAGCCCTTAACATGGCAACTTCAGTGTGAAGAAAAAGGACAGAATCTACATGATTAACATCAAATTTTATTGTCATTGTTTAGAATCTAAATTTTAAAATCTGAAGCTCATAAAGAAAAGACTGAGAGAAAAGGCACACTGAACTTGTAAAAATGTTTTCAATTGTGATAGAATCTAAAAGTAAGAACAGCAAACACAGATTTCATTTCTCTTCAACCACACACAATATTTAAAAAGCATAAAGAGCTTGGCAAACATGTTTTGATTCAACAGATGCATAGCTTCTTGAGTGCTGCTGATTAAAAAAATTAACATAATGAAATGTGCATTCCATTTTGATTTTTGCATTTTCTTGCAATTGATGAAAGAACTTAATGTCCCTTCTAGCTTCCTCAGGTGTTCCCAAAATGAGGATTGTTAACTTAATATATTCTTGTTTCCTGGCAAGGAACATAGATGACTAGGTCAAAGTCTGAATTGTGTTATAAAAGCTGAGATCTGGCTTTCCTTTAAGTACGGTAACTCTCATGAAGTCAGAGAGTAGGCACTTTATGTTACAGTTATTCAGAACACCAACAAACACACTCTCACAAAGCACCCCCTCTCCAATATTTCAAAGTCTAAAGGTTACATAATAAAATTGTTATGAGGTGACTTTTGTTGTTGAAGCTATCCAGTGTTAGAATTACTTAAATGAGTTTGAATTTCATAATATAGCTTAAAGTACATAAAATTAATTACTCATTATATTTGATTTTTTAAATAATACTTATATAATTTAGTTATTAAAAGTAAACAAATTGAACAAAGAGGTATTCAGATATAAGACTCAATTTTTAAATTTTATTTAATGAATAGAGCTATCAACTGATTTTGCTGAACTATTGAATGGAAACATGGACTAAATAATACATAATAAATTCATCTATGTTCTCATAAAACTATGCAAAATACTTTGATTTTCAGTGTCATATACTTAATCTCACTTGAATATAGCAAAGAAAACAATTGTTAAATTAGTCATATAAAATAAGCAAAGAGATTAGACCCAATGACATTTCCAATGTTACTAAAGTTATGTGAGAAAAAATAATAATTGATAATTGATCTTGGTGCAGTTTTTTGGAAATCAATATAACAACATGTAAGGACCCTCAAGTCAATTAGGAATCTAGTGAATAATTTGAATAAAGATGTAGCAACTCAAAAATTATGTAAAATAGCATTACTGTATTTACTTAAAGCTTACTTAAACAAAAATACTTGAGATATTAATTTCACATAATTTATATTAGAAAGTCATGTTGTCTTATACACCAAAAAATAATTTAGATGAATATATTATTTGACATGTTAGTTGAAGTGGAAATGTCTGGTTGTGTCATGTGATACAGACTTAAGTGACATTTTACTGAAGCAGACTTATGTGATACTTTGCTGAAGCAAGGCCCATGAGAGGACACATGATGTTTGGAGATAGTATAAGTAGGACCCAACAGACAGTGATGGAGTGCTTTCATTGCTAGCCATGAAATGTTTCCTTGGTCCTGGTACTTCACTAATCTTCACTTTGTTGAGAGAAGTTCAGCAGAGAATTTCTTGGTGGTTCCCAGTGACTCATGCTGACTCAACTGATGCCTGGATGTTTCTACTGGACCCTGTTATTGCTACTGACTCACGTATGGCGAACTGGACTGTCAGTATCCTAACAACAGAGATTGGAATCACCCTCAAAGAACCACTCCTACGTTGGTCCACATCCCCTTGTCCTATTCACCGTCGTTTCTCTCCTGCCTTTGGACAGTGAGCTAGAAGTGAGCATCAAAGCATTTGAGAATCCTTACTAAAGTAAGTTTTGAAAAACCTAAGCCTACATTTAGTACTCCTGAAGATTTAATAGAACCAAATAATGTATAAAAAAGAATCATATATAAAGATGCTTATTACAACATTGCTTATGATATAGGAGGTTTATTAAATTTGTATATGTATTGTCTATAACCCAGAAACTCAATTGATAGGTTAAAAAGAATTCAGTACTACTTAGTGGGAGGAAGAACTGAAGATAAAAGAAAAATAAAATTTAAGGATAAATTTTAACATTAATCAAATTTTGTGTAAAATATTTATATATATTTTCTCTCTATCATATATATGAGAGAGAGAGAGAGAGAGAGAGAGAGATTCAAAAGCACTCAGAAATCTTGTATTAATACAGAAAATCTAAGAAATTTTGTTAACATAAAGCTTAGTTGAATATATATAGCTTTAGTCTCTATAGTTTTCGTATTTTGTAAAGTAATCATACTATCATCATTTTGTGTGTCATAAATTAAATTTGATTAAATAAAAGAAAATCATGCAAATTGTTTACATATCTGATAAACATTATATGAGCCATATATTTTGACAGATGGTATTAAATTGGACTGCTATTATATTTAGAAGACTCACTATACTGTATAACCTATCATTTCTATACTTAATAATTGGGATTATTTTACAAAACTGCATCTCATTTTGGCAGTTGTTCATTGTCAGTCACTAAGTTTTGTGAGAATTTATTCAGCTGTCCATTTTATTTGGAATTTATAGCTAAATTCTACCAGTCTACTTTGCTGATCAAATTATTCCAGCTTTGGCTTTGTGGATATTCAGGTTATAATTCCTGGGGACTTTTGACAAGCTGCAATTTTTAAATTGTGTTTTTTACTTATATGTTTTCTAGAAATATGATATAACTCAGAAGCATCTCAAATATTCTCTGTCCAAAACTATAGCCTGCCTTTTTCCAATAAGTTTTCCTTTACTAGATAACAGTTGTCTTCAGAAGCGTTAGCTAAAGAAGGACAAGGACAGAGCACAAACGTTGATAAACAAAGAGAGTGTAAGAAAACACCAAAGTAACTACAATGATTTATGATGTGTAAAATCTTGAACATAAATGAGGACATTAGTAGAAAAATATGTGATATGCAAGTTAAGTCATGTTATTTTATAAGCATAGTAATTTTATTCCTTTTAACAAGTGAACTGTATTGACCATATCTGCACAAGATGAAACATTAGAATGAGTATTTAACATTCAGGACCTTTATACTCTAGTTGCAATTTTACACACCCACACATACATACCCACACATAAGCACACACACTCACAACACACATACACACAAACACACACACAGAGAGAGGGAGAGAGAGAGAGAGAGAGAGAGAGAGAGAGAGAGAGAGAGAGGGAGGCAGAGGCAAAGAGACAGAGAGAGATAGAGACAGAGAGAGAGAGAGAGAGAGAGAGAGAGAGAGAGAGGCAGAGACACACACAGAGAGAGAGAGAGAGAGAGAGAGAGAGAGAGAGAGAGAGAGAGAGAGAGAGGTGTTAAAATAATTATCTAATTAATGCATCCTAGCTGCAGGTTTTCTACCTGACCCAATGGTTATGTTCCTGAATGAAAGACAAACACAGCCTATATATTTTAATATTCCTTTAACACCACAATAGCTGGGCCACACCCTAACCTTCATGTGGTTAATTCCAAATTATTCCTTACTAATTCTGTCTTGACTGCTATCCAGAATCTATCACATAACAGCTATGTCTCTCTGCCCTGCACTCTTCTCAGAGATGGTGTCTCTTCTCTCCTCCACACTCTCTCAGCAGTGTGGATCTCCTCCTTCTGCTCCCAGACCCGAGCCTGGGAAATCCTAAAATTCTGCATCTGTCTGTTCTCCCCAGCTATTAGCTGTTGGCATCTTTATTTACCAATTAGATCGAACTGGGGCAGGTTCTCAGAAGCTACATTCAGTCCTTCTGGTGGAAACATAATTAAAAAATATGTTTTGGGGGAACATAATGTTTTTGAGGAGCATGGTTAGCATTAATAATACAAGCAGCTAAATTCCCCCTTTTTGTTTAATTAAATAGGCTCTTTTCTTTCATATATACAATGAATATAATTACAACAATTATGTAAACTTTAAGGTATGATATACACTTATAACATCCAGTCCATTATATTTGGCAATCAAAATAAATCACCTATTCTCAGAAAGAGAGTTTACAATTCTGTACCTCAATGTTTGATTTGAATTTGTATTACCATCTGAAAACTATCTTTTCAAATCTGGAACATCTTCATAAATGTTAAGCAATTTAAGTTCAATTGTGAAACTATAACTAGTTTTCAACCCTGTCAGAGATTTGAGGAGTTAAATATTACCTGAATGTTCAGGAAGTACAAAGACATAGCTTCCAAATCTCATACAATCTACAGAGACAGCTGACTCCCTGGACAGTCCCAATATTCCTTATCATGTCGGAGCATCTGTCTTCATCTTTCTCACCCAGAACCATCTGAAAGACCTTAAGTGAAGCAGGAATTATGAAGGAATATCTTACCTTGTATTGGCAGAGGTGAGCAGTCAACTATCCTGCATTGATTTGTCCTTTTTTGTACAGTATTTTATCTATAGAGGAAATTGGGGCATTTCTTGCCCAGTGGCTAGCTTGCCACAATTGAAGCAACTCAGCCTGGAGATAATGATTCTCTATATCTCCCTGGAAGTGGAATGGGGTTACTGTCAAGAGCAAACATGTCTTGTAATCAAAGATCTTTTAATAATGAAATAACATTAAATGCCATATTCTGTGGATCTCTGATACTTTTAAAGAGAGTCTATCTATATACATAGCATAACTGAATTGTCAAACACTGATTATTCTTAGCTATTCACTAGTTGAATAATCTTGAAAACACTTTGTTATAATTAACTAAATTAGAATCTAATGTGGCCATGATTTTCTCTATTAACTTGCATTACTTAATAATCCTAAACTCTTTGTAATAGCAGCTATTAAAAGGACTGTGCCTAAGCCTTGTATTTTTAAATGAATTGCATAGGCACAATGCCTAACTAAGAGAAACAATATTAATTTTAAATTTTGTATCAATATTCAAAGACTTATACCAATGAAAACCTTAAACCTGTATCAATGTACAAATTCTGTACCAGTGTAAGCAATAGCTGCAATGTGAAGAAGCCTGGAGAACATGGCCCAGAGGGCTGCCCAACTGGATCCAGAACAGCCAAGATAGAACATAGAATTAGTAAGTAATAACTCGGGGTTAACCACATGGAGAGTAGGGAATGGCCCAGCTATTGGGCTGTTTGAGGTATATTAAAATATAAAGGCTGTGTGTTTGTGTGTGTGTGTGTGTGTGTGTGTGTGTGTGTGTGTGTGTGTGTGTGTGTGTGTGTGTGTGTGTGTTTCATTTGGGAACATAAACCATTGGGGCAGATAGTGAACTTGACACCAGAATTCATTAATTAGATGATTATTTTAAAAAATGGTATCCAATATAAAGCATCAATTTGTTGTTGGAATTTCCCACCCCAATAAACCTATATAAAAAATCATACAATCCAGTTATTTTAATTACAAGCTATATGCCTATGTTGGACAAATCAAACACTGCACTAACTTATTCCCCAGCTATAAGACCTCTTGCTACTTGCAGTTTCTACTGGACACATGGTTCTAGTCCATCGTGGCTTTCTCCTCTCCTCTTATGTCCTCTCTCCTTCCCCTCTTCTGCCTCTCTCCCTGCCCCCACTCTCAAACTCCCAGTCCCATCTTTCCCTTCCACTGACCAATCACAGGCTCTAGACGTTGTTGACCACTTAAAATGTGGGAAAGGTTCACAGGAGATCACCTGAGTATGTGAGGGACTGTTCATCAGAGGCAACCTCTCTTGAGGAAGAAGAATCAACATCAGAATACAAACCACATTGGGAGATCCCACATTTTCCCTTTTTTGGCCAATTAAAAACGCTCCTTCTCTAATGACAAACAATACATAGTAGGAACTATTTTAAAGCAAGTATGAAAATTATGTATGAATTACAATTACACTTATGTCAGTCAATTATACTTGGCAATCAATATTAAGTCTATTAGAGAATATTTTGGAATACAGTATAAAGCACAAAGTTAGGACATGATTCCCATATGTATATGAGTTTAGACTCATAGTGCCTTTCAAAGTAAAGACTATCTGCAAATACTTTTATCTGTCTTCTAATATCAAGGTGGCTAGAAATGGAAATGCATAAATAGAAAATTTGGTGGTAGTGGGAATGATATTATCTTAGAGCAATAAAAGGTATGTTGAAAATATAATTTGTAATTACATCCTATAATGTTTGAAATTAGGAGGAAAGATTGTCATTTAATAACTATGGAAAGTATGTAATAATTGGCAACTTTCATGAGCAGTGTATCTGGGAACACAAATAAATCATAGACCTTCATATCTAAAGTATATAATGATGTTTGAGTTTCTTTTAATGTTCATTTTATTTTAAAATTAAGTGTGTGGGCATGTACACATATGCATAAGAATCTGAGGAAGCCGAGAGAGCTCGTCAGACCCCTTGAGTTGGTTTTACAGAGGTGGGTTGTGAGGCGTCTGATGTAGGCTAGGTACCAACCATGGATCCTCTGTAGTGGGTTTGCCCTAATGCTGCTTGTAATATAATGACAATTTTGGTCCCCAAAACTGCTTACCTGAGTGTTTGCATGTAAGACACTGAGGTTGCCCCAAGTTGATTCTGATTGGTAAATAAAGATTCTAGCAACCAATGGCTGGGCAGGGAAGACAGAGGCAGAAATTTTAGGATTCTTGGGCTTGGAAGTGAGAAAGGAAAGAAGGTAGATCCACCATGCCGGGAGAGAGGGAGGCAAGGAGAGACGACATGCGAAGGAGCAGGGAGAATGCAGACCAGAGTAAGGCCCAATTAGACAGCCCTCTGGGTCAAAAGCGGTCAAGAGGGATCATAGAATTAGCAAGCAATAACTTAACCACATGGAGGTTAGGAAGTGGACCAGCTATTGTGCTAATTAAGGTATATCAAAATATAAAGGCTGTGTGTGTTTCATTCGGGAACGTTAAGCACCGAAGCAGGTAGCGAACCTGCAGATGAGATTTTATTAATTGATTAATTAATTAATTAATTCAACAGATGGCACCCATGTGTCTGGCAATAACTCACTCTTAAAACATTAATTGAAGATTCCTGAGTGGAATAAGGATGCCTTCCCTTTAAGATTAAGAAGTAGGGAGATTGATTTATCAGCCAAGCTGAGGCAAGCCACATGGTTCCTCCCCAAGCTGAGTTGGTTTGGAACTAGGATAGAAATTCATGCTAGCTTGGCACACATGATTCTGGAGGTTGTGACTTAAGGCTAGAACACACTCAGGCCGGCCCAGGGATGTGGGTGATAGGCTAGTGATTCAGCCAGACCCTCTCTCAGGTTCTGGGCTGCTGTAAGACCTTAAGCATAGGAGACTAACAGCCCCTGCTGGGATAAGGCAGACTACAGAGAATTGGACTGAACAAAATGGGAATGGAGTACAGAAAATTAAGTCAAGGCTTTGCAAGCAGTCTGATTCTTAGAACATGGAAATTCTGGGATAGCTAAGCATAGCATTCATCATTAAATCAGCCTGGAAATAGGCTTATACAGAAAATAGAAGGGAATTTAATTGAAGTTAAATACATAGGAAAGGATGCTAATTCACATTATATAAAGAGAAAGGAGATATAAATATATTCACAGATACTAATCTTCATAGAAGGGAAGAATTAAGTAAATCCAGGCTTTTGATCTCAAATGTAGAAAACAAAGACCTGGAGATAGAGAGAAACGCTCTCACAACAAATAATATAATTGTTTAAATTGTTTTAATAGCTTTGAGTTGTTTTAATAATCAAATTGAAGGTGGTTATAAGTTCGGTGGTATTAATGACATTACTCATCCTCTGGCAGGCCCTAAGAATAGGGAAGCTACAAAACTGAACCAATCCATTTAGGGTTACCAGACCAAGAATATGCTATTTTGGGAGAAAGGCTCTGTATTTCTGTTAACAGGAAAGGAGAACAGACTTTGGACCCCTTCCAAAGTAATATAGATCAGATATGATAGGGGAAGACACCCTGAAGATCTTAGCTACAGACAGGAAAGAAAAATTCAAGAAGATCAAACAGGACAGGTAACTTGATTTGCTGATCTCTCTTCATGGGAACAGCCCTGAAACTGCCTTAGACATAAAAATGTCTCTAACCAAAACTTCAGCTAAAATTAGCCAATAAATCTTGTTGTTTGTGGAATCCTTAAAATTCAGCATGCCATCCTTCCCATGGCATGAATGAAGATGTATTATAGTTGGTTACTGATGAAACTAACACATTAAAAATGACACGTACTCAAACAAGGAGCAAAAATATATTTTTAACCGATTTGTGCCCCATGCACGATCCATACAAATATCTTTATAGAACTAAAAATTTGGTTGTAAGATATTGCAGAATGAAAGAAACATCATGATGCAGCCCTGACAGGATTCACCCTCAGGATGCTGAAATGACCTGCTGTTCCACCTCCTTATCTCATAAACATTTTTCCAGACACTTGCTCCCACAACAGCTTCAGGAAGAGCTGCTGATTCCTGATGACCCCCGTTCATCCAATCTTTCACACAGATCCAATCAGAACTTCATCAAGCCCTGAACTTTCTAAGCATACAGAGACTGAAAAACAAAGGCTAAAGCTAGCTTTCTTAAGTCAGGGGAAGGGCAGACAGAGGTGGGACTTTTAAGATTCCCAGGCTTGGGAGTGAGAGAGGGAAGAAGAAGGTAGATCCACCATGCCAGGAGAGAGAGAGGAGAAGAGAGGCAACATGTGAAAGAGCTGGGAGAGTGAGAGCCAGAGCCTGGCCAAGAAAAGACCCAGAAATAGTCAACAATAACTTGGGATTAACTGCATGGAGGTTAGGAAGTGGCCCAGCTACTGTGCTGATTAAGGCATATCAAAATATAAATGGGGTGTGTGTGTGTGTGTGTGTGTGTGTGTGTGTGTGTGTGTGTGTGTGTGTGTGTGTTTCATTCAGGTATGTTAAGCATTGAGGCAGGCTGTGGAATCTGAAGACCAGATTTTATTAATTAATTAATTCAACAGTCCTTTGCTGGAGCATTATGTGATACTAACCCCTGAGCAATGTCCTCAGCCTGACCCTCCTGTGTGTGTGTGTGTGTGTGTGTGTGTGTGTGTGTGTGTGTGTGTATGCCTGTGTGTGTGCCTCTGTGTGTGCCTCTGTGTGTGTTTGTGGTGTACATGCAACTATATATGTGCTTGCAAATGTTTGCACGAGTGGAGTGGAGGGTGGAGTTTGACATTGGGCACCATCCTCAGTTGTCCTCCATCTGACTTTTAAAATTGTTTGTAATTATATTATAGTTACATCTCTTCCTCCCATGAATACCTGCTCTCTCATAAATTCAGTCATTCATTATTACATACAGGTAGAAAAAATATAGAGAGATATACATGAATAATTACATAGACAAAAAATCTGAGTCCTTTTAGTTTTATTTGCCTATATATGATTTTAGGGCTAACCATGAGTCTTGCATGATGAATCTTCCTTGGAAGACTAATTCTCTGTATATAAGTAGCTGTTAATTCCCTATAGCTGTTCATCTAGGGGTGGGCCCCATGAGATGTCTTCCATTATTGCTGGCATGTTATCTAGTATTGTCATTGTTCAGGCCTTGTTTAAACAGCCCCTCCTGCTGGCTATTTCATGTCAGCTTGACACTAGCTGGATGTAGTCATTAGACACGTAGGAGCCTCAACTGAGACTATGACTCCATACGATTGGGCTGTAGACTGGCAAGATTGTAGGGAATTTTCTTCATTATTGACTGATAAGAGAGGGGGCCCAGCTCATTGGGGGTTGTACCATCCCTGGTTAAGTAAGCCCTGAGGAAGAAGCCAGTAAGCTGTACCCCACCATGGCCTTTTCATCAGCTACCAGGTTCCTGCTCTGCTTAAGTTCCTGTCCTGACTTTCTCCAATGATGAACAGTAATGTGGAAGAGTAAGCTGAATAAACCCTTTCCTCCTCAAAAGGCTTTCGTTCATAGTGTTGCATCAAAGAAATAATAACCCTAACTTATACAGCCATATTGTTGAGATTTCATGAGTGTTGCTTCCATGTTATATGTAGGAGACATACTCATACACCAGACTTCCTGGGTCTCTCAATGAACCTAAAAACCATGGATTCTATTAGGCTATTTGACGGGCAAGCCTCAGGAGTCTTATCTCCACCTCTCTAGTGCTAGGATTACAGGTATGTGCCAGTCTGCCTAGCTTTTATATAGATGGGTAGGATTGAACTCAGTTCCTAAGGCTCTCATGCTAATCAGTTCCTATAGCCATCTTGCCATTATATGCCTTTGATTTCTTCTTTATTCTTTCATGTTCTTTATTGAAAGCCTGCAATAATTTCTTGATGATTAATGCTTTTCCTCCTTTAAATTGCTGAGCTCCCCAATCAACACTGAACAATATATGGAGAAACTGATACAATTCCATTCATTAGCTGTATTTTAAAGACGAATGTACTTCTGCCAGTCTGGAAGAAAAAAATGCCTTCTGTCTTTCCAAATGAAGTTGAGAATTGCTCTTTAAATGATTGTTGTACTGGCTAGTTTTGTGTCAACTTGACACAAGCTGAAGTTATCACAGAGAAAGGAGTTTCAGTTGAGAAAATACCTCCATGAGATCCAGCGGTAAGGCTTTGAGTGGTACCATCTGTGGGCTAGTAGTCTTGCATTCTATAAGAAAGCAGTCTGAACAAGCCAGCAAAGCAAGCAAGCCAGTAAGTGACATCCCTCCATGGCCTCTGCATCAGCTCCTGCTTCCTGACCTGCTTGAGTTCCAGTCCTGACTTCCTTTGGTGCTGAACAGCAATGTGGAAGTGTAAGCTGAATAAACCCTTTCCTCCCCAACTTGCCTCTTGGTCTTGATGTTTGTGCAGGAATAGATACACTGGCTAAGACAATTGTAAATGCTTGCATTGAATCTGTAGATTGTTTTTGGTAGGATGGCAATTTTCAAGATGTTAGTCTAACCAATCTGTGGACATGGGAGATTTTTCCATCTTTCCATCTTCTGAGGTCTTCTTCAATATCTTTCTGCAGGGACTTGAAGTTCTTGTTATACAGATCTTTCACTTGATTGGTTAGAGATACACCAAGATAGTTTATATTATTTGTTGCTATTCTGAAGGTGTTATTTCCATAATTTATTTTTCACCCCATTTATCCTCTGTGTAGAGAAAGGCTACTGATTTGTTTGAGTTAATTTTACATCCAACCACTTTGCTTAAGTTGTTTATCAGGTATAGGAGTTCTTTTGTAGAATTTTTGGGATCTCTTATATATACTATGATATCATCTGTAAATACTTTGACTTCTTCCTTTCCAATTTTTATTCCCTTGATCTTCTTTTGTTGTCTAATTGCTCTAGTTAAAACTTCAAGTAATATATTGAACAGATAGGAAGAGAATGGGTAGCCTTCTCTTGTTACTGGGATTACTCCAAGTTTCTCTCCATTTAACTTGATGTTGGCTATTGGCTTGCTATATGTAGCCTTTATTATTTTTATGTATGTGCCCTTGAAGCCCTGATCTCTCTATGACTTTTAACATAAAAGGATGTTGGATTTTATCAAAGGCTTTTTCAGTATCTAATGAGATAATCGTGGATTTTTTCTTTCGGTTGTTGATATAGTGGATTATACGGATGGGTTTTAGTATGTTGAACCATCCCTGCATCCCTGGGATGAAGCCTACTTCATTGTGGTAAATGATGTTTTTGGTGTATGCCTGACTTTGGTTTGTGAAAATTTTATTGACTATATTTGCATCGATGTTCACAAGTGAAATCTGTCTGAGGTTCTCTTTCTTGTTTGAGTCCTAGTATGGTTTAGGTATCAGGATGACTGGGTCCTTGTAGAATGAGTTGGGCTGTGTCATTCTGTTTCTATATTGTGGAATAGTTTAAAGAATATTGGTATTAGCTTTTCTTTGAAAGTCTGGTAGAATTCTGTACTAAAACCATCTGACCCCTGGCTTTTTTGGTTGGGAGTCTTTTAATGACTACTTCTATTCACTTAGGAATTATGGGACTATTTAGATAGTTTACCTGATCTTTATTTAACTTTAGTAACTGATATCTGTCTAGAAGATCATCAATTTTATCTAGATATTCCAGTTTTTTGGAGTACAGGCTTTTGAAGGGAGGCCTAATGATTTTAAAATTTCCTCAGTTTCTGTTATGTATCCCTTTTCATTTCTAATTTTGTTAATTTGGATACTGTCTCATTGCCTTTTAGTTAGTTTGGCTAAAGGTTTGTCTATGTTGATTTTCTCAAAGAACCAGCTCTTGGTTTTGTTGATTCTTTTTATTGTTCTCTTTGTTTCTAATTGTTTGATTTCAGCCCTGAGTTTGACTATTTCCTGCTGTTTACTCCTTTTTAGTGTGTTTGCTTCATTTTGTTCTAGAGCTTTCAGGTGTATATTTAAGCTATTGTTATGTTTGCATACAGGAGCCTAACATAGCTATCCTTTGAGAGGCTCTGCTCAGCAGCTGACTGAAAGAGATGCACATACCCACAGGCAAATATTGGAAGGAGGTTGGGAACCCTTATAGAAGAATTGGGAGAAGGATTGAAGACCCTGAGGGAGATGAGAATTCCACAGGAAGGCCAACAGAATCTACTAACCTAGACTTCTGGAAGCTCTCAGAGACTGAACCACTAACCAAAGACCATGCACAAGCTGTAAACAGGCTGTAAGCAGACGTGCAGCTCTGTCTCCATGTGGAGTGCCCCACCAACTGGAGCAGATGTTCTTCTCTAAAGCTGTACCTGACTCTGGTACCTTACCCCAAATTAGTTGCCTTGTCTGGCCTCAGTTCAAGAGGGTGCACCTAATCCTGCAACAACTTAATGCACCAAGGTGGGGACATACCAAGGGGGGGAAGCTTACTCTCTAAGAGGAAAAAGGGAGGGGGTGGGGACAAGGATTCTGTGAGGGGAGACTAGGAGAGGGGTAGCATTTAGAATGTAAATGAATAAATAAACAAACAAAAACCAAACCAAAGTAAACAAAACAAAAAACAAATAAGAGTGTTTGATGCCCCAGTATAGGGGAATGCCAGGGAGGGAAGATGGGAGTGGGTAGGTGGGTGAGCACCCTCATAGAGACAGGAGGAGGGGGATGGGATAGGGGGCTTCCAAAGGGGAAACCTGGAAAGGGGAAAACATTTGAAATGTAAATAAAGTATCAAAAAATAATGATAAAAATCTTTAAATTGGAAAAAAAAAAACAATAATGCTTTTCCAATCTAATTTCAGTCAAATGGCCAAGGTTTCTAATGATTCTGAATTCTGTGCTGAATCCTGCAAGGCTTTCTCTTGCTTAAAGTATTAATGAAGTATGGCAGTATATGTAAAATCTATGGGGGCAATAATGTATCTAAAACATGTGTTTTATAAATCTTTCTAAAACATATAACATTGAGAAAATTAGAACAGCCAATGTCTCAAACAAGTAATTTCAGTTCATTTTCATTGCATAGTCTTGGAAAACACTGTGTATTAAATACCAATTAAGAATAAATAGTAAGGCTGGAGAGATGGCTCAGTGGTTAAGAGCACTGACTTCTTCCTAAGGTTCTGAGTTCAATCCCCAGCAACCACATGGTGGCTCACAATCATCTGCAATGGGATCTGATATTCTCTTCTGGGTGTCTGAGAACAGCTACAGTGTGCTCATAAATAAAGTATTTTTTTAAAAAAAGAATAAATAGTAGACCCAGAGACAGCCTGACTCCCAGGAAGTCTATCATAATCATGTCCCCACAATACATGGCCTAACTGGGACCCCCACAAGGTCCAGTGAATTAGGGACCTATCCACCCTGCTGTAGACACATCTTACTTCTTCTGGTCCACTCACCACTGTCAATACCCAGAGACAGCCTGACTCCCAGAAGGTCTGCCATAACAAGGGTCACGGGAGACCAATCACCACCAGAGACAGCACTGTTTGCCTTCCAGAAGTGCTTCTCAAAGACAGCTTGCGGGGCTCCACATTGCTACAAGGAGGGACAGGCTACATTCAGAGACAGCAAGGCCAATAAACACAGTAGGTAACCAGGTGGTGGGAGGCAAGTGCAAGAACAGAAACAAAAGAAAGCAGCGCATCTTGGCAACATCAGAACCCAGTTCTCCTACCACAGCAAACCCGGAATAGCCTAGCACACCTGAAAAGGAAAATTCTGACTTAAAATACCATCTGATAAAGATGATAGAGGACTTTAAGGAAGACATAAATAACTCCCTTAAAGAAATACAGAACACATGCAAACAGGTAGAAGCCCTTAAGAGGAAACACAGTCAAACAGGTGAATGAATGGAACAAAACCATCCAGGATTTAAAACTGGAAAAAAGAAACAATAACACAATCACAAAGGGAGGCAACCATGGATGTGGAAAACCTCAAAAAGAGATCAGAAGTTACACATGCAAAGATCAACAACAGAATACAAGAGATAGAAGAATTACAGGCTTAGAAGATACCATAGAAGATATTGACACAATATTCAAAGAAAATACAAAGTCCAAAAAATTCCTAACCGAAAACATCCAAGAAATCCAGGACACAGTGAAAAGATCAAACCTAAGAATAATAGGAATAGAAGGGAGTGAAGATTCTCAATTCAAAGGGCCAGAAAACATCATCAACAAAATAATAGAAGAAATCTTCCTTAACCTAAAGAAATAGATGGCCATTAATGTACAAGAAGCCTACAGAACACCAAGATTGGACCAGAAAAGAAAATGCTCACATCACATAATAAAACACTAAATGCACAGAAAAAAAGAAAAGAATATTAAAAGCAGTAAGAGGAAAAAGCCAAGTAACCTATAAAGGCAAAACTACCAGAATCACACCAAAGTTCTCAGTAGAGACTCTAAAAGCCAGAAGAACATGAAGAACTTAAGAGGATACAAATGCCAGCCCAGGCTATTATACCCAGCAAAACTCTCAATATATGGAGAAACCAAGATACTCCATGACAAAACCAAATTTAAACAATATCTGTCCACTAATCCAACCCTACAGAGCATATTAGAGGGAAAATTCCAACACATGGAGAGAAACTATACCAAGAAAAACCAAGAAATTAATCATCTCACAACAAACCCAAATGAAGAGAACCAAACATACATAATACCATCTCTAATAATAAAAATAATAGGAACCAACAATTATTAGTTTTCATTATCTCTCAACATCAATGGACTTAATTCTCCAATAAAAAGACATGGGCTATCAGACTGAATACGTAAATAGGACCCAGCATATTGATGCATACAGAAAACACACCTCAGTGACAAAGCCAGAGATAATATCTGAGTACAAGAATTAAAAAAAAAAAAAAAAAATCCGAGGAAATGGTCCAAAGAAACAAGCTGGAGTAGCCATTCTAATATTCAGTAAAATAGACTTTCAACCAAAAGTTATCAAAAGAAATGGGAAGGACACTTCACACCCATCAAAGGAAAAATCCACTAAAATGAAATCTTAATTCTGAACATCTATGCCTCAAATGCAAGGGCACCCACATTTGTAAAAGAAACCTTACTAAAGCTTAAAACAACATTGAATCTCACACAATAGTGGGAGATTTCAACATCCCACTCTTACCAATGGACAGATCATGAAAACAGAAACTAAACAGAAACAGAGTGAAACTAACAGAAGTTATGAACCAAATGGATTTCACAGATATATACAGAATATTTCACCCTAAATAAGAGCATATACCTTCTCCTCAGTACTTCATGGTAACTTCTCCAACAAAAAACAAGCCTCAATAGATACAAGAAGATTGAAATAATCCCATGCATTCTATCAGGGACTAAGACTGGTCTTCAATAACAAAAATAATAGCAGAAAGCCCTCATACTCATGGAAATTAAACAACTCTACTCAAAGATAACTTGGATGGGGAAGAAATAAAGAAATTAAAAACTTTATTGAATGTAACAAAATAGATGGCAGAGCATATCCAAATTTATGGGACACAATGAAAGCAGTGCTAAGAAGAAAATTCATAGCGCTAAGTGCCTTCATAAAGGAATTGGAGAGATCCTACACTAGCAATATAACAGCACATCTGAAAGTTCTAGAATAAAAAAAATGTAAACACACCCAATAGGAGTCAACAGCAGGAAATAAGCATAAAATTCACAGTCAATAGATGGACTAGAAAAATATCATCCTAATGGGGAAACCAAGGCCCAAAAAGAAAAATACAATATGCATTCTTTTATGTGTGGACTTTAATTTTAAGCATTTGATAAGCATGCTATTATATGAATAGTCACAGTGGTTAAGAGTAGAATAAGAAATGAGGGGGTGAGAAGGATGTCCAAAGGAAATTAAATAAAATACATAAGTAAAGAGAAATAGATACAAGTTGGAAAGGAAGAAGTCAAAATATCACTATTTGCAGACAGTATGATAGTATACTTAAATGACCCCAAAAATTCTACCAGAGAACTCCAAAAGCTGATAAACAACTTCAGCAAAGTGGCTGGATATAAAATTAACTCAAACAAATCAGTAGCCTTCCTCTACTCAAAGGATAAACAGGCTGAGAAGGAAATTAGGGAAATGACACCCTTCACAATTGTCACAAATTATACAAAATACCTTGGTATGACTCTAACCAAGCAAGTGAATGATCTGTATGTCAAGAACTTCAAGTCTCTGAAGAAAGAAATCGAAGATCTCAGAAGGTGGAAAGATCTCTCATGCTCGTGGATTGGCAGGATTAATACAGTAAAAATGGCCATCTTGCCGAAAGCAATCTACAGATTCAATGCAATCCCCATCAACATTTCAACTCAGTTCTTCACAGAGATAGAAGTAATTCCCAAAATTATCTGGAATAGCAAAAAATGCAGGATAGCAAAAACCATTTGCAACAATAAAGAACATCTTGGGGAATCACCATCCCTGACCTCAAGTTCTACTACAAAGCACCAGAAATAAAAGCACACACCTATGGTTACTCGATCTTTCACATAGAAGCCAAAACCATACTGTGGAAAAAAAAAAAAAGAATTTTCAACAAATGGTCTTGGTCTAACAGGTGGTCTGCATGTAAAACAATGCAAATTGATCCTTTTTTTTTTTTTTATCTACTTTTACAAACCTCAACTCCACATGGATCAGAGACCTCTACATAAAAACAGATATGCTGAATCTAATAGAAAATAAAAGGGGAAAATAGACCCAAGCACATTGGCACAGGGAAAATATTCTGAACAAAGCAACAATGGCCCAGGTTCTAAGATCAACAATTGACAAATGGAGCATTATAAAACAAAAGCTTTTGTAAGGCAAAAGATACTTTCAATAGGACAAAATGGCATCCTACAGATTGTGAAAAGATCTTTGCCAACCCTATATTCAATAGAGGGTTAATGTCCAAAATATACAAAGAACTCAAGAAGTTAGCCTCCAGAGAACCAAATAACCCTATTAAAAATAGGGTACAGAGCTAAGGAAAGAATTCTCAACTGAAGAATATCAAATGGCCGAGAAGCACCTAAAGACATGTTCAACATCCTTAGTCATCAGAGAAATGCAAATCAAAACAACCCTGAGATTCCATCTTATACCAATCAATATGGCTAAGATCAAAGACTCAGACCACAGCAGATGCTGGCGATGATGTGGATAAAAAGGAACACTCCTCCATTCCTGGTGGGATTGCAAGCTGGTACAACCAGTCTGGAAATCAATCTGGTGGTTCCTCAGAAAACTGGAAATAGTTCTACCTGAAGACCCACCTATACCACTCCTAGGCATATATCAAAAAAATGTTCCACCATATCACAAGCACACGATATCCACTATGTTTATAGCAGTCTTATGTATAATAGCCAGAAGCTGGAAGCAATCCAGATGTCCATCAATGGAACAATGAATATAAAATAAGGTACATTTATACAATGGAATACCAATCAGCTTTTAAAAACAAGTACTTCACAAATTTTGCAGGCACATCGATGGAACTAGAAATATCACACTGAGTGAGGTGACCCAGACCCAAAAGGACATACATGGTATGTATTCACTGATAAGTGGATGTTAGCCCAAAACCTCAGAATACCCACAATAACACCTCGGAGACCATATGAAGCTTTACAAGAAGGAGTGTCAAAGTGAATGCTTCAATAACACTAGAAGGGGGAACCAAATAATCAGGGGAGGTAGAGGGAAGGAGTGTCCTGCGTGGGAGAGGGGAGGGGTGAGAGGGGGCAGGACCAGGTATGGGAAGAGACAGGAGAGGAATCCAGAGAGCCAGCAAAATGAATAGTAATACGTAGCTTTGGGGGGTGGGGCAGAGAATGGGGAGTCGCTAGAAAGTCTCAGAAGCCAGCGAAGCAAGAGCCTCCCAGGACCCAATGGAGACAACATTGTCCTGAATGCCCAACAGGGGGGAGATAGAACCTGAAGAGACCACATCTAGTAGAATGACATGGCCCCCAGTTGAGGTATGTAGCCACCCAATTATTTCACAAATTTCAACCCAGAATTATTCATGTTTAACAGAAACACGGAGACAAAAATGGAGCAGAGGTGGGAGGAAGGCCATCCAGAGGCTGTGCTGCCTTGGGATCCATTCCATCCACAGTCACCAAATCTCGACATTATTGCAGATACCAAGGTGCGCTTGCAGATAGGAGCCTGATATGGCTGTCCTCTGAGAGGCTCTGTCAGCACCTACCAAAGAGTACACATGTGGCAGTCCACGGTTCCTGCTACATAGGTAGCAGAGAACTGCCTTATCTGGCATCAGTGGGAGGGGAGGCACTTGGTCCGGTGGAGGCTTGATGTCCCAGAGAAGTGGGATTGGTGAAGGGGTGAGGCAGGAGTGGGTGGGCGGGTGGGGAAGCACCCTCTTAGAGACAAAGGAGGAGGGAAAACCAGGTAGGGGGTCAATATTTAAAATGTAAGCCAATAAAATAATTTTAAAAAAGGAAAAAATAATACATAATAGATAATTTTTCAACCATTGTATCATTGTCAGGAAAATCTCTGATTGTAATTAAACGACGAATTGAATGTGTTAGGAATTATGCAGTTCCTAGTTAACTGTTGAGAATAAAGATGGAGTCACCTGAATGTAAAAAAATTACCTTGAAAGCTTCATTAAAATGTCAAACTACACTAATTTGTTCATCAGTCTAGAGCTAGTTAGGCTATGGATTTTTCACATGACTATCCACATTACTAACAATGACTAACAAACTATGATTTGAAAATCAATTTTTAGGTTTTGTAGAGAACGTGTCCAAAATCCAGTAGATGGATTTATATTGTTGTAATACATCAAGGCCTAAAATGAAAAACTAATAGCATAAAAACAAACTTCACACATGTGAAATTGTAATCACCCCAAATTATGAAATTTCGTGGCAGAAAATCTGATAACTCTGAAGAATCATACAATTAATGTGTTTGTCAAATAACAACTAAAATCAGAGTTATACATTCCAAAACAAATGAAGAACTTTAGATACAGCATAACAGTTCAATGAAATGAATACATTCTAGTGAACAAGAAAATAAAGGACTGCAATGTATATTCAGTGCTGAGAAAAGGACCTATCAAAGAAGGTAATATTTGTAGCACTATGATTCATCTCTATGCCATGAGGTCGCTTTCCTTTACCTATTTTCCTTAGTAGTCTATTGCCCAGGCAGAACCAATAATTTTTCATTTGGAAAACCCTAGGGTTTAAACTATATTGGCATCCTATTAAAAAACTAAGTCTGAGCCACTTTGCTGTTATGAAAACACTGCCCACAGAAGGTGGTTGTTTATGCTTCCTGCCTTCTGGCTTCTTAAGATTGGAAAAAAATACAGAAAAACCTGAAAAGAGACCAAATAACACAATCTGCTTTGCTATATCCTCTGTATGTAAACCTACAAACAGGCAGGGCTTTATTATATATATTATATATAATATATATATAATATATATATATATATAATATGTGTGTGTGTGTGTGTGTGTGTGTATCCATCTTTTTACTGAAAGATCATAAGCCTCTTACGACTCATTCTCAATAGAATATTTGCATTCACACATTTCTAAATGTCTGAAACCACAAAATGATCTATTGGCGTTTAAGCTTTACCAAAATGTCAATTTTTAAAGAACAAAATTTAAAAATTGAATCCTAACATCCACATTACATATTTTAGTTGGTTTGCCTGCATTCCGGCATATTTTACCAAGCAGTAGACAAATGTAATTAAACCCCAGGAATTTTTGCTGGGTAACCAGGCTCTATGAAGCCATGCTGTGTACTCCTGAACTCTCCTAGGGAAAAAGTCCTGTGTAGAAGAGATGACTACAGTTTAGGGTAATATAAAATGAAGTAGCTCTAAAGCAGTAAGTGTGAGCCTGTGTTCATCAAACATCCTCAAAGCCAAGTGGGAAACAGCAACAAACCATAATGACATGATACATTTTGATGCCAGCAGCGTTAGTGACACATAAGTCAATATGCATCTTGAGGGACTACATTTCTACAAGTAATCATACATTACAAAGACATCCTAACGTGTGTTTTATATGCACTGTGAAACACTTGCTAGTTGTACAGGAATATATCTAGCTTGGGGAGTAGAGTAGTAGCAATAATCTTTTAAAACTATACTCGATAACAGATTGTGGACCACATAGAATTGAATATGTCAATGTCTGTTTGTTGACAGAAAGTCCTGATAAGTTTAACTGGTAGGAAAGCAGAATCATAAATTATAGAATACATGTGGGGGAACTATCACTATAAAACAGTAGTCCTTTTGAACTACACCAGACATTGAGTTAATCTAACCTCAGTGTAAGTGTCCTGAAGAACTTCAAACTGAGGGTGATCCTGAGTCAATGTGCATTGTTCTGAACTGATTGTCACGTATTGGCTCTCAGAGAATGAACCATGAGAACACATGCTGATCCACCAAAGTTGAGACCAGTCAAGCTAAAAAAACTAAAGCGGGCACTCAAGGGACACAATCATCTGTATCATAGCCCTGCTAAAAGCTCACTACTCTGCTGGAATACATATTATCAAGTAATAAAATTTCTGCTAAGTGGAGAAGGAGGAAAAAGTCATGTAATTGTTGTAAAATGTGTTTTTGAATTGTTTTATTACTTCAATTTCTATCAAAGCCATTGTTACAAAGTACCACTTTTATATGTGATAGGTCAGGAGGCATGAGATTGGTAGGTGTCCCATTTTAGTCCTTGTGCTAGCAAAAAAAAAAAAAAAATTATGACTAGCATATATTTCTAATAACTCTTCCAAATGGAATATATTAAAAATATATAGTACTAGAAAGTCATTATGAACTCAATTTATAGATGTTTTAGATGGTGAACTATTATAATTAAAAGAACATGCTCTAAGCCACTTGACCAAAAAAAAAATGTAACTGACTAAACCATAAAACTGCCTGAGGAAAAAAAATAAATAAAAAGGCCATAGTAGGAGAAAAATAATGAGTCTTTTAGTAACAAGACACTAACTGAAGTCCTATAAGAATTGAAAATGATACTGACAGTACATGTTTTGAGCTAATATTGTGAAGCATTCCACAACAGGACATAAGCTCTGGCTTAAGCAAAATGATAAATGTCCATGAGTACAGTAGATAGATTAATTCATAATAATCAATGATTAAAATAAAAGTATTTCAGCTCTAAACATTTTCCACAGGTGTTGTGAAGTGAATAGTCACAGATGTGGATTCATATGCCCAATAGAAATTCCATGAAAAATATGTTAGTGACAAACGAGAGGGGGAGAGCTATTTATGTATATAATTAAAACTCCTGCACTGTTTATTTATGGACAAGATTGCCTTGTTAAATGTGTGTCTGACCAGAGAAGAGAGGATTTTCAAAAGCATTAAAGTTAAAAATAATTTTAAGATCAAAGTAACTGATTTCAAAGACAATGTGATAAGCAATGACAGTCATTTTAATTAACAGCAAACAGCAAAGAGTAAGCAACATTGCAGCTTTCCAGGTTCTGTTTCTGTCTAGCACTACACAAATCATTCCTCAGCCTGTTTTGATCTGATAAATAATATATAGAAAAATAAGCGTAGAAATTTTCAACTCTCTTCTATCAGAAAAATAAGCTTGCACAGTGTGAGAAAGCATTAACTAACTCAAGTGCTCACAACAAGGGGTGATCGGCTATGGGCGGTTTTAATAACTGTAGCCTAGATCCATCACACCGTTCAAATATGCCACCTACAAAAAGCCACACAGCTTCCAAGTAAAGCCTCTAGCTCTTGCCCCCAACCATAATGCTGTTTTTAAGCCACTGTTGTACTAAACACTAGGTTTGCCTTGAACTATAATATAATTCTAATAAGCATAGCTGCCCAATACATTGAGTATTATCAAGCATTACTCATAAAATTACAATTGTGAAACCTAGGACAGCTATCCATAGACCCATATGTTGTATCCCTCAAGGAGGTCCGTGGACAGGGCCTGAAGGTAGAAGTGTCCACGAACTCTGCCAGTAAATACTATTATCCCAAGTAAAGTTGGAAACAGAAAATATATAGGTATTCTGTCCGCTCCACTGCTGTTCACACATTTCATCTTCTGCCATGTAACCAGCCTCTCATGCCAGTTTCTCAAGTCAGTCCCATGTAAGAGGGAATTTGGGTGTATGTCTAATTAAGCTGGAATTCAAATGAGCTAACAAAGATATGTGTGTGTGTGTGTGTATGTGTGTGTGTGTGTGTGTGCGTGTGTGTTTGTGTGTCTGTGTGTATGTCATGCCATAGAGCCAAAAAAAAAAAAAAATGGAGTTAGTTGAGGAATGTAAATAATGTGAGCTTAGAAGATAATTCTTTTAGTCACTGTCCGTAACAGCTCAAGAGTACAGTGACCAACTGTATTAGTTCATGTTGCTGCACAGAGAATGAAAACAACCACCTACAGTGTACCTTCTATATGGCAGGAACTAAATTAATAAAAAAAGAAGACAAGATAAGATATGTCTAAGATTTCCATTAGTGTTTCAAAGGCTAAATTCATTAGCAATAAAGACTGTGTGAATTAAAAATATATACATAATTGTTTGCACCTATATATATTCATATGCGTATGTATAGATGACATATATGATATATGAAGATCTACAAAGTATTAAGAAATCACGATAATTTTGGTATAAAGATTTGATCTAATTAAAGTATTTATTATAGAACATGAACATTTCAAATTTAATTTTTAAAACTGAAAATACTGTTTAATGGTTATTGGTAAGTCCAATTTGACTGGATTAAGAGACAATCAGGTGGCTGATAAAAGACTATTTCTGGGTATGTCTAAGAAGAAGTTTCTAGAAGAGACTGACCTTAGAATCATTTGAGAGAGTCAGAATGACTCATGGTCTGTGTAAGCAGCATGCATTCTGCGGAGGGACAGGTCACGGAAGTTAGAGGAGAAGTGTGCACATTCTTCTCTGGAGCAGAGATTTCAGTTTCTGAAGCTTTTGGGTAACAGAAGTCACCTGATTCTCAGTCCTTTGATCTCAGCCTGGAGTTGTATGTTCATATGCCCTCTCTGAGAATGTGGGACTCATGCTGAGACATGCCCTGATTTCCCTTACTTGGCAGCTTGCAAACTGCATGGCCACACTAACCATGAGATGAAGACTTTCTTTGTCTTTTGTTTTGGGATGTCTGGTTATAACTGTGGTTAATTTCCCTAAGAACAATCAGCAATTTCGTGAATGATTCCTACTGCATCCAACAAAAAAAAGACTTGAATCGTGGTACAGAAGTAAATAAAAATGTAATTTTGATTACATTAACTCTGTTCTGAGAGTCATCAGAATAAACAGTCTCAGGTATACACATAAGAATCCGAATTTTATGATATCGCAGATTGGCTTAACAATAGCTAACTTTCTTTGGCCTAATGTGTGAAGTTAGGGGTATTTCATAAACTTTATTTTGTTTATTTTCAAACTTAAATGGCAACATTTGATAACATTTTCTGCAATCTGTGGATGAAATTTGTCTTTTAAAAATATAGTCAAGTCTTCTTTATCCAAAGTAGCTCAGCCCAATCCAAATGTATACAATGACCAGCTAGATGACTAAATGACTTGTTCTACATAGCTGGTTAGAGTCGCTTTCCACCTGTAATTTATCCATTGTGTAGTTACATAAATTGTGGGTAAATAGCTGCATTCTGCATGTAAAGAACACTAGGAAAATGCCCTGTTGCAATAGAAGTCAGCCCAACAGACTTGAAGTCCTTGGAATTCCATAATTGTACATCTATCTCTGTGGCTCAAATACAAAATATGTCTCTCTGCAAGTAAGTGTAGAAATGTTAGCTCGACACATTAGGTCCCTAGAAGAAGAAATATCCATGCCACAACTGTCAATTAGAATTTGAACGACTCACTTCATCTTAGAGACTGAAAGTTTCACTTATGAGAAAAAATAATTTTCTCACTGTCATACAAGTCCTTAAACCTATAGGTATGTGCGTGCTCCTTTCCATGCCCGTGCCTTGACTTTCTACTCCCAGTTCACTGATCATTGAACAACTGCATCAAATGGAAGACACTATTCATTGCTGTCACTACTCTACCAATCATTTCCTTTCTGTTACTGACACAAAGACAAACTAGTGAGAAAGTGATGTCCTGGTGTCCCTCACCTGTCGGCATCCACCCTTTTCCTCCTGTTGGCTTGCCTCATCCTGCCTTGATTTGATGGTATGTGCCTGGTCTTATTGTAGCTTGTTAGCCATATTTGGTGGATGTACCTTGAAGGCTTATTCTATCCTGAGGGGAATCAGGCTGGGATGGATCTGAGAGACAGAAAGGTCAAGGGAGAGAAGGGGGAGGGGAGGGAGGAGAAAGTGCAATCAGGATGTAATGTACGAGATGAGAATAAAAAATAAAATTAAAATTAAATATAAAAGAAAGGTGATATCTTCACTGATCTGTTTAAGTCTTTCTTTATATCCCAATAGATGTAATGCATATCCTTCCCTAATGGGTACTGTAACTGGGCCTGTGAGTCCATGTATTATGTTACAAGGAAAATCTCCACACATTTTTTTTTATTTTTTATTGTATATTTTTCTTATTTACATTTCAAATGTTATCCCCTTTCTCAGTTCCACCCTCCTGGAAACTCACTATGCTTCTCCCATCCCCCTACTTCATGGGACCAAAGACCTCTCCTCCCATGGAGGGACCCATGTATCTCCAAACATTTTAGAAGGCTGAATAATACAAGTGTTTAATTGATACTGATACAGAAACAAGCAGACAATTCTAAGAAGGTTTCAATAATCTTTGCTAGATTTGGTTCCAACCTGTATAATCCTTTCCTATAGATATGGCCAGACAGAATGTATTAATTTCACTCTGCCAATGCAGCTTTGATAAACAGAAGAAATTTTTCAGAAATAATCAAGATTCCTAAATTAATTAATTGTATATGGGAAATTATGATTTTCCAGATGGGATCTACCCAATAAAGGGAGAACTTAAAAAAGACAAGGCTTTTCTTGGAAGAAGACATTTTTGAGGCTTAATAGAAATTCTGTCACTGAATTAGAGAAACAAGTGGCATTGTTGTAAAGTCCCATGGGAGAATCTGATACCAGGGATTTGAAACTGTCTTCTAGGAGCCAAGAATGCTTTGCAGCTAACAGCTAGTGAGAAGAGATCTCAGTCACACAGCTACCAGAAAGTGGACTCTGCTAACAAGTCTGAAAACAACCCAGCAAGCTGCCAGGACATGCAACACTCCAATCTTATTGGAGAGAGTGACTTGTTCAATGTCTGTGAAACCCTGAACAGAGAAAATAATGCCTGTAAAGACTTCTGACCTAGGGAACAGTAAGACACTAAGTGTTTTGTTTTAAACCATTAACAATGTGAAAATTTGTTTCCCAGCAATAAAAAAACCAATATATTATAAATTACTTTCCTATTTGTCTCAGAAAATACATCTAATCTACCTGAATAGAGGCAGATATGATAAAGTCCAGGTGGCATAGTAAAGTCTGTCTCTTCTGTTTTAAAGGAAATGAATGTGTCTTAATGAACCAAATATTTTATGTTCCATAGCTGTGATAACAATACTTGGAACTGTCCATAACTGCAATCAATATTTTGGTAATTAATATGTTGGTGTAGAATTAAAAGTCACTCAAACAGAAAGGCCCGAGTATAGTCCCCTGATGGCCTAGAGATGAACAGGTAGAATTAACAGTATCTTCAGTGAATAACTCTTGGTATATAGGTGGATCCTGGTAGCATTTGAGCATATGTCTTCAGTCACTGTAGTGCCATAATTAGTAAAAATGTATTTCTAAGACACCATAGAATTTGAATACAGCACAAATCTACACGTAGTGAATATGCTACACTGGTTATACATCCAAAGCCAATCTACATGCCCAAGGACATTTAAAAGCAGAATAGAGAGACTTGCTATACGTCCTCATGGTGGACTATTCCTCACATCCACATGTAAGATTAAAAATTTTCCCTCTACCCAGTCTATAAGGAAGGAGCTTCCACTATGGTCCACAAGTGTGAGAAATAGATGCTCAATATTTTGTATAGAATTTCTGTATTGTTATCAAACACACATTTACATATGCTGAAGTATACTTAACAGTAGAATTAAAAACAATGAGGAGACATGCTCTCAACTTGCATTTTATATTATAGCATTATATGTTAACTGACTGCTTTCGCTAGAGACAGTGTTAATATGAGGTAAAGATAGACATGAAGTCCTAGACAATAATAAATGGCTTAGCATTTTGGTTATGGTTTTCAGTATATTAAGATTAAGGTGATAGACAGATGGAATTGTCTGGGGCTCTCTGCCAGCACATCCATAGAAGCCCAGTTCTTGTCATTTGGTTCCCACATGAAGGAGTCATGATAACAGGGGAAAAGATTACACAGATATGATAATGTGCACACCACTATTTTCTGGCAGCAAGGATAGAATGGCTACTGTCCCTCCAGAAAATACGATCTAGAAACTGCTAATAGTGATAGACATGATATCATCAGTCTCTATGGCTGTGGTGACGAACCAGTGGGCTAAGCCATCACAGGAGCCTCTGTATATTCCTGGGTGCTCCTATGCCTGTTGACACTGGAAGAGAGAAATCACAGCATTTGTGGTCTGATAGATCAAACTCTCCAAATGTAGAATTCATCCCTTTATCTTTCTCTAGCAGCAGAAATATTGCCAACATGAAGGACAAAGGGATAGCATGGCACTTTCAGCCCAAGAACTATCATAAAGAGCAGACTTTATTTTATTCACTCCCTATGCAAAGCCTTGACTGGGCGCCATCTTGCAGGCATGTTTGCTAGGTACACCACTGAGAGTCTGAGCAGTGACAGTGGTAGGTGGGGTGTGGGCATCCTATGAATCCCTTTTCTTATCCACTTGTCCCAGCTTTAGCTTTGACTGTAACGCCACATCGTTTCATGCAAAACTGACATCCTGACATCATTTCCCCACAATTGCCTTTCCAGCTTCTTTTATATTTCCGTCAAAGATTGTTCTTTGAGTCTAAGATTCTAGCAGACTGGATCTACAAGGCTGTGGGCCAGAATGAGGGATAATCAATCTGTGGAAAGTCTCAACCTACCCAGGGTGGTGGCTAGTGCAAAGATGCTGCAGGACCCAGACAATTCTAAGAATTAATTTATCTGCTTTTTGATATCTCCATGACGTTCAGCCCCTATTAACAACAACCTTGATAACATATAATGCAGTCCCTGCGCAGTTTTCCCTTACTTCCTTATGTATGAAAACAAACAACACAACCCATTGTCTCAAATTGCACTGTTAGAAATTCAACTGAGATGCTATGCTTAATGAAAATCCTAGTTATTAATGATTTCATGCATATTTATCAATCATAGCATTAGTATTATTAAGCCAGTATCATATAGATGTATATTATCTCTGTAAATAACAACATTGCTAAAGAGCTATGTTTTAAATCACCAATTACATTAAAATTTATGCTAAAATACATCTGTCCATTAGAAGTGTTAAAATGTACAATTATCCATCTGCTGGGCTGACATTTGTCAGCCTGACATTTAATATTGTCATGAACAGGCAAACAGGCTGGTAGAGCCATATCAGGGGAAGGTGTCTCCAGGTGGAAACTTTTTAATTAAAGTTTGATTTAATGAAAATTATGAATCATAAAACAACTGCTTCATATCTAACATGTAGATTATAAATAAAACTGTAAAGTCGTAAATTGAGAGCTTTCAATCATCTGAATGTTTGTAATAACATACAGGCCCAGGTTTCAGATTCATTCTTTATAAATGATATTCTTTCTAATGATTCCCTTTTATAATTTCTAAACAGGCCAATTTTCCGTTGTGGGATACAGATGTGTTTTTTCATTGATGTTATCTTTGATTTTAGATTCCTCACCTTTAATTTGAATATAGCACTAGTAAAAGGATTATTGTCTAACATTCTGGGAGCCCGTACCATATAAGTTTATAACATGTTCCCATATTGAATTAACATATGTACATGATAATTTGTTGTCTTTTCCAGAAAATAATTATTAAAAGCAATCAAGTCCTCACTCTATGACATTTGTGTAGGTAACACAAGTGTGAAGCCCCATCAGTCTGACTCTGAGTAAAACATCCCTAACTACTCTGTTAGATTCATGGCTGATTAAATATTAACTTCTTTTTTTAGATATATTTGTTCAACATCTGATATGTTTGCTAGTATTGTCTCTGAAGCTCAAATAACACATAAATGTCATTATTGAAGATTATAGAGTTTTAAAATATACTCTTACTGTAGCAATTTCCATGTACAAAGGTAACACACAATTACATGTCCTTATAATTCAACTTCTATAAGAATATCCCTTACTCTTAACATGTATTATCAACAAAATTATTGAGTAGGTCAAAAATCTCAAATTTTCATACACAATTCAATCAAATGTTTCAAAATAAATGTTTGACAGTTTAACTGCCACAGAATATTCCACTAAAACCATATTCAAGGCCTTAGATACCATCTTTTGGATCTTTACAAATACTTTCAATAAAAACAATGGATTCTTAGCTATAAACGAAACTGTTGAACACAGATCTCATCTCGGTGTTTGTAGAACTGTAGCATTAAAAATTTAGGATCTGTGATTTGGTCTTTTTTTTTCCATTTGAAATCGAAAGAGACAATTTAAAAATAATCTCCGTAATTAAAAGAAGCATCACTGAAAGTTTGCTGGCATCAATTTATGAGGAGAGTTTCAGAATCTGCATAGACTTGTTTAAAGAATGTTCAGATAAAACAGTACTGTAACTGAAAGTTGTAAACGAGTTTGGAGAGAGAATTAATTATTCATCACGTTGCCTTCTCCCCTTCATTGTGGAGGCATCATTACCACACAATACCGAACAAGTTTATCACACAATACAGAACAATTTCCAAAATTGTTGAACTTGCTGCCTCTGCTTATTGTTGATATAAGACACATCAATATTTTTATTTTAGTTATTTCATGTATTTACATTCCAGTCGTTAACCCCGCCCCTGGTCCCTCCTCCCACAGTTCCTCATCCCATTCCTCCTTGTCCTTCCCTTTGAGATGGTGCTCTCCCCTTCCTTGGGACCTCAAGTTTCTTCAAGGGTTAAGGCTGGCCTCAGTGAGAGAAGTTTTGGTGTTTTGAGACATGACTTTCCTATGTGGATGAGGCTTTCGTGAAACTTGATATATAGACCATGTTGGCCTTGAATGCACAAAGATCCTCATGATTCTGCATCCCAAGGGCTGGGACGTGCATCAGCATACATGGCTCATTTAATTTTATTAAGGTTTCTAGGACACCATATTATTCTATATTTGTCTTGATAATTTTAATATAAGTAATTTAACTAGATTGCATCATATCAAAAGAAACAACAATTTACACTATTCTTCAGGCTAACACTGGACAGTGTGTGCCTGACTTCAGAGGGACTGTTAAGCACCAACTCAGGATCTCTAAGTGTTCTGAGTGGAGGAAAGACTGAGATATATATATATATAAATACATACATACATGGGGAAGTGAAGATCACTTAACTTGAAATGATGTTTCAAATTTCTATCTAGCAGATGAGAAACAGGAAAAAAAGAACAGTGCATTTTTAGTCACTCCTTATGGAAAGTGAAATGAATAAGACATGTAGCAGCAAATGTCTTTAATTTTATATAGAAAAAGGAATTTGTTTATTCAAAATATAAATGCATTATTTCAAGTTAACAAAAAATCAAAAAGTTGAAAGCTGTTTAAAATTCCTAACATTAAAGGGCTGCAGAGATAGCTCAGTGGTTAAGAGTACTGGTCGCACTTCCAGAGGACCCAAGATTTTTAGTTCTGAGCAGCCATAATGAGGCAGGTCACAATCATCTGTAACTCCAGCTCCAGATATATTATGCCTCTGGCCTCTCTTCAGGAACCTGAACTTATACATGGACCTGTGCACACAAACACACACACACACACACATACACACACACACACACACACACACACACACGTACTCTGAAACAATAGAAATAAAATTTCCACAGTGTTAAATTTGGCATAGTTTTATTGAAACTAATTTCTACAAATATAGACCCAGAAATAGATCTATGATACAAGATATGATGTTTTGTGAAGATTAAATTGTTCTGAAAAAGTATAGGCTCATACAAAGCACAATAGATAAGGATTTAAAAAGTATTGACTATGTTTAAATATGGCTAAGTACCCATTTCTCATAGCATAATTCACTAATAATATCCATACAATTCTTCAAAATAAATG
Organism: Uromys caudimaculatus; assembly: GCA_028551405.1. NCBI lineage: Eukaryota > Metazoa > Chordata > Mammalia > Rodentia > Muridae > Uromys > Uromys caudimaculatus. The sequence goes on from CM052719.1 coordinate 40,042,006, forward strand.
AGTGATTTTTCTACTGAATTGCAATTTAGTCCACATTTTATCTAAAATACCTCGGTGCCACACTGTTGATTTCTTATAATATCCTCACAGACTAAGGAAACTGCAGTGCCGGGGGGAGTCAACGCATGCTTCTCGAGATCATAACCAAGAATAATTCATTTTTAAAAGCCCACCTGATACGTAAAAGAATTATTTCAGCATGTCATCCCAAACTTGAATTGTCAGCCTCAATGTACAGACAGTTCACATAAAAAGATATTGTTCTTGACATGATCATTATCCAAAGTTTTAACAGTGCAGTGAAGATGAGAATACCTATGACATGCTTCTTTGATTCATAGTAGTTCTACATTTTAGTGTTCCTGTTATATATTTTATTTAACCTTACAAATGTGAATGTCATTTTTCTGGGAGGAAGCTGGTGGCAAGGTCGTTAGACTGCTCGATGGATTTAATGCAAGCCTCTAGGAAATATGCAAACCTCACATGTGCTTAAGTCAGACTCTTCACCTTGAACAAATTGCTTGCTACATAGAGGAAAATCCAAGTTCTGTACCAGGCTGTTAAATGCATATTATCCCACTGACCTGTTTTATAAATGCAAGTCTTCAAATGTAATTTCCAGATCAATTTTAGAAGAAACACCATTAAACAGTGAATCTTTTATACTAATTTGTTTCTAAACTATAAGCATTTACATATTTATTCAATATTATTTAGATAAAAGGAAAAGAGGTCTAATTATCTGACCTTAATTATAATTATAATACATAACTTGTTGTTTGCAAGTTACTACTTAAAACAAAAGTCTATCCAACACATTACACCAACTTTTTTTTAAAGATTTATTTATTTTATGTATGTGAATACACCGTAGCAGTCTTCAGACAGATCAGAAGAAGGCATCAGATCCTATTACAGATGGTTGTGAGCCACCATGTGGTTGCTGGGAATTGAACTCAGGACCTCTGGAAGAACAGTCAGTGCTCTTAATCGCTGAGCCATTTCTCTAGCCCCTTATACCAACATTTTAATTTAAATTTTAATATTTCATATGTGGCTACAGTATTTACATTATCTACAACTGTTTGTATTCTTCCTCCACCTTCTTTCACACTTCCTACACTTCCTATCAAAGTCACGACATCTCATTTATAATTATATATTAAATATTCACAGAAACATTTATACATGTATATAGAAGAAGATAAACATGCAAACTACTGAGACTATTGAGTACATGTGCTTAGAGTTGCTAACTAGAAATTGGATAATCTATCAAGAGTGTAGCCTCTGATAAAAACTGATTCTCCCTCTTGCAGTAGCTACTGTCTGTAGCTCTTCATCCATGGGTAAGAATTTGTGAAATTTCTTCATTTCACATTGGCATGTTGACAGGCATGACCATTATGCCTGTCTTGCTGAGGCACCCATATGGTTGAAATTTCATGAGTTTAGAATTCCTGTCATAGCAATAAGGATTTTACAGATAATTTTTTTCCCCTTGGATAGATTTGTAGGGAATTGTCTTCATTGCTGATTGATACAGAAGAGTCCAGGCCATTGTGGGCATTTACCATCCTGGACAGATGTTGCTAGGTTGTATTTAAAAACATGATTCAGGGACACTATCTAGAACACAATATTTCTATGTGGCTTCTGCTTTTGTTCCTACTTCAGTTTCTGCCCTGACTGCCTTCATTAATGGACTTTGACTTGGAAGGGTAGGAGAAACAAACCCTTGCTCCTCCAAGTTGATTTTAATCCTGGTGTCTATCACAACAGAAAGAAAACTTGAACAATATATATGCAACACAATAAGATACATTGGAAAAGTTTAAATAACTTTTAAACACAATCAATTCATGAGGTTACCATTATCCACCTTAGATAGCATTGAAATGAAAGGAGGCATGGGAGAATTGAGCTCCTAGCCCACCTGCATGGCTTCAAAGCAAAACATTAAATGTGTGAATGATTTAAAACCAGTACAGTCTACATTCCATAAGTAAACCATTTAATCATGTTTATGCCCTACGAATATATGAGAGCTTTTGGCTTGACCTTGAATTAAATGTATTTCTAGCAAATTATATTTTGTAGATTATAGTAATAACACCTTGCCAACCTTTGGAAACAAAAATCAAGGTTGCTAAAGATTTATGCTGAAAACAACTTGTTTTATTCTGTTGTTTCTGTAAATGAAATTCTGCATTTGAGTGTAAGTAGCTTCCATTTCCAATTATGCAAGGGCACAAGGTGAGGAACAGACATAGCCTGGGCTTGACGATGAGTGGATACCAATGTAAGACTCTATGTGTGCCAGCTGTGTCTCCTCAGGAAAGATGTTGAACAACTTTAAATTTTCATACTTAGCTCAGTCACTTTATTATTTCCTGGCAACTTTAGAGAATTATTGTATTCATCAAGGGAGATGAGAGGTACAAAAGTATATATTCACTCGAGATGCTAAACGTGCTGTCACTGCATTGTTTTAGGTAAGCAAATATGTTCCTTCCCACATTTTGTTTTCCTTACCTGTATTAGTTCACTGCTGTCTTATCCGAAATGGGAATTTATGATCAGTTCTGTGGGGCAGTGGTCTGTGGCAGGCAATCTGGCACACGGTTGAGCTCAGGCTGAAAACTCTGGGCAACCCAGCAGAGCAGTTCGCAAGGGACCGAAAAACGTTTTTGCCAACCCTCGTGGAAGGCTCTTGTAAAACAGCTACAACCTCCACAGCCCCCTGTAGAGAGGCCTGTCATGTGAGATTTGTCACATAGGAGCAACAGCAAGCCCTCCCACATGCAAATAAGGTTCCCTTAAGCTCTCAGGCCAAGCCAATGAGAAGTACCTGTTGTCAAACCCCTGTCCCATCCCAAACTGTATATTAGACCGTCCCAACCTCTTTAGGAGAGATCCCCATCCAGAAGGAATAAAAGTGTGAGAACTACTCTGTTGTCAGAGAGCTTCTATCATAAGAGCTGTAACACTGCTGCTTGGGAGGAGGTCTGCTCCCCCAAACCACCAGAATCTTCCCGCTCTCCTCGCCTGCTAGTCGGCCTCTTGTGGGCTCAGCCCTAGTCGGCCTCTTGTGGGCTCAGCCCGACTCAATGCAGGGCTGCAGACGCAGCATCTTGGATCAACCAAGATAGCAATTGTGGAGACCCTGCTCGCACTCTCCCCTTTGCCTGAACCCTCGCATTTGGCCAGCGATCCCTGAAGAAGGCTCCCAGCACGCAGGCCCACACAGCTCCAGCTCACAAACTCTGATACTGTGGGTGACATGCTGGCATGAAGTAACTTTTGTAGAGAAGAAATGGAGAAAGCCTTTTTCTGCTGCCCAGTAAAGCAAACAAATTCATTATATACTTGAATGTTTGTATTTTACAAACAAAAGCCATTAAGAGGTATAATGTAAGCTATATGTGGCATGTGCATAAATGCCACCATTTATTCAGTATGTACATATAGTATAAACGCATTATAATGTGGTATACTAGATTATACTATCAAGAAAGATCAAATTATTTTAACAAGTTGCTTCATGATGTATTGCAAATAACAGCAGAAATACATATATATTTAATAAAATATTACCTAAATCCTTTCAATATATATACAGACTATCTATATAAAGTTATTTAATGTCACAGCTTAACTGAAGTGGGACACAACTGTGAAGGTCAAGTGATTCATTCTGTCCACCTCCAGAGGCTTTCTTCTCATTTTTTCCACCCAAAGGAATTCTTCAGAATAATAACATGAAATATTTCTATAACCTGCCATTTAAAAATCCTAGAATCATATACACATTATTTCCCCATTTGTGTACACGGTAATGCATATAGTTGTGTGACCTCTTTATCTCCCAGTGCTAAATGTAGGTGACTTTTTTAAATTCCACAATTGGAAAGGACATAAAGTAGCATATGAACTCATAACAAACAACAGTGATCACACAGGAAGTTAAAAGAGAATCAAATGTGAATGGACCTGCAACAGAGACAGATGGTGCCAGCATTGGTGCATGTCTGTCATTGAAGGGACCATTGCTACATAGCAAGAGGATTTTTGCAAAAATGAATGTTTGTCCTAAATTAGATACTGATGACAGACCTTGGGGGGAGGGGGGGAAATGAGTATGATGGAGGTATTCAAATAATTACAGTGATGAGTCAAGGGGTTGGGGAATCCTGAAAGCTTATGCTACTTAGGTATCAGACAATAAATATAGGGTCAGAGGCTCCTTCTTTCATACTGCAAGCAAGGTGATGTGGAGAAGACCAATAATGTTTGAGGAAGGTCTCAGCAGATTTCCGTTTTTAAAAAGCATTGAAGTTTAATGTCACAAATTGTAGTGTAAATAATTTAGTTTTAGCAGTTCTCATTTTTCCATTTATCTTGAAATGACAGGAAGAGGTGTATTTAATATTTTCACAAAGGTTTACAGAGCTTATAAAGCAGCTACAATAATTTCCCACTGATTTATTATTAAGCGACATTATTCACAGCTCTCATTTGTATCGTATTGTTCGTGATTTGAAATACAATACAGAGCAAAGAGGAGAACAAAGTCCACAGTGCCTTTAAGAATAACAGAGTTCTTCTAGGGAGGGATAAGATCTCTTCACTTAGGCTAAAAACTCATTCCAATTCAGTTCCGAGGTATTTGTTATGTAGTACTCTCATGTACATAAACCCATAATTAATGTATAATTATGTAAAGCTTGGTTTTTTTCAATTGTCATATTCAGTGTGGTATATTCAAAATGCAATTGAAGCTATTTTTAGTCTTCCATTCAATTGACCCAATGTTTCTCATAATTGCAAAGCGTGGTACCTTCTTGCCAGGATTTTAAATCAAGTAAGTATGCCTTAAACATATCCCATACTATGAATTTAGTGTCAAGTCACTTTCTTTGCCTTTAAATTTTTCTTTCATTCAGCTCATGTTTCTATTGTCACCTTTTGGCATAAGGAGAGTATTTTATACATTCTTCTTTCAACAAAATCTATATTCCTTAATATCCCTGTTTTGTATGATTATCTTTATAAAGATCTGTGTGAGCCTTCCCAATCTTGGCACAGGCTGTAATTATAAAATAAGCACTATTAAGTATATAGGAGTACGATTATTTTTTTCACTGAGCTTAGGTCTCTACTCCTCCGACTTGTACTTTCTGTGAGGCAGTTTCCCATAAAGGTTTTCTTCTTTTCAGAAGTCTTTGTTTTTGATTGTACTATAGATCCCAGAAAGCTGTGGTGTTTTACTCTATAGTCAATTATACATCACTAGTAAACACAGGAAGTATAGACTCTGTATCTGAGCTTTTAAATAAAAGCTTCACATTTTATTTCATTGCTTATTTCTACGTACATATTCCATAAAATAATGGCATCCGGAGAAGTTGTTTTAGAAAACAATGGTGTTCCCTGCTTAGGACCTGAAACGTCATAAATTGCAATGAGATGTTGTTCAGAGGGTTTATTACAGCTTCATGAGCAATCTATAAGGAAACAGAGATTGTGATATATCAGGCTGTTCAACGAAGGTGGCCATCGAAATTGTTCTGGGCACATTTCAGGCTGAGAAATCAACCTTAGACAGAAACATCAAATCCATCTATAACTCTTTCTGAAACCTATTATCAAATGAAAAGAAAAAAGTCCTAGCTGACTTCCTTATCTTATGATGGGGTTTTGACACTTGAATCAACTAATAATTGTAGCTGTTTCACAGAAAAGGTCAGATTTGACAAATGGCCTCTTGCACATGGTGAAAACACTCTTTCACTGTCAGGTGGAGGTTTTACTCAATAAATGCACTCAGAAAATAGAAAGGATCTTTGGGAAGTCGACAATACATACATAAGACCTTTCAAACGAAACACATGGCCTTATTTGTGTCTAAAATTATCCTTCTAATGATTAAAAACACAAATTGCCATAAAATACCATAAGAAACAGACTGGATGAGTAAGTCACAGAGGTCACAAATAGACTCATGTGATCATGGCTAGAAGAAGGATATGGGCAAGGAGAATGAAGTCAATGTGTAGAAATGTTCTGTGGTAACAACCGGGGAACTGAGCCCGGAAACCCCAATGGAAGAGCTAGAAGGGTTGAAGGAACTGAAGGTGTTTGCAACCCGATCGGAAGAACAATAGCAACTAACCGGAAACTAAACCACCAACCAGAGTATACATGGAGGGAGCCATGGCTCCAGATAAATATGCCGCAGAGGATGGCTTTATCTGGCATCAATGGGAGGAGAGGCCCTGGTCCTACGGAGGTTTGATGCCCCAGTGTAGGGGGATGCCAGAGCAATGAGGCAGGAGTGGGTGAGTGGGTGGAGGAGCATCCTCATAGAGGCAAAGGGGAGAGGAAGAATCAGATGGGGAGGGTTATGGAGGGGTAACTAGGAAGGGGGAAATCATTTGAAATGCAAATGAATAAAATGATTAGTAAGAAAAGAAAGGAAAAGAAAAGAAAAAAAGAAATGTTCTGTGGCAGCTAGCAGGCAATGGTACTTTTAAGAAATTAAAAGTAAAAAGTAGTGACGTCTTATTTTGGGTTTCTATTACTGTTAGAAAATGCCATGACCATAAGGAAGGTGGGGAGGAAAGAGCCTATTTTGCTTACACGTTTAGTCATTATGTCAGCAAAGAAGTCAGGGCAGGAACTCAGGGCAAAAATCTAGAGTCAGGAACTGATACAGAAACCAGGAAGGAAAGGTACATATTGGCTCGTTCCACGTGGCTTTCTCAGCATGTTTTCTTATAGCACCCAGGACCATAAGCCCAGTGACAGCTCTATTCATAGTGTGCTAGGTCCTCCCACATAAGTCACGAAGAAAATTTCTCACTTGCTTGTCGATGCATCAATCTTGTGGACGCATTTCTCTACTGAGATTCTCTCCACTCAAATGACTTATGATAGGACAAATTGACATAAAACTTTCCAGCACAAGTGAACTTCCTCAAAAAATCTGATTAGATATGTACCATTCAAATGTATGTATGTACATATGTACACGTATACATGTATGCATATACATACACATACATATTTTTTACTTATGAGAGAGTAACTTAACTCAATATATTTAATTCTCTCATCCAAAAATAATTTCAGCCAAATAGTTTTAATTTTTGGTTACTTTTTTCATATAATTAAAAATAGTTGTTGATGTTTAGAAGTACTTAAACAACCAATAAAATAATGTCATTTTAAAAGAAAATATACCAATTCTATGAGACCAAAGACTTCTATTACATGAATATGAATTAATCCATCCATCCATGGGACACCCTTGGCCAACAACTCAACCTAATACAGACCAGTTCAGACTCTGTACCCTCCATTACTAGGACTTCTCACTAGTCATTATTATATATTTCAGGAATTTCCACTGGATTACATTTCTACACCACTCCTCCAATGCTCCCCAATTCCAAACATATCTCCCCATGTTCTTTTTCTCTACCCTTTCTCTCACTACCTGATTCTTCCTGCTCCTGTTCCTACCTGCCCACAGTCCACCTGCGAAATGTATTCTATTTCCGCTTTCCAGGAAGGACCACACATCTTACTAGAGCTTTCTTCTCTCTGGGTTTATGGACTATAGCTTGATTATCATTTACTTAATGACTAATAGCCACATATAAGAGAATGAATCTCATATTTGTCTTCCTGCATCTTGGTTACTTCACTGAGAATGATTTTACCTAGTTCCATCCATTTTCCTGTAAATTTAATAATATCATTTTTTTAAATGCTGAGTAATACTCCATTGTGTAACTGTACCACATTTCCTTTATTTGCTCTTTGGTTGAGGGACAAATAGGTTGTTTCTAGTTCCTGGCTATTATGAACAAAACCACAATGAGAATAGTTGAACCAATGTCCTTATGGTAAGATAGGTTTCTAAACAAACCTAGATTGATGCTGGGACATAAGACGGTCACTCCCTGAAAATTGACAGTAGGTCCCCATTCCCAAAGACAACATCCACAAAGCTCATTGGACAGAGTTTGAGCTGGTGCCTGAATGGAGCCTTCACACCTACACTTCAGTATCTTTGACACAAGAAGGTACTCTCCAGGTTTTGAAAAGAGAAACCTGTACACTAACTCAGCCATAAAACCCTTGACCTGCAATCTGTCCTGTTTGCAGGATGTACTGGGGCAATGGTAAGGCAGAACATGTGGGAGTGGCCAACCAATATTTGTTTTTACTTGAGGCCCATGGTATGAGAGGGAATCCATGACCTATACTGCCTAGATAGCCAGGAACTGGAGATTAGATATCCCAAGGACATAGAGTTCAACCAAACATGACTGGGGAAAAGAATCAATGAAATGATCCCTAATGATACTCTGATAAACTCATAGATCAGTGCTTTGTCCAATTGTCATGATGTCATGAGAGAGGCTTCCCCTGGCAGCAGATGGGAGGGTATGCAGACACCCACAACCAGACATTATGTGGAGAAATAGTATAAATGGGAAATCTCCCTGAAGGAATGGCTGACCAGTGATCAGCCCAACTTGGGATTCATCCCATGGATGTACACCAAATCCTGACACTATTACTGATGCTGTGTTGTACTTGCAGACAGGAGCCTAGCATGGCTGTGCTCTGAGCTTTACCAGTAGCTGACTGAGACAGATGCAGATACTTACAGCCAACCAATGAACTGAGGTCAGGGACCCCTATGGAAGAGTTAGGGGAAGGATTAAAGGAACTGAAAGAAACTCCACAGGAATACCAAGTGTCAAACCACCTGAACCCTGAGGAGCTCCTAAAGACTAAGCTACCAACCAAAGAGAATTCACAGGTGGGTCTGGGGCCCCCTGTACATTTGTATCAGAGGACTGACTGCCTTGGCTGGCCCTGGTGGGAGAAGATGAACCTAACCCTTGATGCTCCAGAGAAGAGGGATGCTGGTGACCAGGGGGACACCCTCTCAAAAGTGAAGGGGAGGAATATGGGTTGAAGAATTTGGAAGGGAGGGCCAGGAAAGGGACAATATTTAAGATATAAATAAATAAAATAATTAATTAAAAAAATAAAGTGGAGGTCTCTATCAGGATTATTCCCTGAACCCCACAAAAGAAGCAAAGAAAAGACTGTATGAGTCAGGGAAGATGGAGGACACCAGGAGAACACGGCCCGTTAAATCCACTGAGCACAGGCATGGCTCACACATGTTCACAGAGACTAAAGCTGAACACAGGGGGCCTTCACCGGTCTTCACCAGGTACTCTAAGGATATGTTATGGTTCTTAGTGTGATGTTTTTGTGGGATTCCTAATAGTGGGAACAGGCATATCTCTGACTGATTTGTTTGCTCTTTGGAATTATTTCCTCCTATTAGGTTGCTTTTGCCTTGCTCGATTGTAAATTGTTTTGTCCTAGTTGGTTGTCATCTCTTGGAGGACTGTTCTTTTCTGAAAAGGAAACAGGAGGGGTGATCAGGGTGAAAAGAGAGGTGGGGTCACAGATCTTGGAGGAGTGTAAGAAGGAGATAGTATGGTTGGGAGGTATTATATGAGAGAAGAATCTAATTTATAAATAAATAAATAAATAAATAAATAAATAAATAAATAAATAAATAAATAAATCATGTTAGAATTAATTTTATCTGGTATCAGAATATGTATGAGACTAAAATGAAGATGATAAAGCAAATCCTTCATGAGACTTAACTTTAATAAATTTTTAAGCAAAATTAACAAATAAATTTACAAGTGATTTTAGAAATGATGGACAATAAGTAAACAATAAAAGAGAAATTGAGACAGTAATGACTTCAGTATCATATTAGAAGTAAATTCCAGAAAAATTAAAAATTAACCCATGTAAACATATTGTGTATCTGCTACCCTGATGGAAGCATTCCTTAAACGAAGGATGAGACTCAGAGGTACATGAAACTCACAAGTTAGAAGACCCAATTTAGCTCTGGAGCTCAGGAGACTCACATAGCCTATCACAGATATCATATATGATCATAAATAACTGCTAGTTTGTGGATATTCCAGTGACATAGTTGCCTGAGAGCTATAGAGGAAATTTCTGAGAGGCAGCTTGATGAACAGTCAGCCATGCTAGAGTGAGTTTTGATGGAGCATCATTCAGTTAAAAAAGCTCCTGCAGTCACCTCGCAAGTAAACGCTGATTCACCAAGAGAGGCTTGGATGGAGTAATTTCTTGGATACGACTTTGGTGACCTGTCTGTGCTTAGAAAATTAATCACTCCTCCCCAGGGAAACCCACTGAACAGAAGAAAGGAAGCAGCAAGTTAGTATCCCAATCTAAAAAAAAGATTGAAATTAGATTAACTTAGTTTAGATATTAAAGTCTGCCTTAGCCATATTCCGTTTCTGTAATTTGAACAAATTAGTTTTTCTAGTCTTTTTCTCTCTTCTGAAAAATATAAATTATAATAATAACAATTTCACAATGGTATTATGAATTATGCAAAAAGGATATAAAAATCAAGAATAGAACAAAAACAGTTAATGATTGAATTAGCTATTAAAAAGATCTCAGAATGGCAAAATTCAATAATCAGGGGTTTTTACTGTTGAATGTTACCTTTCTTCTTCCAAAGAACTAACACAAATGCTTCTCAAATTATGCCACAGGAAAAAAACCTTTTTGTGAAATTGATATCTATTAACAAAATCGAAAAATACAGAAAAAGAAAACAATAGTTTAAGAACAATAATGAACATAGATACAAAAAAATTCTTTAACAACGTATTAGCAAATCAAAATGTCATGGACCATAATCTAGCTGGTTTCATTACAAGAATGCAAAGATGGTTTGATATACACAAATCAATAAACACATCACATCCTACAAAGAACAAAACTCCCCAGAAATTATATAATGTCATGAAGTGTGGAAAACACTCGGATATGTGAAATCTCTTAATAATACAAAACTGAAATTAGGACATAGAATAATGCTCCAACACAATGAAGATTACATATAAAAAAACTATAGCCAATGTCCTTCTGTAAGTGGGGAGAAAATTAACCTTTTCCACTAAGATCTTGAGTAAGAATAGAGTGTCTACTCAAACTAATCGTATTCATAGTAGTACTAGAAAATTTAGGAAAAGTAATAAAAATATGAAAGACACAAAAGCATACATATAGAAAAGAGTGAAGCCAATATTCCCAGTGCAGACAATATGATTTTAAACAACAACAACAACAAAAATCTAGAGTCAATCATAAGACCACCATAACAGACTGGAGAGTGGCTCCGCAGTTAAAAGCACTGTCTGCTCTTCCAGCAGACCCAGGTTTGAGTTCCAGCTCTCACACTGCAGCTGACAAGCATATATAATTCCAGTTCTGGAAAATCTGATACCCCCTGCTGTCATCCATGGGCACCAAGCATACATACTGTGCTCAGGCATACATGCAGGTAAAACAGCCTTACATAGTAATCTTTTTAAATTACAGTTATATTATAAAGCATGTTCATTATTGACATTAATAAAGCTGGAGAGTAGTCTTGCCACATAAGCATGTCATGTAGGGATCTATTTGAAAAATGTTTTCAGTTTCAATGTAAAAAAAAATAGAGTAACTTACAAAATATTGCTTGTTTTTCAGATGTGTAAGTATCAGGGCACAGCACTGTCTCAGACCAGAGTAGAATATCCAGGCATTAACAGTACACACCAGATGGAAGTGGAGCATGCTGAATAACATAGCCTCTTGATTACCGTACTTTAAAGTATGTGAGATTTATTATGAGACTAATTCTAATTCAATGAATGTCATCAACAGATTGTACGATGGGTCATTTGCACCGTGGGGTGTAAAAGAATTACCAAGAAAGTTGACAGGCAAAGCATATTAGAAAACAATCTTGTAAATTTGATTAATGGCACTTGCAAATCCACATTTATCCAAAAATAATGTTTTTCTGCCCATATGGTGACATTGGGAGTCTTAGGCCACCTCCTAGGAGAACATAAAGATGATAAACAGATTTTTTAAAGAGAGGCAATTTTGATATTTTACAGTAAAAATATTGTTTAACTGTTTGAGTTTAACTCAAACTCAAATCTAAGTTCTATTAAAGAGGGAATTTTTAACCACCAGCAATCCAGCACACCCAAAAGTTAAGATGTCCATACCAAATCAGTCTTAAGGAGGATAGGTCTTACATCCCACTGCTCTCCAGAGAAGACCCCACACATTCAGAGCAGCTGCTGTCCAGAGCCAGTGTCCACTGAAGTGAGTATATCATTTGCTCCCTCTAGGATCTAAAGAGAGGATGCTTGAAGAGTCCTTGGAAATCAATACTGACCCATATTCTGAGTTACTCAGTTTCCACTGCTAATCCCTAGCTGTCCAAGAAGCAACTGGAGACCTTAGACACTCGTTTGCCAGAAGCTATGAAGATCATTGGCTGCAATTAAGCAATTTGTTTCCACAATTAGCCTACTGGGTGTTTGATCAAAGAACCTACCAGAAGAGGCAGCTTTGTCCCTGTGGTTACAATAAGCTTCAAGCTCTTGATCAGAGATGTCAGACATACATGAGAAGACAAATATGTAATTTTAAGCCTCTAGTAGCCATATTAACACATGAGCTAAATGAAATCCGTTCCAAACCATTTGGATTTTATCATATTTATATCTACAAATGATAGTATATTTATAACAAATCTTTAAAAGTCAATATTTATTTTGAAATTAGAGGTGGCTCAAGAAAACAAGGTATGCAATCAGTTCAAGAGTTATATAGCAGGGCGTGGTCTATACCACTGTTCTGAAGAGCAAAAAATGCTGATCACAATTAATGCCTAAGTTCCCTGTTGGTATTCCCATTACATTTCATCTACAGCAGACTAAGCAGCAGCTGAAACTCCCCCCCCTGTCTCTCTCTCTGTCTCTCTCTCTCTCTCTGTCTCTCTCTCACACACACACACATACACACACAAAAACACACAACATAACATAGGCTGTATTTTGTAAAGATAAAATGTCACATTCTTATTATATTTATATATTCGTAATGCCAATTTAAAACACCATTTGAATTTTATTCACTAAAACTACAGAAATAAAACACAAGCTAAGGTCTAAGAAGGTGTTTTCTTTTTTCATTAGTTAGCAGTCACTAGAGTATTGTTCATTTTTTAAAGTAAAGCCCCAAATCTTTAAGACAGTCTAATTTGGATTTATTATCTTTAGATTCTGTTTTCAGATATTTTTTTAATTGAAACTGAAATACATTGCATTACCCTTCCATTTCTTCTCTCGAACTCCTCCCAGCTCCCCTTTCTCAAACCCCACTGCACACCCATTCTCAAGTTGGTAGACTCTTTTCATTTGGTTGTTATTGTTATGTATGAATATATGTGCATATGTATATATGAGTATGAACGAGTACAGACACACATATACTATGTGATGTGTGTGTGTGTGTGTGTATGTATTTACAGTCTACTGAGTTTTCTTTTGTTGGTAATGTGTATGTGGTTTCAAGGCTGATCATTTATTATTCAATAACCAATAATGGGGAATCTGTGTAGTTCTTTTCCTAGGTGTGGGTTCCCATAAAATTTTCCTCTTTCCGTGTTACCATGTCTATTTATAATGCCATTGTTCCAGTTTTGTTTATGTAGCAATTTGTATGACTATAACTAGAATTATTCATATTCTTTGCATGATCTGTTTATTTGATATAAATGAGAGTTCACATTTTCAAACCCAGCATCAAATTTTGAATAGTGGTGGAAATTTTTATTTTCTTTTTATTTATTATTATTATTATTATTATTATTAACTCTTTTATTACAGTCCAGTCATTATCCCCTCCAGGTCTGCCCTCCAACTGTTCCTCATCCCATTCCTCCTCCCAAGACTCCAAGAAGATATCCCAACTTTCCACACGACCCACCTTCACCACACCAGTCCTCCCCACTGCCTGGGTCCTCATGTCTCTCAATGGTTAGGTGCATCTTTTCTCACTGAGGCCAGAACAGGCAGTCCTCTGCTGTATATGTGTCATGGGCATCATATCAGCTGGCATATGCTGACTGGTTCGTGGCTCAATGTCTGAGAGATCTTGGGATCCAGGTTAGTTGAGACTGCTGGTCTTCCTATGGAGTTGCTCTCCTCAGTTTCTTCCAGTTAGTCCCTAACTCAACCACAGGGGTCACCAGCTTCTGCCCATTGGTTGGGTGTAAGTATCTACATCTGATTCTTTCAACTGCTTGTTGGGCCTCTCAGAGGGCAGCCATTCTAGGCTCCTGTTTGTAAGCACACCATAACATCAGTAGTAGTGTCAGACCTTGCGGCCTCCCCTTGAGCTGGATCCCAATCTGGGCCAGTCACTCCTTTATCTCAGTCTCTTCTCCATTTTTGTCCCTGCAGTTCTTTTAGACACGGACAATTCTGGATCAGAGTTTTTGACTGTGAGATGACAACTCCATCCCTCCACTTGATGCCCAGTCTTTCTATTGTAGGCAGAGTCTTTATGTTCCCTCTCCTCACGGTTCAGCATTTCATCTAAGGTCTCTCCTTCAGGATCCTGAGCATCTCTCACACCCCAGGTCTCTAGTACATTCTAGAGGATCCCCCACCTCCTACATCCACAGATGCCTGTTTCCATTCTTTCTGCTCGCCCCCAGGGCTTCCCTCTATTTCCCCACTCCCCCATACCTCATCATGTTCCCCTTTCCCCTCCCTGTCTCATCTTCCAGCCAGGTCCCTCCCTGCCTCTGACCCCTGTGATTGCTTTATTCTCCCTCCCAACTGGGCTTGAGGCATCCTCACTTGGGCCGTTCGGCTTGTTAACGTTCTTGAATTCTGTGGATTCTATCCTGGGAATTCTTTATACTTTGAATAATATCCACTTATCAGTGAATACATATCATGCATGTCCTTTTGGGTCTGAGTTACCTCACTAAGGATGATATTTTCTAGTTCCATCCATTTGCCTGCAAAACTCATGTCCTCATCCTTAATAGCTGAATAGTATTCCATTGCGTAAATGAACCATATTTTCTGTATCCATTCTTCCATTGCAATCCCACCAGCAATGGAGGAGTGTTCCTCTACTTCGACATCCTCGCCAACATGTGCTGTCACCTAAGGTTTTGATCTTAGCCTTTCTGATTGGTGTACGGTAGAATCTCAGGGTAGTTTTGATTTGCATTTCCCTGATCACTAAGGACTTTGAACATTTCTTTAAGTGCTTTTCGGTCATTGGAGATTCCTCTGTTGTGAACTCTGTTTAGTTCTATACCCAATTTTTTGATTAGGTTGTTTGGTTTTTTGGAGGTTATCTTCTTGAGTTATTTATATATTCTGGATATTAGCCCTCGATCAGATGTAGGATGAGTGAAGATTTTTTCCCCAGTCTGTAAGTTGCCAATTTATCCTATTGATGGTGTTTTTTGCCTTACAGAAGCTTTTCAATTTCATGAGGTCCCATTTATCAATTCTTGATCTTAGAGCCTGAGCCATTAGAGTTCTATTTAGGAAATTTAACCCTGTCCCAATGAGTTGGAGGCTCCTTCCCACTTTCTCTTCTATTAGATTCAGTGTATCTGATTTTATGTTGAGGTCATTGATCCACTTGGACTTGAGCCTTGTGCAAGGTGACAAATATGTATCTATTTTCATTTTTCTGCATACAGACTGCTAGTTAGACCAGCACCATTTATTGAAGATGCTTTGTTTTTTCCATTGATTTCTTTGTCAGAGATCAAGGGTCCATAAGTGTGTGGCTTTATTTCTGGATCTTCATTTCTATTCCATTGTTCCACCTATCTGTCTCTGTACCAATACCATGCAGTTTTTATCACTATTTCTCTGTAGTATAGCTTGAGGTCAGGGATGATGACTCCTCTAGAATTTCTTTTATTGTTAACAATTGTTTTTGCTATCCTGGATTTTGTGGGGGGTTTTGTTGTTGTTTTGTTTTTTTTTTTTTGATTTTCCATAAGAAATTGAGAACTGGGAAATGTTTTCATTTTGCTTCTTTTTTATTGGTTATTTTATTTATTTACATTTCAAATGTTATCCCCCTTCCCAGTTTCCTCTCCACAAGCCCCATATCCCCTCCTCCCTCCCCTGCCTCTATGAGGATGTTCGTCCAACCATATACCCACACCTGCCTCAGTGGCCTAGCATTCCTGTGTCACCAAGCCTCCGCAGGATCAAGGTGTTACCCTCCCAGTGAT
Source organism: Uromys caudimaculatus (assembly GCA_028551405.1). Lineage (NCBI taxonomy): Eukaryota > Metazoa > Chordata > Mammalia > Rodentia > Muridae > Uromys > Uromys caudimaculatus. The sequence continues at coordinate 40,058,237 of CM052719.1, forward strand.
GCCAGATAAGGCAATCCTCTGCTATGTATCCAGATGAAGCCATGGGTACCCCCTCTGTACGCTTTGGCTGGTGGTTTAGCTCTTGGGAGCTTTAGGGGGTCTGGTTGGTTGATATTTTCTTCCTATGAGGTAGCAAACCCCTTCAGCTACTACAGTCCTTGCCCTAATTTCCCCATTGGGGTCCCTGCGCTCAGTCTGATGTTTGGCTGTGTACATCGGTATCTGTATTGGTCAGACTTTGGCAGAGCCTCTCAGGGGACAGTTATACCAGGCTCCTGTCAGTAAGCACTTCTTGGCATCAGCAATAGTGTCTGGGTTTGGTGTCTGCAGATGGGATGGATCCTTAAGTGGGGCAGTCTCTGGGTGGCCTTTCCTTCAGTCTATGCCCCACTGTTTGTCCCTGCATTTCCTTTTGACAGGAGGAATTCTGGATTGATATTTTTGAGGTGGGTGGATGGCCCCATCCTTCAACTGGGGGCCGTGTCTATCCACTGGATATGGTTTCTAAAGGTTCTATCTCCCCTTTGTTGGTTATTTTGGCTAAAGTCCTCCATTGATTCCTGGGAACCTCTTGGGTCCCTGGCATCAGGGACTTTCTAGTGGCTATCCCTCCATTCCTCCTCCCTCACTGCTACATATCTACTTTCAAACTCTTGACCTTCTGTACTTCTCCCATATCTGAACTGCCCCCCTTTTCCTTCTCTCTCCCTCTACTTCCCAAAGAGTATTCTCTTCTTGCTACTGAGTAGGACTGTAGCATCCACACTTTGGTGTGATCTTTCTTCTTGGGTTTCATATTATCTGTGAGTTGTATCATGGGATTTCTGAGCTTCTTTTTAGCTCATATCCACTTATCAGTGAGTACATACCATGTATGTTCTTTTGTGATATTTCCAAGTTCAATCTATTTGTCTGTGAATTTCATGAAATCATTGTTTTTAATAACTGAGTAGTAGCCCATTGTGTAATTGTACCACATTTTCTGTATCCATTCCTCTGTTGGGGGACATCTGGGTTGTTTCCAGCTTCTGGCTATTATAAATAAAGCCGCTATGAGCATAGTGGAGCACATGTCCTTGTTATATGTTTGAGCATCTTTTAGGTATATGCCCAGGAGTGGTATAACTGAGTCCTCAGGTAGAACTATTTCCAATTTTCTAAGGAGCCACCAGACTGATTTCTAGAGTGCTTGTACCATTTTACAATCCCACCAACAATGGAGGAGTGTTCCCCTTTCTCCACATCCTTGTCAGCATCTGCTGTCACCTGAGTTTTTGATCTTAGCCATACTGACTGATCTGAGGTGGAATCTCAGGGTTGATTTGATTTGCATTTCTCTGATGACTAAGGATGTTGAACATTTCTTTAAGTGCTTCTCAGCCATTTGAGATTTCTCAGTTGAGAATTCTCTCTTTAGCTCTGTACCAGCATTTTCAACAGATGGTGCTGGTTCAACTGACGGTCAGCATGTAGAAGAATGCGAATTGACCCATTCTTATCTCTTTGTACAAAGCTCAAGTACAAATAGATCAAGGAACTCTACATAAAACCAGATACAATGAATCTAATAGAGGAAAAAGTGGAAAAGAACCTCGAACACATTGGGAAATGTTTCTTAAAAACACCTTTGTACTCTTACATCTGGAATTCAACTTAAGATTATGTCCCTTAGCTCTGAAATGTATTTTGTAATTTTTAGCATCATATATTTAATTTCAAGCACAGCCCATCACTGAATGTTCTTCCCTTTTTATTTAGTATATCAGTTTGAATAGTCTTTTCATACTGTAAAAGAAATACTTCTGCATGAAGTCTACTATTCAGAATATCTCAACATAGATTAACTTCTACTACTTTTTATTCTTTTTATTTTTACTTAAAATAGCCTATTATTTCATGTAGATTATTGTTTCTTTGTTTTTCATTTTAGATTTGTTTTAGGTGTAAGGTTATTTTGCATGCATGTCTGTGTACCATATGTTTGCCCGATGCCCAGATGAGAGGCCAGGAGAGAGAATTGGGTTCTCTGGAACTGGAGTCATAGATGTGTGTGAGCAACCAAATGTGTTCTGGTGATTGAAACTGGGTCCACTGGAAGAACAGTCAATGCCTTAACTGCTGAGATATGTCTGTAACACTGGTTTGTTTTCGAAAGTTGAACAAAATCAATGTATAGGAGAATAGGGAAGCAGGTATCTTCAATGCTAAGTGACTAAACCTGTACTTGAAAAATGAAGGAAAGGCCGCATTATTATACTCAGACTAGATAAGAACAGGGCTTTCTGTAGAAGAAACCACAGGAAATGTTCATAAGCATTTCAGGAGATTTGTCATTGTATCAGTTGAGCTTCTATGTTCCAAGACAGAGTTACTGTTGACCGATATACACACTTTGGCATGTATATCTGAGTGTTTTCATATTCATTATTCTGTGTTTTAGTCAATTCAGTTCAAAGCTTATACAGAGCATCTATTCTATGAAATAAACACTTCAAATTTTGAGAACAAAAATGGAAGAATAGAATCTTGTCTCTCTCTCTGGGTCTAGTACTCTGATGTTCTATCATTTGGGAAAATAATAATTACTATAATAAATCATGCTTTAACAGCAGCTTGTATTTTAAACTGCCTCTGATTCTTTTCTTTCAAATTTGAAGAATGTTTTTATAAAGCCAATTGGAGGGGGCATCAAAAAAGAAAAACAAAACATATAAAATCAACATCCAAAGCCTATTTCCTTATTCATCACAGCCTGAAGAAAACAGGCATCATTTCCCTGCTCATGTTAGTTTATTTCATATGGCTAACCACAATCTTCCTTCTCATTATATTTTCAGAAATAAAAAGGTTTTCAAACACTAGTTAGCATGTAATTTCATTTTCTGTCAGAATTTCTTTTTCATTTCTGTCATTTTCAAAGCCAGATTTAAAGAAGTCTACGCAAATGTGTTTTGCCTTTGCATTGAAATATATGTTCTTTCATTTAAGAAGAGATAATTTGATATTCACTATGCATAAGCCACCCCACCAGTCATTGCTCAGAGTGGAACCCTGAAAAATATCTGGTGTGGTTAGAATAGTCAAGTTCTCAATGGAGATATGCTTTCTAGTGGTCTCACAAATGCCTGAAACAATCAACTTCCAAAAAAGGCCTTATTTGGGCTCATGGCTTCAAATATTTCTTTTCATGAACACATACCCCCATGTTTAGGTCTATGGACTAGGAGAGTACAATTACGTGGCAGAGCAAACCCTTCCACCTCATATCTTTATACAAAAGGAGTCAAGAAATGGTCAGGGTCCTGTCTTCTCTCTGACAGTAAAGCCCAGTGACCTAACCCCTTCTCATTTGGCCTTACCTTTTAAGGCCTATCACCATCCAATAGCCCTACAACCTAGGGAACAATTCTTCATATATTACCTGGCAGTTGGATAGATATACCCAAATTGAAGCAAAATGATAAAATCTATCCACAATTATGTTGCATTAAGCAGTACATGAAAATCTGTAGAGGACCTTGAGAAACTGCATGAAGATGCTGGAGAAGAGATACTTCTGTATAATATGCACAGGGAGCTTTTCTTAGATGCCTCGTAAGTTGGGTGGATTAGAGTCTCTATCTGCCTGCCTGCCTAACCTTTCGGTTTCTCTTATACCTCCTGTTTCTGATGAAATATCTCTATAAAATTACTCTTTGCACAATTCTTGATTATGTTCTTGTTTGCTATAAAACAACTTTATTTCATCTAAATGTATTTAGCTTGGAATGTTTTCCAAGCACTTTGTTAAAGAACATCATCATCATAAGTTAGGACCTTTGTCTTTACTAATTTTAAAAAAGAAGCAGGAACAAATAATTTCAAGCTTTTAATAGGAATGTATATAATACTCCAATACCCATACTATTAGCATGGTGTTATTAAAAATAAAAACTTTGGTTTAAAATTTTTCTTCTAAATAACAGTTTTTAAAGTTATTCTTGAAGTCCATTGCTTACTATACATCTATAAGTATACTGAACTAAAAATAAGAGAACATAAATCATAGCTGCTAATAAGATTTACCCTTGAATCTCAAGTCATTAATGTAGGTATTTTTCTTAAGAATTTGTGAGTCAGAGTATAAAGGACTTGGCATTTCTCTGGAAAGGAAAATGAATGTACAATACAGCAACAATAATTTTTTTAGTCAAATGTGCAAAACGTGGAATGGTTGACCTTTTTAATAGAAATTACCTACAAATTTAAAATGTACTGTCTAACTGCCAAATATTTGCTTTCAACTGCACAATGTTGAATATGGTGAAATATCAGAAGTGGAATTTAAATATCTCATGTGAATCTTTTTAAATAAGTTGTATATACTTGTTACAATTTCCTAAGCATGATAAAAAATAATGTCAGCAATTTCAGCAGTATACTATTAGTACCAACTTAGTAAAATAGTTCTTTCTACATCTTAAGATGATAAGAAAACTCACTGTTCAAACATTGTCAAGCTTCTTGCAATAGACAGAAATTAACAGAGGCCCTTAATTGGTCCATAAGAATAGAATATGATGCTGTAGAATGTTCAGCTTTAAATGACAGGTACATATCACCTCCCTCTTCCAAAGCTCAGGGGTCCTGAAAGTAGAGGAGGCCAAGACACTTGAAGATCCAGACATTTTCAATGTCACATTAAGGAAGCAGTAATTTCTAGACACAACAGAACTGTTGCACATACAAACTCACAGTTATGGTGACGCCATGAAGAAGACCTTCACAGACAAAATGCCATCACAAAGGTGGGAAACATGAGCATGAATTTTCACCACTAGCTCAGAGCATTGACATTTGATACCTTTTGGGAGAGAGAGTCAATTTTCTTAACTGATGTGACCCTAGATAGGTTGAGCATATGCCAAACAGGTCCTATTCCCAAGAGGGGCTAGAAACACAAACTGGACTTGATACGAACAGAAAAAAAGAAGAAATCACAAAATTGGTGGTAATTATAGGTGGTATTACAAGGGGTAATAAATATGTTCAAAATATATTCTATGTCATTCCTAATTAGCAAGTATATTGCTTTTTAAAAAGTTAGGATTCAATGTTTATGGGCAGGGGGATAAATGTGGTGTTATCATGAAGAACACTGCTGTTATTTTAGAATTCCTTACCAGAGCCACAGAGATGCATCAGTTACTCTTCCTGAGAAACACATTACCTCAGAGCTTAAAACTTGATAGCCACAGTGCACATACCTCCTCTCCCAGAAAGCAGGCTTCTGAGACAGGAAGATTACTACAAGTTCAAATAATAACACACAAGCCAAAACTAAATAGCAAGTGCTGTCTCAATATAATATTCCTGGGAAAGTAAACTCTTTAGAAGCAATAAATATTGATTCTTATTTTCAGTTTATTATGTGTTTTTAAAAGACACATGGGATTGTCTGTCTATGCTTCATATACTGGGACCAGGGCAAAAGGTGGAGTTATCAATTTTGGAAATATTTGTACGTTCACTCATATCTCATGATAGACGTTGATGGTTAGCTGAGTAAAGAAATGGGATTATCAGAGAAGATGTTCATACTGCCATGTCAATGTTTATGATTTGACCTCAGAAGTCACTCACCAACACGCTCCTACAGTCTACTGAACCAGCAAGTTACCATGGTACGCTCAGGTCCAAGGACAGAGAAGACAAATCACACCTCTCACTGCGAATCTGTCAATATGACACTTGAACTAAGGCAACAAGGAAATTGGATGGGTTCTGCAGATATGATGTTGTCTTTGGGTGACTCAGTCTTCCACATGAGATACAGGTAGAAGCAGAATATTATGCCAGCGACATTCTGATTTGAACTTGAATTGTTTTCCTCATAACTTTGCCAATTATATCATCAGTTCCATGAAGTTTTTGCAACACCAGTATCCTTCTACCCCCAACCTAGTATCTGAAACAGGAAAAGGAATATGGTGCTTTTAAATTTCTCTGATATGATTTGAAATCAGCTGCCATTTCTGACACTCTTTTCATGAAAAGTGCATATCTACGGCTTCCACACTGCTTAGTAACAAAATATAAGAGCACAGTCTAAACATGCCATTTAATAAAGTCCTAACAAGTACTGTTCCACCCATTTGCTCTTTGGTTTCAGTTATCTGCCACTTGTTTTCACCCGCAAAAATTCCTGTTTTGTTCAGGGTACAGGCTTAAAGTACTTTGCATCTGTGATTTTATCGGGGAATCTCATATTTCCAAGTAATGAGTTCCCTCAGAATCTAGGACATTATATAACATATAATCAACTAAAAATATAAGAAATCAGTGCTTGAAAGTTTTAAGAGTGTACAGATTATTTATTATTGAAAAGTGATTTGGTCCCTATGAATCTTATAAATTATCTATCATTAAATTATCCTTAATTTAGGTTGGTGTGAAAGTGAAAAAAAAATTAAAAACAACAGTTCTGTCCAGGGCATTATGAAAAATCTTGTCTCAAGTCTGTGTAACTAAGAATCAGAGGGAAATAAATATCAATATATTATTTGGTAAATACTTAGCAGTTCCAAGTATGGTGGCAAGTACATTAATTATATCATAGCTTCCTGGTAGATAGATAATGATATGTCTCCATAACAACTTTTTTAGCATCGAATCTCTCTCTGTGAAAATTTTCTATGACTAAACATTGATAACAATGGGCCTTTGGATAACTATACTACTCAATATTTTGTCTCTAAAGGTTAATATTCATAAAAATGTACAGTATAAATAAATGGTTGAAAATACTTTATTACTAACAATTTAACCCAAAAACTATACACCACCAGAAACTTATCTTTAATAGATATATATTAATTTTCCTCACCTTTTAAATGTAATATCTAGCTAGCCTCACCACTTAATAATTGAGTTTTAAAAAATCCACAGATATCAATTAAATCCTGAGACACGTTTGTAAAGGCTTACTTTCTTAAGTATTAACTATATAGTATACTGTAATAAAAATAAATACATATGAAGGAAAATTAAAAGCCAAAGTACAAAGTTTGTAATTGAACATGCTTATGTTTATGTTGCATATAATTCAAACTTCCGGTTCACTATTGAATTTATTACCTCTTGTAATGAACATGTAAGTAAAGATACAATAAAGTTTTATTTAGCTATATTACAAAAGGCAGGCTATGATACTGGACATCAGGACTACGACCATGGGGCCTAAATTTTCTTTTTGTTGTGGCTCCTTTGTTTGATCAGTTCTTAAGAAAATGCAGGGCTAACAGTTTAGAAGCAAATGGGATCCTAAAAGTATTTTACCAATTTATAAAGTCAATGTTAGGCACATGGGTTAATAAGTATTGGACTAAATATCCAGAAACATACAGGGAATCACAATTGTAAATATTTATACAACTAGCTTTATAATGCAAACACAGTAATCCTTAAAAATTAAACTAGTATGCAATCTTCTAATAAAGGTATTTAGGAGATTAGCTATGTCTTTATTTGAATATACTGATGCACACACACATATTTATGTACATTACGTACATGTGTGTGTATGTGTGTGTGGAGAGAGAGAAAGAGAGAGAGAGAGAGAGAGAGAGGGGAGGGGGGCAAAAGTTTGGAGGTTCTGCCTCTCATGGCTGAAATACATGGCTCTTTGTTGTAGAGAGGATCATTGCTTTCTGTTTTGTACCCAGTGATGAGCCCACCAAGATCCAATGCCCACACACTCACACAGTCCATTCCGGTTAAGTATAATTGATGTTAAAGCACTCATACACACTCACATATTATATACATATATAATATGTTATATAACATATTATGTATGTTATATAATATATATATATATATATATATCCAACACAAATGGACTTAATGGGTTTTATTTGCATATTTGTACATATGTGAGTGTGTATAACAATAGTAATCAAAGAAAAGGAGGCCCTCGGTTTGAAGGGAAGTGGGGCTGGGTCCGTGGGAGAAGTTGGAATGTGGGACATAGCAGGGGTCATATGTTGCATACATACATATGTGAGTGTAATTGTGTGTATATATATATATATATATATATATATATATATATATATATATATATATGGATGTACATGTATATGTGGTATAATCAACTTCATTACTCTATTTAAACAGAACAAATTAATTATCTACTTTATATCATACATGATAATTTTCTGACCAAAATCAAATGTGTCAAATTCTGGAAATGCTGTGAAGTCAGTGACCTTAAAGAAATAGGAGTTGTTCAATTCTTTGTAATTTTCTTAATTATACTCCTGAAATGCAAGACATGGAGTCATGAGTCCCTAAACCACTTTTCCCTGTACAGATTCTGCATTTCTCTTTTGTTGATTCACTCTTGGTTTTGGGAATTTTATGCATTTAGTATATAATATATTCTCATTCCTCTGTACATCCACTCTCTTTTGTTTCTACTCTTTCTGTAACTACCCCACACTCATACCCGTCACCCATGACTTTTAGTTTTGTTTTAACACCCATTTACCTTAACTCAGATGGTCTATGTGAGCATTGGAGTCTGGTGGGTTCATCAATGGGCACATCACAGAAAGCCATGAGTCCTGTTCTCCCCAAACCAAAGAAGCCAGTATTTCAACAGTGAGTGGCAGAACCTCCAAAGTTCTTTTTATCCATGATTTATAGTTAATAGACCAATTTGGTGGGTTTTTTTATTTTTAATTTTAATAAAAAACTAACTGCATCACTTCCCCCTTCTCTTTCCTCTTTCTGGTCCCTCTTATATCCCCTCCCTTCAACTTCTCCCATGTTCCCAGTCCCAATTCCCTTCAAAATCGAGGGCCTCTTTTTCTTTTATTACTATTGTTATACAAACTCAGATATGCACAAATGCGTAAATATAGCCCACTGAGTCCATTTTACATTGGTTGTATTTACATAATTTCACACCTGAACACTCTGTATTGAATAACGAATGGGAGCTCATCTTCGTACGAGATCAATTCTTCCTCTTTTCGTGCAGGCCCAGGGCAGCCATTCTCAGCTGCAGTGCCTGCCTGTTACCTAGAACATTTTGCAGGTCTTCTTCCTATATTCTATCCATTATGTATTTTCCTTCCCAACTTCTGTAATGTTCCACAAGCCTCAGAAGAGGAAGTATGAATGTCTTATTTAGGGCTGAGCACCTATAAGTCGCTTATTCTTGGTACACTGTATAGCCAGGAGTTTCTACGTTCACCACTGTACACTAGAGAATTAGGCTTTTTTCCCATAAAGCTGATGATAGCATAGGCCTGTGGGCATAAACAAATAAATTTAGAGCGTAGGTTGATGCTAAATCAATTTAAATAAACAGCTAAATCCCCCCATTGGCTCTAACTGAGTTTTCAAACATTTTTACAGTACCAGCTATGGTTCTTTTATGTAAAGCAAGACTCAACCCAAACAAGAGAGAAGGCTTCTATCTCACAACAGTAGCTTCGCTATTGCATAAGTGGGCATATCTTGTCTCAAAAAATTGTCTCATTTTTCATATTGTTCACTGCTGAGTATGATGTCCTTTTCTCTCTCCAGTGCTATAAAAACTAAATTAATATTCTTTTAAAAAGTATTTTATGTACACCTTCACACTGGGCTTCTCTCTCTCTCTCTCTCCCCCTCCATATATATGTGTGTATATGTGTGTGTGTGTGTATATATATATATATATATATACACACATACACACACACACACACACACACACACACACACACACACACACACACACACACACACATATATATATATATATATATATATATATATATATATATATATATATACATA
>CM052719.1:40068567-40130511 GCA_028551405.1 Uromys caudimaculatus
GATGCTGGTGAGGATGTGGAGAAAGAGGAACACTCCTCCATTGTTGATGGGATTGCAAGTTGTTACAACCACTCTGGAAATCAGTATGGCGGACCCTCAGAAAAATGGACATAATACTACCTGAGGACCCAGCTATACCTCTCCTGGGTATATACCCAGAAGATGCCCCAACATGTAAGAAAGCAAAAGTTTTACTATAGTAATTCTTAATTGAAATCATCACATCAATGACTCTGATAGATTCTTTAAGGTACTCTTAAACTACCCTCTGAAATTTCATAAGGCAGGCAAGTCACTGTAGTCTGCACTGCTATCAACATTATCTTCAAAGTTCTTACAACAGTTCACTAAGCTCAGAACACTCAAGAACTTTTCTAGTTCAATGTTCCAAGGTCCTTCCACAATCCTCCCAGAAACAGATGTTCATAGGTGTCACAGCAGCAGCCCATGACCTGATAATTTTAAAAACATACCTTTAAAAGTTATTGGAACTCTATAAAGATTTTGCATACATTAGTGATACTGTGAATATTTGAGAGTAAACTGAAGTTCTGTAAAAGACATCACAGGAAAAAATATATCCATTGCATATGTAGTCTTCATGAATATTAGAAACTCTTAATCTTAAATATTCAGCTGAAATTTCATAATGATATCTGAAAACTAAAGCCTGGTTTGTATTTATCCAATTTAATGCAGGAATATCCGTTCATTTTCTATAATATTTGTCTCAGCAAGACTCTGCCACTTGTTGAAATCATCCACTACTTTATATTGCAAATCAAGTATGAAAATTGACAGCTAAGATGAATAAATTCTTCAGAGTACTCTGACTTCATTGAGGAGTATCCTTATCATTCCCTGCCAAACCTGAAGGCTGAAGAGCCTCTCTCCTTAGCAACCATTATTACTACATACTGCTAGGGAGGGGCCTGCTGTGAAGCAAACTTTTCATGCAGAGTTGCAACACACTTACACATGTTTTATCACCCAGAAAGGAAGCACTTGACCTACCAAAGTACTTCTAGCACCAAAGTCCAATTTGGTGAACCATCAAATTTTATTGGAGTTGCTTACAAGAATATGGGTATCTTAGTTTCTTTTTTTATTGCTGTGGTAAAAGATTATGACCAAGGTAATGTGAAAAGGAAGAGTTTAATTGGCTTTTGGTTCCAGAGTCTCCTAAGACTATCTTATGATGGCAGAGAGAAGGCATGGTGACAAGCATCTGGAGCAACATCTGAGAGTTCACATCTTGACCTTGAAACAGGAGGAAGTAGGACCTAACTGAAAATGGCATGGACTTCATGTCTCTAAAGTTAAAACCATGTGGACAACACTTCCAAGTTCAGATACTTTACATTCCTTCTTGAAATCAAGTCTTTCCCCTTGAGTTACATCTGTAGAAGCTGCTCTTTGTTCGTACATTTTAGGAGGAGAAAATAATCCCTTAGATCTTTTGTTTTCACAATTTGGAAGTTTAGCTGGGTGGGGTCTTGTCCTAAGACTCACTTCCCATTATTCTGATGTAAACCAGGCCTTGTCTAGATCTCCTTATATCTTTATCTGTTTCAGAATCAGGATTGGCTGTGGTGTTCTTTATCTCTTCAAATTGTACATTTTGTGTTTTCTTCTTTTTGTTTGTTTGCCACATTTGTTCATTTTTATTGTAGATCATCGTAACAATGATTGCTGTTGCCCCACCCCCTTTCTTCTCTAGGCTCTTGGCCATCAGACTGAGAGGACAAAGGAAGGACAAGAGGAGAGAAGGAAAGATGGCTATGAGTATAGCAGAGTGACCTCCAGAGACGGCTACAGCAAAACAAGTCTATTGTAGAAGGTTTATCTGTGGTAAAGGAGAGATACTAAGGCCAGTCATTGTGTAGTATGACAATATAATCATGTGACAGAGTCAAGATTTGGCTGTCCTAAAATCTTCTCAAAAAAAAAGTTACTTTGAAATTTAGTCTCAGGTTCTTACGACAAGGGCAGAAGTCAGCCACAACTTTGCCAAAATATCACAGTTGTCTCTAACTACTTACAAAAGCAAGAACACCTCAAAAACAGCTGTATCTCCAAAGTCAACTGTAGTATGGAAAACAGCTCACAAAGGCTAGAAAACTGGAGAACACAGCACACAGTCTACAGTGTCCTCAGATTAGCAGCTGTCCTTTCCCAGTGACTAGAAAGGTCTGGGCTTCATCCAGGAAGCTCAGCTGACCTTTGTTTCTTCTAGGCAGAAAGAGTCTAATGAGTCAGGTCAGTTTCAGGGACTTCCTGAAGACTTTTTTGAGTTGTTTGCTTCCTTTCTTAATGAGCTTCCCTGTGAAATAGATTGTTCCGCCTTTCCATACGCTTGCTATGTAAAATTAGCCTATTATTTGACCTCACATTGTATATCCTATGAATTTTGTGAAGTTTTCCTACAAGGTAGAATTAACCTTGGAGGAAAATGGTATACAAATAGTAGCCTGTAAGAAGCTCTCAATTTTCTAAGCTTCCAGAGTCTAATGCATTGCACTAGTTTGTCTTTTCCCTTCAGGAACAGCTACACAACAACAGGCATCATTCTAAAAGTTAAATAGAAGATATAATGCCAGATAAGTCTTTTTTTAAAAGTAATTGGTTGATTTTGGGCTAATTCTCCCTGGATTAATCAGTGCAAAGATATGTTTACATTCTATTTTAAAAACTTGAGTGTGCTTATTATGAGCTACATAGGTTTTTCTGCCCAAGTTTTGAAAGTAATTGATACTGCACAAAAAGAGAGCTTGGGAGACCATTTTTAAAATACTGTTGTCATATCTAGGGCGAGAAATTACAGCTCCCTAAGTAGCAGGAGTTATGTGGAAAATAGTTTAATCCATGACTGTGTTTCAGAGACCGAAGTTTGCTTATGGAGTTATATTTAGCGTCATCATTCATGGATGGCATCTAAATAAATGTAAAGGAGACATATGCTTACAGTGAACATCTGCATCCCTTCACTTGAGCTCAAAGTGTCAGATAAATACTTTTCATGGTCATCAAATGAGAAGAAAAAGTAGAGAGTACCTCTGTGTGATTCAAAATTTGAGCACTCAAAATGAGACAGATGGAAAAAGATTTGTTAAAAAATAGAATATGGCATCTTGGAACACAGTAAGTGGAAGAATTTTAGGAGGAAAGGCCTGAGTATAGGTCAGCTTTATTTAGTGAAACTGAAAGGTAAAGATATGGATGCTAAAATTCAATTTCAATGACTGAAGCTGTGTATTTAATAATGTAAATAATTGATTATGATGATGTCATGGTATAGTGACAGTTAGGGTCTTGTGAATTATTTCTGAGAGAAAACTGGAAGAAGTAAGCTACCCTTCAGCCAGTGTCATGAAGAAAGAGTTTAACACTACTTAAAAAAAATATTGGCAGCTAACAGTTTATTGATCGTTTTATTCATGTTTTGAGGTGTTAATACTGAAAGGATTTAATTTTGATTTTCTTTTTAATTCAGTAATTTGACTTTGCTGTACTTACACTATATAGCGAAAATATTTATTCTTTTAATGACAGGTGATAATCTCTGTGTGCATATTTATGTGTACCCGTTTTTCATTTCGTCATTTTTAAAGATGTGGTATGTGTAATTAACTAAGGAAAACATAGGTTATATTTTTAATTACAGTAGGTATTGCCAGTATTTTCCATTGTCAACAGTTCTCATCTATGTTAGTAATGTCTTCTGTTACTCTTCCTCTGTACTGCAATATTACTATTATTTGACATTTTGGGGTGGTTTTATTTTTGTCAGTTAATTACATGAACATCTATCTTATTTTACCTGAATACAAAATGATTATACATTTTACTTTCTAAATGTTTCATTAATTTGAAGATCATTCCACATAAATATGACATTATCCCCCTCCATGAATTTCAGGTTTAGATCTTTGGCTCATCACTTTGGAGAAGCTATCTCTTGATTACATGTCCAGGCAGAATTTGTTTCTGGAATTCAGTTTTAGTATTTGCTTCTGAAACTATTAGTATTGGGATGTTTAGTAAGACCTAACCATCCTTCCTTTTGCAATCTAGCTAAAGAGACAAACATTCTTGATCTTTTTGTCAGGCTATAATAGAATGGTCCATTATAGGAATCTTCTCCCCCCAAGTCAACTGGGGTTTATCAAACCTGCCAACTCTATGGCAATGGTATGTTTCACCTCTTTTGTAGGTGAAGAGCTGCTCTGTTTGTATTTGTAGTCCACAATAGCAGTCAAGGCTCATAGGAAAGAGGATATACAAAGTTCAGGAAACCTGACTGTATGTAAAGTCTACATTAATGTCACTCTTATATGCCCTTTAGCTTCTACTGGTGGGATCTATACCTTGAGACTTAAATTTTCCTTTGCATCCCCAGCACTATGATTTAGTGGTTTTCCCCAAACCCACGTACATGCTCTCAATATTCTTAGTATGCTTCCCTTGAGTCTTTGAACGGTCTCTGTTGCTTCCTCACAGATTCTTCTCTTTAACTATGTTTGTGTAGTTACTTACTATGATACTAGATACATTTACTTACTGTCTTAGCTACATTTTTATCACTGTGATTAGAGGCAAAGACCAAGGAAGCTTATAAAATAAAGTGTTTAATCTGTGGCGTATGATTTCAGACAATTAAAGTCCATGATCATCATGGCAGTAGGCACCGCACCTGGCAGGCAGATATGGTGCTGCAGAAGTAGCCGAGAGCTCATATAAACAGAGGTCCATAAGCAGAGGTCCATAAGCAGAGGCAGAAAGAGTTAACAGGGAATCATGTGGACTTTTGAAATTGCAAAGCACTTACCAGTGTCACATATCCTTCAACAATGGCAAACCTCCTAATTCTTCCCCAACAGTTCTACCAACTGGTAACCAAATATTAAGCCAAATGAGATTATAGGGATGCATTTTCATTGAAATCACCACATCTACCTAGTTTACGTAGGAAAAAAGACCACAAAACCTCTAATCTATCTGTCATGGCTCTGATGACCATTCTAACAATCCTGGTAGGTGTAAAAACAGCTAACTAGCTTTATCACAACAGATCTTTCATGCAAACTCTTCAATGCATTCCAGATGACCTTTCTTTGTCCTCTGAAAATTGAGCCTTTCCTACAGTATAATCACATAAAATCCTACAACTCTACGTCACACTCCACTTTTAGATTAGGGAAGAACAAGCCCTGCTAGAGAACAGATGAAACTTGGTATCAATAATGCCTTACATTTAAAAAAAATAGATACTTATGTTAAATTATTGAGTTAGTATTACAATAAACAAGGCTATAAAATCTAAGGGAAAACACACATTCAATTAAAACCCTGTAACTTTTAATGTCCACACATCTGCATAATGTATTCCTGCTTCACAGCTAATTGGGTTAGGATACTTGTTAACAGCAGGCCCCTTGACTTAGGTGCAAGTTAAAGACCAGGAAGAGAGAGACTTGTAAGGGACAGCTAAAAGAGATGTAAAATTTCTGGGGATAAATGGTCGAGGTTGTAACACCAAGATACTTCCCCAGGAAGGTGCTGCCACCTATCTTCCTAATACATGGAAAGTTAGCATGGGGTTTTCTTCAAAAAAATAAAATTGGTAGAATAGGTCTTGAGTTTGATGTTTCATGCATAAAGTTATAAAGTTGTTGCATCACTGAACTCTATTCCTGCTTCTTAATTTATAAAATCTTTGTTAGACAGGGAAAGAACTATTCAAGAAGACAAATTATAAAATCTGTGCCCTAATCTAGCATCCATTAAAAACATAATATGGAAAGACAGAGGCAGTAGTTTTCCTGGAAGTTAAGATATGAAAACAGGAAGATCAGAAGCTTGGAATTCTTGGGAGACGATTTTAACAACACCAGACAAACAAAATAAAGCACAAACAGAATAAAAAGTCCCCAAGGTAAATTCTATTTCCATCCTTGTCCTTGACCAGCAACTTGGTGTTGGTTATTACTTCATGTCAAGTGGATTAACCCATAAAGTCAGATGTTGACAGACTAAAACCTTGCATGGTCAAACCAAGCTAAAACCAGTGGCACTGCCAGAATGATGAAGATAAGAGAGAACTGTGGCTTCCGTTGTTCATAGAAATAACTTAATGCACAGAAAAACTGAGCATGGGTTGTCTGGCCCCAAAGGATACATCTTCAATACAATTCCCGCAACTGAGGCTCCGAAAACACCACAGAGTCAAGACAGAAATATTGTAAGACCCAGAGGACTAGGAGACCTGCTGTGAGATATTGCATTCTAGAAATGATGGAGAAATTTCATCATGATTCTTCAACAATAAGGCTGCCTAGACAAGACCTGAATAAGGATAACACCAAAAAGACTTGCTAATGAGGATGTAGATGGGAGAAATCTCATGGGGCGCCATTCTAGATACAGAATTTTAGACAACAGAAGAAAGTCAACATCTCATAATGAAATCACTACCCACAATTCTGTCTGCCAAAGACCAGGCCAGAAGGTTGTGGACAAAAGAAAGTCAGCTTTGCAGCCATGCCCGTGAATAGTAAGCAGCTGGCAAACTTTAATCCTCAAACCGTTCCAATCGTCCTACTCCTGTTTTACCATCTCCAAACCCTCCCCACCCAGAACCCCAAAACCTGAAACAAAAGTGCTGCTGCTGCTGCTGCTTGCTTCCTTTTGCGAGTGAGGCATCTTGTTCACCTTTTTAAAATTTCATTTTTCAATGATTAGTTGGGATCATGCACCCTAATCTCACTCACCTCTCAGTCTCCCCATGCCCCCCATAGCCCCTCCCCAACAAAGAAAGCGAAAAGCTAGTCCATTTTGTGTTGTCCACATCCTTATGGGGGCATGGTCAAATTTGCCCGCACCCTCAGTGCTATGAGCTGGCAAGGGGCAGGGCCAGCTACCCTACTGGGCGCAGGACCAGTTCTCCTGTACCTTTGCCACCTGCGGCACTTTATTTATTTATTTATCTATTTATTTATTTATTTATTTATTTATTCATTTATTTATTTTGTCAAGTGTTAACCTATGTCTGTTTCCAATAAAGAAGCTCAGAGTGACTTACTGGTAAGATGTCTTGATCACATGTCTACACCTGGTACCATGTGAAAAGATAGATTCTCCCTTAAGCTGGGTCACCAGGAGGGAATAGTGCCGAGTTGCTTATTGAGCGTCATCTAGTTTATCAAGTCAAGGTCAATTTCCCTTTTGGTGGTAGAGAGGCACAGGAGGGACCTAAAACGTGTACAGATTCTATTGAGAACCACAAGTCGGATGGCAGTGCAGGGCAAACATTGTTAAGTACCTAGGCAGAAAAAACGTTCAGAACATATCCAACACCTCAACAAATTAAATAAGCTGCTGGTAGTAAAAATCTGGTGTCCGGCCCTCACAAGATTCCTGTCAACTTCCAGGCTGGATTTAGAAACTGCACTAAGCGGGTTGCTGAATCAGCATTTAAATCCTCTTCCTCTGAGGGCGTTCATCACTGAAATCATCTTCATCAAGGTTGTTCCACAAAGTGTTTCTCTCACACCCTAATGCTGCTGAATCTTCCTTGGAAGGAAGCAATTAAGTTTAGAGTGCTTTGAAATTAGTACTTGAGAAAGAATTGTCATCTATGGTCAATTGAAAAAAAAAAAAAAAACAAAACTGATGCTTAAAATGATTGTTTTTTCCATCTTTGCTCTCACATTTGAAATAAAAAAAAAATAACAACTAAAAATAGATTTTTCAAAGACAGCGTTTTCTCCATAAACCATTTTCCTAATTATAGACATTACAACGGAGTTTTTATTTTAATTGCGTGTTTCATTATCACTAAAGGGATTCAACCTGTAGTATTCTCATAATCAGCAGTCTAAAAAAGACAGTTAGCCGTCTGAGATATTCTGCGAATCTTCCAAGTAGTATATACAACCACTCAGCACCTCTCCCTACAAGGTACATGTTACTCTAGCAGAATCATCCTAGGATGACAGGGATAGTGTTCTTTTTGAATGTCATGTTTCTAAACAAAACATTTTTTTTTTTCTTCTTAGACGCTAAAAAGAGTATGATCTTGAGACAAAATACTTGGGCCTGGTCTTAGGATCACAAAATAAGTATATAACATAGTTATTAGTAGATCAATGCACAAAGTGATTGGGCTGTTAATAGTTCTCATGTAAGGAAGGAGTATTTTCGGACCCCCGCTGTGGATTCCAGCCATTAAACTGCAGGCTATCTTGGAGTGTGCTATATTCTGTAGAATGTGGAGGGCCACTTGAAGAAGGGACTCTGTAATGGAGATATCATAAGGCCCTCAACCAGGCAGATTGGGGCTCTTCAGTGATGTGGCTGACTTTGTCACCCATCTACCTATATGTAACTCCTCAGACCTGCTCCTGTGAGGAAATAAAATGTACTCATTTGGTCACTGGGTTGAATATCAGAAGACTCATCTTGTGGTTGTTGGTCCATTGCCAGTATCCCATCTGAGGGGAACAAACATCCATTAATACCTCCCCAGGAAAAGAGAAGCAACAAACATATACTTGGATAAAAATATGTTTGCCTAAATCTCAGTTATTTATAAACACATGTTTTCACCAGAATGAGAACATACTTTTTTCACCTCAGAAATCCCTGTCTCCACAAAAGTCAGTACTATCTATATTTCTAGTCCTAGGTAACAGTAAGTCTGTTTTCAGTCATTTAAGTGGAATCTTCCTGAGCTCAATTTGGATAGAATCTTGCAGCATGTATTCTTTTATGTCTAATTTCCTTCAGTATGATGCTTTTTAAGTTCTACTCAGTTGCTTGCATTAATAGTTAATTCATTTTTATGGCTCAGTAATATTTCATCTATAAGCATAGCTTTGAAGACCTTAGAGTAAATTAGTGAGAAATATATGGAATTCATAGCATTTCCTCAAAAATACATGTAAAATTAATATTTTATTCATAGAAACTAGTAAATTAATCACTATGCCTAAAATAAAACATTTTAAAATCCATGTAATTATTTTGCTAAAATGTAAGCTTCCATTGATAGTAAGTTATAGAATCTATACATACTCATATAAAGCAAAGATTAACAATTTTTAACAATTGCTTAGTATGAGGTTCTTTTGGAGTTTTAATTTTCTACATTTAAAGTGAAATAAAAATGTTTTTTCCAGTGACATTTACCGTAGTTTTACAGCACATTCTAAATTTAGGGATTATAAAATCCTGTAACAGTTAATCAGAAGACTGGTGTTCTTTGTACATATTGAGAGAGAGTTAATCAGTTGCCTAAATGGGAAACTATAATGCAGTGAGCTTTGGTATACCTATAACTGGGTTGAAACTCAGTGTATTTCATGCCATTGCAAACTCTCTTCTCTACACAGAGGCATAAATGTTGTACACATCTTGTCAGGAAGGTTACACTTAGATTCTTTCAAGATAGAAGCAATTTTCTTCCAATGGCAACCTTGAGAAGATGAACAGATGTCAGCAATTTGCAGATTTGCATGGAAGCTTATGGGTTTTTTGTGTCCTAGGGAGAACTATCGAAACCAGTATGAACACAGTAAGACTCTTGGAGATAGCTTCCGTAGAGTCCCTAGCATTCATAATCTTTTGGTTCCGCAACAGTTTTGTTGGCTTCTAATTTTTAGCATCAAGTTTCTTGGTGATACAAAAAAGCGAAAAGCCACAATCGTACTAATAAGATAGGTGAGGAGGGAATCTACCTCTTCCTGGGTGCTGGAAAAGAATTGAGCACTGTTAAACTGTGTTTTAAAGTTATATATAGTAGTGTTAATAACAAGTTTCTTTAAAAATATATATCCAAGCATTCCTTCTGCTTTTCATTTTACTGCCAATAGGAGAAAATGTTAGAGGATAGAAAAATTTCAATTCATACGCAAACAGCAGCTGTTGTACTGTCGGTGCTTGCCTTGGATGCCTTTGAGTGTAAGGTAAGTCCACCTAGGTGGTTTACCACCAGACAGCCAGAACCTTGCACACATGTGTTCAGAAGACTGTGCAGTTATAGAAACTGGCTAACCTGACTCCTGAAGGTGAAGCTTCAGCCAGGGTATTTGGAATAGTCTCTACAAGGTCTTTTAGGGAAATAGTTGACCTGCAACCATTTCCTCCTAACACCCAGAATTCTCTTGAGACTTAAATCAAACTCTTAGCTGAGATTCTTCCATAAAACCTGCCACGATACAGAACAAGACTTCCAAATGAAGGAATGAAAACATGGCAGGGAGAGGTCATTTGAGAGCAATGTCAAAGTTCAGAAGGTGAAACATAAAATTCCGTACCTCTGAGTCGGTCATATTAGTCTGTTTGTCATACAATGTGAGCCCCAAAAGGCTTGAATATTCTGGCTTCCATAGCCTTGTTAGCTGTAGCCCAGGTGGCCACATTCTGGTGTTGACTCTGCTCACTGACTGCTGCCTTTCTGGAAAACCATTCTGTGTTCTGAGCCTCACTAGGATCTTGAGACCTCCACTGTGATGGCTTTACCATCACAGCTTCAGAAACCATCCTTTCCTTTCAGACTCTAACTGCAGACATAATAATAATCCTGTCACACACTTCCTGATCTCAATGGCTTTCCTTTGTAATCTGGGTGGTGGTGTTGATGACCCTGACACTTTTGCATCTGTATGCCTATAGAACCCATGGAAATTGCCAATGCTTGCTGTCAGGTCAAACTAACTCTCCACTCCCATTCAAGCACAGGTTGCTTCTAACCCCTGAGCTGTAGAAAACAGAATTAATGAGCACTCAGTATCACAGCACTCTTCTCACCATTCTCTTTCAAATGACTTCAAACTTCACAGTCTTGAGCTGCAGCAGATGAAGCCTCTCAATTCCTGAGATACCCTCAAAACTCTTTCTAGCTATTGCATCAGGGAAAAGAACTAGAGTTCTCTTTAATGACTCTAATTTCTTTGTCTGAAACTTTAAACATGCTTCTCCTTTTCTGTAGAACTCCACGTTTTCACCCATTTCTTCCATGACATTGGCTCCTAGTTCTTTTTATAATGTGTGGGATGCAGAGTGATAACTACGTCACTCTTTCATACCAAATCCCCTAAATTTTCTATTCCAGATTCATTAGTTCATCACATTTAAGATTCACCATTGCAAAAGCTTAGGGAATATTCAAAACAAAAGTTTCTCACTACAATGTATTGCTCATCTCTTCTAGTGTAAATCCCAGTAGATTTCTCCTTTGGGGCTGAAACTTCCCAAGACCAATCTTTACAGCTCACTTTTTCAGTTAACCCTAGTCTTCCACAGTTCCATGAGAACTACAAAGTAAACACTGCTTGACAGCCTCTGATGATTCTCTGGCCTATATCCTTCACCAGTTCCTTTCACAAGTCAGTTTCAAAGCTTGGAACAACATGGTCAAATTTTATCACAGCAGTGATCAGAGATGCCTGGGTTTCCTATGGTAGTTAGATTTTTCATGAAGAAAAAAAATCAAAAGAGGAAACTTTCATTTGACTTTCATTAAGGCAGCAGACAGCATGGTTGGCTAACTCTGATGTTTGGGGTCATCAAAATTAAGGAAGTCAGAGCATCATGATGATTTGGGCACAATGGTAAGAGAAAGCACTATGATGAACAAGATGGCAAAGAGAAAAGTCAGTTACTTCATGGACCCTGGAAGGAGAGAGAAAGACAGGAACCAGGCAAAGACAAAATTAGTTTCAAGAACTACGACCTCCAGTCCTCTACTTACTTCAAGTAGGGTTTACCATTGAAAGATACCAGACATTCCAAAAATAGCATCTCAGTCTGGAGACTAGGGTCTTTAATTTTATTTTGTTCATATTCTTTTATTTATTGTAATTATACTATAATTGCAGTAGTTTCCATTTTCCTTTACTTCCGCAAAACTTTTTCATCCCATATACTGCTCCTTGTTCTCTTGAACATTTAAGATTTCTTTTCCCACTAATGGTTATTAAATACATATCCATATATGCATATGAAGGTGACAAATATATAAATGTTGATAAATGATAGATACATAGATATATACATAGATAAATAAATAGATAGATAGATCATAGATAGATAGATACATAGATAGATGCATAGATAGATACATAGAGAGATACATAGATAGATACATAGAGAGATAGATACATACTACATAGATAGATAGAATTTATGTTAGTTAGTCTTTAGATCTTGGAAGCAGGATTGTCAGCCCAGATGAGAAAATGTCATGTAAACTACATATGCATGTAAAGTTAATTTTGATAAACACTTAATAGTATAATTCCTTATGACTTTTTCAGACACCAAGATGTTTATTTCTCCCCTCTTCTTTCTCATTAGAAGCCCCCTTGTTTTCTAAGCTCCCTCTCCAGGTCACTTGTACCTGCCATTTTGCCCTCTATTGCTCCCCCTATTATTTTGCACTCTACTGTTCTCCAACTCGCACAAATGGTCTCTTTACTTTCCTGGCCACTGCAGTTACTCAGGTTATATACTCACATATGAAGATTTGGACATAGGAGCCTCAGATGACAAAGATCATGTAACATTTATCTGTCTGGGTCTATGCTACCTCATTCAAAGTGATTTGTTCTATTTTCAACCATTTACTTGCAAATGTCATGATTTCATTTTCTTTACAGCTGGATAGTATTCTGCAGTTTGTATTTGCTACTTTTTTAATTATCTATTCATCAGTTGGAGTACAGTTGCTCATTTCCCTTTCCTAGCTATTGTAAATACAGCAGGAATGAACATGTCTGAACACATATCCATAAAGTAGGATGTTGAGTTCTTTGGGCATATTCTGAGGAATGGTTCATATGATAGATTCATTTTTAGCTTTTGGAAATTTCTTCACCCGATTTCCAGAGTGACCAGACTTTTTGTATCCCCACCAACAGTGAGTAAAGGTTTCTTTTCCCCACATCTCCTCGAGCATTTGCTGCTAGTTGTTTTGAAAATTATTCTGATTCTTGTGGTGAAATAAAATCTCAGGGATGTTTTATTTGGCTATTTCTAATTATTAGGAACAACAAAAAATTTTTGAGATGTTCTTTAAGTCATCTATTCTTCCTTTGAATGCTAACTCTCTATTCAAATCTGAGGCATTTTCCCCCCAATGGTACATTTGGTTATGTTTTGTTTAGCTTTCTGTGCTGTTGTTTTTTATTTTGTTTTTGACATTTTGGTTTTTTAATTCTGTATATAGTCTGGGCCTAATCCTGTATGAGGTGCACAGCTGGCAATGATTCTCTCCCATTCTCTGGGCTTCCTCTCCACATGAACTGTCTGCATAACAGCACTGGTTGCTCACACAGTCCCTCCAACATATGTCCTTCAATGATAATTAAAAATAAAAGGTCATATACCCCATGGTGATGAGTAATAGATGTTAAATAATAAATCTCTGTTTGCATTGCCTGCCAGAATGTGTGACTGACATTTTGATGTTGCATTGGTACATAGATAGTAGACGATTTCTCCACAGATTGTCACCAACTTTAAAAAAAATAGCAATTCAAGAATGAATAGAAGATGGAGCTCAGTATAAGAGCTAATGCAGTAATCTTTAATGGCCTTTTAGATTGATAATTGAAGTGTATCTTTTACATTTGAAGCTTTCTCTGGTTAGGTTCACAAAATTGATCTTTTCCATGCTAGTCAATCTTCCTCCCTTCCCAATTGACCTAGTTCTCACTAAATTAGCACAAGAAAAATGTACCAAATGCTGTTGGGATAAAATGATTACACAATCTTGTCTTACCAAGACTTACTTGGCCATTATTACTACTACACATCCACTATGTCAACAACAGAAATAACTGTTGCTTTTTTGATATGGCACCATTCCCTGAAGGGAAAGACAGCCACCTGGTGGTAAATTAAGATTGATCACACTGGAATTCATCCAACATTGCAGGCGTGGCAATTTGTCTTCAGAAAATTAGACACTTATACCTAATATGTAGCTGTATTGCCAGCACATCCATCAATAGAGTCACTAAATACCTTATTCATCATTGTGATGCTTCACTCAACATTTATTTTGATCAGAGACTTTATTTTAAAATAAAATAATTGGGCAATTGGCTGCAGGTCCATCTCTAATTTTTCTTTATTCATAATAAAGTTTAATTTCTAAAGCAATAGCATTGATAGATTGGGCCTTTGGGAGGTTATTAGGCCTTCAGGGCTGTATATCAAATCTAAAATGGACATGAGTTGGGTGCTCCCCCCTTTTGGATAATCAACTCTGAAGAACTACAAATATGAATATTAAGAATGCAAGTAGTAGGTGCTAGTGGGGTTTTGAAAAAATGTTCAAAAGAGGGATGTAGACCAGAGGTGAATGAGGCTTCTAAATTTTCGTTCTAGCCCGCATTGTCAATGAACACAAACTGACCAGAGAAAAGGAAGGAGGCCTGGTTTGATGAGTTGAACTTCCAATGTGGCCTCAAGCAACTCTGCAAAACAATGAATCAATTCCATTATGAATTTCACATGTATGCTTTCAGATTGCTATGGATTAAACTGACAGTATTCATTATTTGTTCCATCCCTGCAACCAAATATCAGCCAAGAGCAACTAAGGGAAGAAGGCTTTATTTTGATTTGTAGATTGGAAGTATAGTGCACCATGATGGAGCAGGCATGACACCAGGAGCATTGTTCTTTGCTGCCACTGTAGGATGAGCCACTTCATTCACAACGTAGACTCCTAACTTCATCAGATTTTCATAGAAAAGAAAGCAGAGAACAGACTGGAAGCTGAGCTATAAATGAACCATTTCCTCCAGCTGGCCTTTGTTTCTTAAAGGTTCTACAAAGCTGAATACTATATATATAAATAGATAGAGATAGAGTGATAGAGATAGAGATAGAGATAGAGATAGATGGTATAGATATAGATGGTGTAGATATAGATATATATAGATGACATAGATATAGAGGATATAGATATAGATAGATATAGATATAGATGATATATAGATGATATAGATGATAGAGATAGAGACAGTGATAGAAATAGAGATAGATATTAGATAGAGATAGAGAAAGAGATACATAGATAGATATAGATATAGATAGATGATATAGATATAGATATAGATATAGATATAGATATAGATATAGATATAGATATAGATATAGATTAGATAGATAGATATAGATGATATAGATAGAGATAGAGATAGAGATAGATATATCACAATAATGGCAATTCAACATTTACAATACTTAGGAAAAAACTATCATGCAAAAATAATCTGCTCACTACAATAGGCAGGAATATAAAATGTATCATCATACCATGACAATATATATTTTCTCAATCAAGTTTGTGTTTTTAATAAACTCTATTAGCAAATAATAATAAAGTAGTTATTTCTGGCTGGTGGAATTGGGATCAAGTTTGGGTTGGTTTTGTTTTTCACCTATAATTTCCTAAAGTTTAAAATATTATCTTGATGAACTCTTTGAGAATTTCATATACTTTGATCATATTGATACCCATTCCTTCCAGATTGACACCCACCATCCTACTTACCCCACTTTATGTTTCTTCTAAACAAAACAAAACTAGAACCCTGAGGCCTGGTGACTTTTTCCCCTCCAATTCACATGTAACACTATAACAAAGGAATGTTGAAAACAGAACAGAAAGTCTTCCTCAGAGAAGAGCAGAACAATGGGTTATTCAATACCAAATGGCCATCTCTACAAACAGACTTACAAACTACATTATGTAGACCGGCAAAGAGTATTTATGTTTTTAGGAATATATATATGTATTTGTGGAACAACTAGTGAAAAATACAATGATGAATTTGAAAGATATGAAAGATGGTTACATGGGAAAGTTTTGAGGGAGGAAAGACCAGCAGAGGATGGGATGTGAGGTGGAAATGATGTAATTATATTATAATCTCAAATAATTAAAAAATATTTTAAAAGCCTTGAGTCTAATTCATGCTGCCCAAATATTCTTGAGTCTGGGTTTGTCAGTGAGTATGATCAACCTACCAATTGTTGTATTCTTGAGGAATACTGAATGTCTCCTAATGGCTATCAATTTCCAACAGCTTATCAGCAAAGGTATGGTTTCATGCTCACACCATGTCTCCATCATAAGAGTTTTCCAAAAACATTCCCTACTTAATATTTATCATACATTAATAAAAATACTGCATTTCAAAGCCACTGTGTACTTCAACATGGACAAAACTGGGTGTGTAGTTCTAATTTGTGAATTCTGACTCCATGAGACTCACAAAATACTAAAAACTAATTTTAACGAATCGTATTACTCAGCCATACATTAACTATTTCACTAACAGCATAATACAAAAGGATATTTTGAACCACAGTAAACATTTTAAATAGATAACTATAAATTTTCACTAGGTTTGTATCAAAACGTATAAATATATTACCAACGTGCCGTATGGGAATCCCGAGATAATATGATCTTCAATTAGTAGGGGATGGGGGTACAGAACTGTCATCCCAGTCCTTCAGGAGTAGAAAGCAAGAAGATCAGAAGTTCAAGGCCATCCTTGGCCATTCATAGAAAGTTAACATCTCAAGCACATGAGACCTCATCTAAAAACAGTAAGGACAAGAGCGAAGTACTCTGATAAAATGATACCCATTTTCACTTTCTCCTCAGGAAAACATAGCAGACTAAGTGTGATACACTGAATTCTTAAATGTTGTTTTCACTTTCCTTCATCTAGTAGATTCAAAGATTCAACAAAAGTTAGTAAAACAGGATTAAAATAAGAGAAAAACCCTATAGGGTTTAATTATGGTAAAATCATAAACATCTATGCTTTATTTAAATGTAATGCCTGTATGTGATATTATTGTCTTAAACTGAATAGACTAGTGAGTTCAAAATGGAAATGGTTATATCACAAATGAAATATTTTATACTTTTCCACTAAAGAATATTTATTTACAAAAAATTAAGATGGGTAGCATGAGTAAATTAACAAGGTAACAATTAAATTAATTAAATAAATAAACTTTTATAGAAACAGTGAGACTTGTGAGATAAAAATTTAAGGTATTCCTTTTATTGAACATGTTAATTCATATAATTTTATATAAGATATCTCAATTCAATACAAATTTATATTTTTATGGATCAGGTTTCACAATGAATATTTTGAAATATACTTTGGCTCTTAATTTCTCTGGCATTTGTTGGCTTTACAAGGTGAGATGCAGTTAAAATTTTTAATGATAAGGCTTAATGAAATAAAATAATGATAATAATAATGTAAAAAAATCATGACTAAATTTATTCAGATTGATTTTGAGTTCATAATTGCTATTATAGCATTATTTTGTGCATCTATTCTTCCGTAGGAGGAAGAAGGTAAATATGGTATTTTAAAACATAAAATATCTTTGAGTATCTTATGTTTACCTTTATCTTAAATTATAAACATTTTCAATATAGGGTAATTCATATAATTACCCTAACTTTGTTTAAATTAGTATCATAATTTCTCTGATTTTTCTCAGGACAATTATGAGACAATTAAAGATAAAAAATGTCTGTGGCACTGGGTATTATGATCAGAGCCAGCATGAAGAAAGTTTCATATAAATTTATAGAGTTCTTTGGAATAAAAATGTAGTAGAAGAAAAGGCACTCTTGATCATACCCTACATTTGTACCTGCCTTTTTTAATTGTAGAAATTGGGATCAATGGAACATTTGGGCATGGATTTTCTTGTTTTAGATTACTTGTCATAAAACCAATCTTACTACTGATGAAAATGAATTTGCATGAGTTAGCATAGTTTTCATTAATCCACATGGTGGCTGAAACTTTTAAAACTCAGTGGATGTGAAGATTTTCATCTTTTTTACACTTTCCACTTAATCGTGCTTTGGAGTTATCCAATTTACCTGTCACCAGGCTCTAGGTTTAATTAAAAACAACAATGAGGAAAACATTTTCAATGTTACTATGCACTCCTCTAGCCTTTTAGATAAAACTTTGAAATAGCAATATTGAAATTCATCTAGGTACATTTAAAAGCAAGTCTAAAATTGCACTAAACTTTATTTTTTTGATGCTAATGATAGACTCTATCGACTGAAGAATAGCAAGAATATGCTTGTGGCTAAAATAATTTTGGTTTATTTCATTTGCTGCTGTAGCAAATGATACAAGAACATAACCATGAGAAATTAATAGGAGATATGAGCAAAGGATAATTTTAGAAATTGCTAGGCTGAAGTTAATTATAAGTTTGTCTTAGCAAAGATTAATCAGCACATATAAAATATTTAGTATAATACTATACTGGTCAGTGGTTCACCAATAAAATATATGAGTCCTTGTAGAACTTTAGAAATGTTTTGTGTATTCTTTTATTCCTGAAATACATAGACCTTATCAATCTAGTAGTGTGACATGAGGGTGTATATTGGGGTTTTATAGTTTTACCTGTTTTAGAGTAGGATTTCAATTTGTATGGCTTGGTTTCTAAGCTATCATTAACCCCCAGCAATACCAGAGGTGTATTTAAAATTTTAAGTAATCTTACCATCAGGCAGCTCTTCAGGCTAAGCTAAGGGATATATCATCATGACCTGGGGATTTGACAAGACCAGTAGCCACACATCACATTTCTGATCATAGTATTTAGACCTCTTCCAACAAACTTCTTTCTTGTTCCTGTCCATAATCTTTGCATATTTTCTGGTCTGATGCTACATTTTTATGACCTGGTGATTATCAATGTTTTGGAGTATTATGATTTTAGAAGTAGAGTATTTACTAATAATATAGTACTTTTATCAAGAGAGTAAAAAACAATAAAGCTACTCTTTGTAATTGATTAGATTCTATTAATGATTTCCAGAAACTGGCTGTATGTTCTACCACATAGTATCTACCACTTAGATAAATTTGCTTTTTCTGGGGGATGTAGATATCTAAAGGATCATTGATGGTGTACAGATTGTGGAGATTTTAGTTAACTTGCTTTGTTCATGAGCATTTTAGTAAATAACAGGACCTTTTACCTATAAAGATATTCCTAGTAAGAGACTTTTTCCAATACTCTCAAATGCATAATTATTTAAGATCATATAATTGGTAATTAAGATGTAGACAGCAAAGGGAGGCACTCCATGCTTGCTATTGATAAGATACATTCACACATTATAAGTTAGTTATTTCTATGAATTATCAAAACTAAGGATAATGGAAATTTCTATCTAGAAAAACCAATTAATGATTTATTAATTTGTAACTATTCAAACTGTTGGTAAAGACATTGTTTCAGGTTTCTCAGAACTATAAAAATAAAATTTTCATTATTAAAATTAATTAATTATATATATATATAATCTATAAATAATTTTAGAACTATCCAGTATAATAGGAAACACTGAAAATTCAGTATAGCTAAAATAACACCAAATAAAAGGATTATACTGCTCCTATGAAATATATGAAATCTACTTTTTGGCTTTATTATTATAAGTAATTTAAAAGTCAATTAATCCTGAGCGAGGTAACTCAGTCACAAAAGAAGGAACATGGTATGTACTTACTGATAAGCAGATATTAACCCAAAAGTTGAGAATGTCCAAGTTTCATTTAACAGTAACCGCTGGACTGAGAGTGAGGTCCCAGATGGAGTGGTTGGAGAAAGGTCTGAAGGAGCTGAGGGTATTTGTAGCCCCATGGAGGGAGCAAGAGCGTCAATGGGCCCGAAACCCCCCCCCCCTCCCGGTCGTCCTGGAGTTCCGTCCACCAACCAAAGAATACACATTTATTGACCCATGGTTCGGACTACATATGTGGCAGAGGATGACCTCGATGGTCTTCAGGGAAAAAGGAGAGGACCTTGGGCCTGAGGGCGCTGGAGGCCCCAGTAAAGGGGAACATCAAGGTGGGAATATGGGGATGGGGGGACGGGTAGGTGGGAGGAGGAATTCCCTCACAGAGGCAGGGAGGGGGAGGAGATAGGGGGTTTCCAAAGAGGAGACCCAGAAAAGGGGAAACATTGGAAATGTAAATGAAGTATCAAAAATAAATTAAAAAAAAAAGAAAAGAAAAAGAAACAAAAATAAAATAAAATAAAAGTCAATTAAAACCTCATTGACTATGATACTGCTCAACTTTGCTCATAGCAACTTTATTAATAATAACAAAAAAAAACTGGAAACAACTAGATGTCTTTCAACTGATGAATGCATAAAGAAAATGTGGTATATTTACACAATGGAGTACAATCAGCTGTTAAAAACTATAATAAAATAAAATTCACAAGCAAATGGATGGAACTAAAAAATAATATCCTGAGCAAGGTAACCGAGATCCAGAAGGACAAACATGATATGTACTCATTTATAAGTAAATATTAACTGCAACCATTCTATAATTTGAAGACCAAGAGAGGCTAAGTAACACGGAGGGGATACAGGAATCTACCTGGCAAGGGGAAATAGAAAAAAAAATTAGGGTGAAGTGTGGGCAAGGAGAGTTGAGAGAGTACTGGGAGAAACAAACTCCTGGAATTAGGGGGTACTTCGAGGGACAGGTAGAAATCTATCACAATGAAAACTCCATAGAATCTGAGAATAACTGTCAAAAGGACACCTAGTAATGATAACCCTCAAAAAGACACCTAGTAGAGAGGAACAGAGAGCCTGAATCATCCATCTTCTATAAGAAGGCAAGGCCTCAAGTGAAGACATTAGGGCACAAACCTAGTCACAAAGTCTTTGACCTAGAGTTTGACTTGCCTCCAAAATGTTCTGGAACAAGAGCCTAGAAGAATCATCATTAGACAGACAAGAGAGAGTTCATCCAGCAAGTGATGCGAACAGATGCAGAATTCTACAATCAGACAGAGAGCAGAACTCAGAAGTCCTGAGGGGGAGGATCAGGAAGGATCATAGGAACTCGAGGAGTCAGGGACATCAGGAGAACAGGAGAAGATGGGCCACATGATCAACTGACTGGTGACTGGGGCTCAAGGGGGCCCACAGAGATCAGAGAGCCTGTAATGTGTCTGACCTAGGAACTTGGCATGTATGTTATGACTGAGCAGCCTTGGTGTTCTTGTGGGAACCCTAACAATGGGAGAGGGGGTTGTCCCTGATTCTTTTGCCTACTTATGGGACCCCTTATCTCCTCCCTGGTTGTCTTGATCTGCCTTGATGTGATAGCAGGTGCCTGGTCTTATTGTGACTTGTTATAGAGTCTTTGGTTGCCGTCTCTGGAATGCCTGCTCTTTTCTGAAAGAAGGAGGCAGAGGGGGAAGTTGGGGGCTAGGGGAGAAAAGAGTCAGGGGAAAAATTTAATCATAAATCTTACAAATTATGTTTCCACCCTTGGAGGCATAAACATATTTGTGAACTATTAGGCACATGGTTATACAAGCCACAATTATCTTTATTCAGATGACAATGATCAACCTTAAAGCAAACCATTTCTTGATATTCACTTGTAATCTAATAATGCAGGCTATATTTTTTAAAAGATTGCTTTATTCCATATGTTCCCCATAGATGTAACTGGCTGATGTATTTTTGATTCATTTTATTCTTCACTAAATATCATAACAATCCTCCAACAATAAGATCAAAAAGACAGCTCAGTTGGGTTTTCATAAATCAAAAGGCAGTAAAGTAATTCAATAATTGTAATTTAATGCCCCAGAACTTCAGTTTCCTCTTATCTCTGTGTGCTTGCATAAATGCATAAATTTCAATTTGTGCTTTTGTATAACTTCCTTAAATAGATTGCTTTTTTTTATTTTTAAGTTAGCATGTATATATTACTTACTTTTGCTTTGCTTTGACCAGATTTCCTAACATAGACCATTCAGGAGAGTAAAGTTGACTTAGGCTGTCCTGTAGGAGCTTGTGATGAAAGTTACTTATTTATAGCCTGAAGCAAGAGGAACCAGACAATGTCATTCAAAGACTGGACACAGTAGCCTAGTTCTGCCAGTCAGCCCTCTCCTGCTACAGGTGCCACGACTTTCAAAATAAAGCCACTGTCTGGAGATCTAGTGTTCAAGCATAAGCCTATAGGGCACATTTCAGATTACAATAACCAACTTTTAATTAAAAGTATAATTTATATGTGGAAGTACCTGATTAATAAGTCATTATCAATAATTAATAGAATTTATAATTACCTAATATAAAGCATCTGTAATTGATCAATTGTTAAACGATTTCAATTCTATATATGCAGGCTAGCTTTATAATATGCAGGGAATAACTATTATAACAGTTATTGCTTCTTTAAACTTGATAAAATATTTTCCAATGAAGTTGCCAGCAAAAACAATATTTTTAAAGTCTGCACCGTGTAATCAAGACTCTAGGCATGAATCATTGTGGGGAACAAAGACTGGATTTATGAGTATAGCACTTTATAATATTTTTCACAGATTTCCAAAGATAATTATTTTTATATAATTTCTAAAATGACATATTTCCCTTTCTTGTATATATTTCCAGAAATATTAAATATAGAGTAAGCCACAATATAAAATGAACCACATATAAACAGATATGTAAAATAATATATATTAAACATTTTGTTCAATTTTTTCCATTTATTTCCAATTCTTAAAGCATTCTCAACTTCAATATACATACATACATACATATAAACACACATATGCAGAGAGAGAGAAATACAACCGGCTACATCTATTTTTTGATTCTTCTACCTATATGTGTTTAGGATTCACTACTTGTGATTACATAACCAATCAGGAGCTGGTCCTTGCAGAAGAGTGATTTTTCTCTCTCTTAGCCTAAATTTTTCACTTAGGTGAGGAGCCCTGTGAGATTCTCACACCCATATTGGTATGTTCTCTGGAAGTACAGCCATAATTAGTGAATAAAACAGTGAGAGCCATGAAGCCAGTACAACTGATGACACAGTCCAGCAAAGCTGAGCAGGGTGCTGTTTTCACCATTGTGCTGTCTTTGCCTTAGGGTTTTTGAACTCTGTGTGTTTCATTTGTGAGGGAATTTTTACATTATAATTCATTCACGTCTTTTGCCAAAAAAATTATTTCAGCTCTCAAAGAAGTAATTTTATTTGGCCCTACTTGGGAGGCTTCCTTACCATGGAGAATATGAGAAACACAAACAGGGATGGATGGTCCTAGAGTTCTCTTGGCACACCTGTCCCTAAGCAAACTCAGAAACAATAGAATTGACAACAGATCAGATGACAGGCTTCCTTCAATTGGTAGTCTACAACACATTACCTCCAGAAAATAAAAACATAATAATGAAGTTAGTTTGCTAAAAACAACCTTTGATATTTGATTGTGAGTGTGTGTGTGTGTGTGTGTGTGTGTGTGTGTGTGAAGTTTCACTTTCCTGAAGAATTGAATGTCACAGGTCATAAATGCTTACATTGTCTACAGTGATTTGAGATTGATAATACCTATTCTCTCTGAACTTATTAAACCTGTCTGGGGACAAAATAATGCAATCTGAATTTCTTTTGAAATCATCCATTTGCCTCCTTTATGGAATCTGTATAAATAAACATTCTGGTTGCTAGTCAGTCAGAAAGGCAAGATTCTGTCAGCCATGGCTTCCAACTCATTCATCTATTACACCCTGCTGCCTGTTCCTTACCTCCTCTGCTAGGACCTGTCTGAATTCTGGGATTGTTTGTTCTCTGTCACACTGGTATTGTCATTATACAGAACTTGTCAAAGTGACGACATTGTTCCAATTTCATGGGCGCATATTCCCTGCCATATATAAAAGACATTATCTTGCACCTAATATCCTTGTCCTCTGACCCTTAGCTCTTACATTCTTTCCACTCCATCTTCTGCAATGTTCTCTGAGCCTGTGGGGTAGCTTTATCATTTGTTCTCTGCATTTTGATCAGTAGTGGATCTCTGCAAGTTTCCATAGAACTGAAGAAAGTTTCTTGAAGTTACTTTTTTTTTTTTCATTGCATGATCAAATACTTGACAAAAGCAATTGAAAGGTGGAAGGATTTATTCTGCCTCGTGATTTCAGAAGCTATTGGACCATCATGGTAAGAACGACATAATAGCAGAAGCTGGTGGTAAAACCAGTTCTCTCTCAGCAGCAGACGTGAAGCTGAGGCACCCAGCGAGAAACTGCAGTAAGTTATAGAATTCTCAGCCTGCCACTTCCCCAGCCACTTCCTCCATCTAGGGCACATACTCTAAAGGTTCCATGATGCTCCTAAACAGCATCAACAGCTGGAGATCAAATGATCAAACACATGCTTGTAGGGAATATTTTACATCCAAAGTACCTCATCTTCCAAAGGTAGGCATAGATTTATACTTCCATCAGAATGGAATCTACATTATACACTGATGTAGTCTGACATTTTTGCCTGTCATTGAGTTTGCAATATTATCTCTGAATGTTTAATATAGTAGCAGAGATACATCTTTCATTGGTTTTATTGCTGCATAGCAGGCTTCTCAGAATCAGCCCTATTTATATTTAAGAGTGTCTAATTCTGTTACTTGAAGCTATTCTATGCATGCTAACAGTATCGGGGGCTTCTTTACTCAAGCCAGTAACAATTGCCTGTGCTGTAACTACCAAGAACAAAAGAACATCTCTGGACATTTTCTAGTGTTCAGTGGGGAATAAAATTGCTAAGGCTGTGGATGATGGCAGATATACAATTCCTACTTTACTTTGTAGTGGTGACCTATCTACTCAACTATAGCTGCAAATTGGGTTCGTTGTTAACAATCTAGATCTTATCAAGAAACATAAGGCCACACAGATATCCCCCAAAAGAAATGCTTTGTATGTGAACCAGAATTTACAGGAATTTATTGAGGACTTCTCAGGTGGAAGGGCAAAAATATGAGCATGTTATCATTATATATAAACAAAAATAAAGTTGCAGAGGGACCTCTAGCTGATTCACCAAAATGAGCAGTTCTCAAAGACTCCTGGGAAAACTTATGGTCATCTGTGAGAACAAAACCACAGTCTGCAGCAGCAAATTATTCTTCCTAGTGTTTGCTGTGAACCTATAGTAAATCACACATCAAACCAACACATGTCAACGATTTCCCCAAAAGTCCTGTGCAAATCATTTCCTCTTCTACTTCCTGATGTGAATTACTCGCATTGGTGAAATTCAAGTCTGGGAGCTAGAAGGGACTGGACTCTGGAAAATGCCATTCACAGATTTTGATTTTGCTATTGTTGTTTTTACATTATTATTATTACTGTTGGTTTTTATTGGGGTATTTTTGTGTAGATTTCAGAGGAAATAGAAAAATGTTATCCAGTGCAAAAAGTTTAGAGATTGCTTTATTTTGTCTTTCATGCAAATATGGCCTCTTTTATGGTAATTTATACTAAACAGAACCTGGTAGGAAGGAGGGTATGTGGTTGATATTTGTGGAAGTTACTAGAGAATTTTCCAGAGAGGTGCATAAGCAATGTGTAAGAGCTCTAATTACCTGGTAACCTGCTTGTCACTTTGTATATTTATGTTTTGTTTAGTTTTGCTTTTTAGCCACTTCTAATAAGTGTATAATTGCTGAGATGTTCATTTGCACTTTCTTGAAAATTCCATTTACTCTGTTTGAAAACTAAAATAGTATGTTTTATTACAAATATTAGTTACTGAGATAAGCCCTTGTGTATAGTAGTGCCAGTTCAAGACCTCGCTGTCATTTTATGAGCTGTCTTTCATTTTTTAATCAATACACAAAAAGCAACACACTACACACACACACAGAGAGAGAGAGAGAGAGAGAGAGAGAGAGAGAGAGACAGAGAGAGACAGAGAGACAGACAGAGACAGAGACAGAGAGAAACAGAGACACAGAGAGACAGAGAGAGAGAGAGACAGAGACAGAGAGACACATAGAGAGAACTATACTTACATCTGTATTTATGGTTTTGAGTATATTATGATCCAGGCCTACACAGAACATTAAGACTTGCAATTTTCTAAATGGCTCAATTTTTCTTTAACCACTTGAGTTGAAAATAGTCATAGGATCACATGCACTTCTAGAGAAAAATATAGACCTCATATTATAGCTATAGTCTCCTCTATAATACAACACAGCTAAGATCTGGTGATAATAATAATGGTTTTATTTTTCATGTCTATAGATTCATCAATTTAAGTATGTTATACAAGTGGAATCATACAGATTGTGGGCTTATAAGGAAGACTCCCAATTCCTCTGATAACATTGTTCACAGTTTTTCTATTTTCCTTTTCTAATTTTATTGTATGGATGTCCTTACAGAAGGCTTTATAAAGAAACCCTCATAACTGACATGGTGATTCAGCCCCAGAGCTGTAGGAGAATCATTTTTTCTATATAAGGCCTCAAGTTGTCCATAAGGAGTCCATAGCCTGATACACTCACTTGTTAGAGTCTGCTTTAAATTAATGAGGGAAGAATCTCTTTGTTATCTTGATCTTACAACCATCAAATATATAACCAAATATATATATATTCACTCTGGATTCATAAATGTAGTTCTCTTGCAGTCATATTTTTATCATTGTGATATTATATCCGGGACAACTATACCATATCAGCTAATATCTGCATGATGGAAAATCCTCATTTAGTGTTTAAATTTTTAAGAAGGAGTAACTTCTTACATTTGTTTCCATAGAAAAACCAGTAGCTATTATTATTTTTTCTACGTTAGGAAATGTGACTTTTATTTTGGCCACTTTGAAGATTTTTGTCTTCATCTTGTAGTTCGGCTGTTTTCTAAGATGCACTTCACGGGGTTTCTTTCTTTGTATTTCTCCTAATCAGGGTCCATCAAAGTTCTTCAATTGTAGGTTTGATATTTTTGTCTTTGTAGGAAAATTGTCAGACAATAAGATTTCAAATATTGTTCTGTCTTGTTCTTAATTTCACTGAATTTCCTATACTTCATGTGCATTTTCTGAATTTTGTCATTGTATTTCTGTATATGTTTAAGTTT
Source organism: Uromys caudimaculatus (assembly GCA_028551405.1). Lineage (NCBI taxonomy): Eukaryota > Metazoa > Chordata > Mammalia > Rodentia > Muridae > Uromys > Uromys caudimaculatus. The sequence continues at coordinate 40,095,587 of CM052719.1, forward strand.
ATGAAGCTTTTTCAATTTTCCAATTTCATCTTCTGCCTTATTTAAAACATTAATAAGACTAATTTTAATGAATATATTCAACATTTTAATTTCAAAACTCAGTTCAGTTACATTATCCAGTTTTTTAGCAAGTTTTCATCATTCCACATTTTGCTTAATGACCACTATTTTAAGACCGCTATATGTAAGTAATTAGAATCTCTGGATTACCATTAGTTCTAGTTTTTCACAATTAATAACCTCTAATCTTGATGTTTATCCACTTTTTAGATAACTCTGCTAAGTTTTGTTAAATACCATTCAATGCACATACATTATAGTGTACGTAACAGACGACTTTCCTTAGAAGTAGGATAATTTTCCTGAACACTTCAGTCAATGACCGTCATCCAGTCATGGAATGGTCCAACACTTTCTGGAATATGAGCGTCTTTACTCTGTCCTTTCTTCTAAGTCACAGAAGTAGTCCTTAGTGGGATTTCTTTCTTATACTCTTCACTGAACACTGAAGTTTACAGAATTCCACACCTTGGTAAACTATAAACTTGGTAATCTATATACTTGCTTCCATTATCTTTAGAATAAGACCACAGGCATTATTTGCCCAAACCTAGAAGTACTAAACTATGCCTTGCTCTTTGGCTCTTGAAGTCTCCTTCGGAACCCCTGACACTCTGGAAACTGATGAAAAGCAATTGCTTGGTCTTTCAGTCATCTCTGTGTCACATCTCTCTGCCTCCATTGGTTTCAGAATTTGGACCTTTCTAGGCATTCTCTGACACCTTCAAGGAACTGTGGAACAATCTAACTCTTAAGCTTGTTCAGCAGCGGGTAACTCTGAAACAAAAGGTTTATTATGTCTGTGAGTACAGCTGAACTCAAACTCTTCCTTCCTCTCAGTAACTTGGGCATCACTAAATGCAGACAAGCACATTGTTTCAGTCATCTATTCCCATGTTCCTCTTCTTCTGTCTTTAACTTTTCTTTGCTATAGTGTAAGAGTAGTCTTCAATTTATATTCTTACCATTAAGCTACTAAAATGTCATTTTATCAAATCTAACATAAGATTTTTGTAATGACTATAATGTTGTAGACATTATTACAAAGAAAGTATCCTCACAAGCATAGCTCAGAATTTTATATTTGCTATGACAATCTTCCATTTATATAAGTTTTTTCCATTAAAAATAGTCAAATATGATGAACTTTATTGATATTGCAGATGTCTGTTGAAATTTGAACGCAAGCAACCCTAGTCAGTCAGAACAATTCAAATTGCCCTAAACTGGGTTATTTAAGATCTGCTATCCAAAATCTGCTTGAAGCATCCATAACTCAGCTAACTCAAGACATAATCACACAGTGGGACTTTATCTCCCATATGCTAAAGTAATTCATTAAACAAAAGTGGTGCATTAATGTCTGCTATGCAGAGAACTTCAACATTAATTTTTTGACTCTCAGCCAGTTGGATATGCTAAGTCTATCGTGGTAAATGAGAGATGTTCAAACAGCTGCCTAGAGAAATTAGTCCACAAGAGATTTTCTCCACTATGAGAATAAAAACAAACTTTTTCTTATAAAAAAAAATGTTTTCAGTAAAAATGGAGGAAGGTGATAGTGTAAGGTTATTAAAAACTTAGCTTATTATACACATAATTGTACTGGATTTTATTCTTATTAATTCCTATATATTCTTATTCCTGTGAAATAGGAATAGAAGTTTATGGGAATCTGTAAGATAGAGCAGCACTTTAAACTGCATCTGTTCTGATTTCCAGCAAGTTGTTGCTCTATTTAAACCTAACGACAACATACTTGAGAGCTGAACATTATTATCAATCCATCACATCACAAAATATGAAACAAAGGAAGATATAATGAAAGAAGCTACTTATCAAGCATGTAAACAATTATAATACAAGTTTATCTGAATGCGATGTAAGAAGGATTTCTTGCCTCACTGTCACTACTGCAATAAATAGTGTGATACTTTTATTTTCGTAGCAATACATAGATATCCCAACACATACCTGCAACTAAGGGACTTATGGACCAGATGCTTTTTTTTCAGAAACCTGGGATATAAGTAGAAGTAAAATTATTGATTCATGCAGTTGGTAGTAAACCTATGGGCAATGGGCACAAGTTATATGTATAATTGGAGAGTAGCTTAAGGTGTTTTTTTTTTTTTTTTCGGAACACATATATATTCCAAGCATAACATCAAGATTGTAGATAAACTGCAGCCTTAGCTCAAAGGAAATTCCAGTAAACTGAAGGATGTGGCCTAAGGTGCCATTCAGCTCATAATGTCACAAACCTTCAAAAATATCTTTTTATATACCAGTGCAGATATACGTATGCAGCTATATTTATGAAAGAGTAGATTCAATATCTATTACTATCATTCTGATCACTTTTAACGAATTAAAACTTACGTTTTTGAAACACTAGATTATTAATCATTGAAAGATGTGTTATTATAATTAAAATAAATGACCTGAATATTGTATGAATATATTAATGGTTAATTGCTCAAACTGCAATGATATTATGAAATACACGTTCAATCTGTGGTTGAATTCATGGGTATAGATCTAACTGCTTGATGCATTTTTCTGTTCTTATTCGGGCCATCTAAAAAATAATCATGGTTCTCTTTGGAACAGATAAACTTTTTATAACTTTTAGACTTAATATTCTTGTTGATATCTTTCTTGCTATATGTTAATTTAAAATTAATAGGCAATTTACTAGAATACTAATAGAAGTGTTCAGAGGAAAACAGAAATATGCAAAATTGTGAACTTATATTTTATGAGGCCAACTCCACATTCTTAACTGAAAAACAAGAAAGAGAAGCCAATTGGATCACAATCTATAAATGTGAGATGTTCCATTATTACAGTGAAATCCAATGAAGGATAGCTGCAAGTATTTCATTTGTTAATCAGTACAGTACACCAACTCATTGTGACCTGGTCACTTATACTTATTCTTTATCCACTGCACTACAAACTAAGCTTATATACTAAGCTTTTTATTTAATCTATAGTTTTTTTATCTTCCCTATATTCAATTGGTTAAAGCATTCTAACATCAAAAGAGTTAACATAATCTAACCAGTGTCCACTCTCATCACAAATCCAATCTCCAGACTAAATAACATTTCTCTATATAATATTACAATACAATAATATATGTGATAATATAATAGTATATATCCAAATAATCTGGACATAATATAAACTGTCCTAGATGGTTTAGACCTCTACTACAAAATTACAAAAATATGTTAGCTTTAATGATAATCATTTATTCATTACAGTTTGCAGGTGAGGAATTACAGGACTAAGACAGAAAAAAAGCAAAATCTAGGTAATAGCAGATTCACATGGCTTCTAAAGATTTAGTTCAACTATGGATGTAAATATACATATTGTATTTACATATATATTATATATATGTGTACATGGAAGACATATAGATAATTCTATGTATGTACACAAATGTTTGTTTTTCATAATTCCTATATTAAATGTATGTTATAGGTGATATGATAAATACAAGAAATGAAAACATTAATTTATAAAGTTCATGGAGAATTTGTAATTTTTGTCACAAAAAGTTTGTATTAAGAGTTTCTAGCCGGGCAGTGGTGGCGCACGCCTTTAATCCCAGCACTTGGGAGACAGAGGCAGGCGGATTTCTGAGTTCGAGGCCAGCCTGGTCTACAGAGTGAGTTCTAGAACAGCCAGGGCTACACAGAGAAACCCTGTCTCGAAAAACCAAAAAAGAAAGAATTTCTACAAGAATACCAAGATTTGGCCAGTGACTGAACATGTAAAGTACTTCTTAGGCGACTCTGCTCACTACATAAAGTGAAGCATGATCCAGTAACTTGTATGACATCAACATCTGACCCTAGCACACACATAGGCACCTACACATGTGAAAACTTGCACACATACATGACCCACACATATTCACATGTAAAATACATTATGATGATCTAATTGCATTGTTCTGAGAAACTATATAGAGATGTTTGAACTTTAAGTCTTTTGTAAGCAATTTCCTCATATTAAAAATTTACTGAATTTTTTGAATAAAGAAAACTATTGACTGCAAAAGAGATGCTGCTTTTCAGATTATAACATGAAATATAAGTGTATAAAGGTCTGATGAGAATATAATGGAGAAACTAATCAATAAAGGCTAGAAAGACCAAAGCATGCTTTTCAAAAGTCTTAAAGAAATGAGCTCTGTTTTAAAGCAAACACCTTGCAAAACAGGATTGGAAAATTTTAGAAAAATCTCTTCAAAGGAAACTTGTACTCAAAGGGAATATTGCAAGCAACAAATCTACTAGATGTGGCTAACAATGCTGTGAAACTATATTCAAAATTGTGAGGTATTTAAATACATACATTTTGGGCACAAAGATTAAAGCAAAGAGCATAAAGAATGTTTGGAACTGACTATAAAATGCCTCTGTCATGTCAAAGAGTTCAGGCTTTCCCTGTACAGAGTAAGAATTCAATGAAGTTTTTTCGGTGGTAATTGAGTTAGGCTAGGTAGTTTTAAAATTAATAGCAAATTTGCTGGTAGGGCTGTAATATAGCGTTTTGTTTCCTTTGTAACAGTCTAGATTCATTAACAACCTTGTACACCATAGTTAGTATTTTCTTATATTCTTCTTTATAGGAGAGGAAAATATAGTCTATTACCAGTTTATGTACTGAAGAAAAATCAGAACCAAGTTTGAAAATCCAGATTCTCTAACTACAAGAATGATAAGACGCATATCAAAATATTTTTTAAACACAATATATAAGTAAGTTATTAAAATCTTTATACAAGCTTCCTTGGCCTCTTGGTTATTTCAACTTTGATTTGGGTTATGATTTATCTCAGAAGATGGAGGCGGGACTGTGGGTGACCATTGACATCCACCAAACCCTCCAAACTGTTTTTCTTGTACTTGAGAATATAACTACAGAGCAATAAGTGGATGTTGAATAATATATCCCATAAAAAACTATTACTCCACTCCACTAGATTTTAATACTGGCTCTAAAAAATACTGATATGTTCAGTATCTGACTCTTAATTTCCAAATAGCTTCCAGGGAATTTAGGTACAGTAGATAATAAAAGGGAAAGGTAGCACATGAAAGAGAATGAAGTAGAAATGTTGAAGGATTTTTTTTAATGCTTCTAATGAATATTATCTGTTTCCAGGCTATTTTGCCTAATTTCTAATTCAGGAACAAGATGGCAGAGATTTAAACTAAATAAAATATTTAAGTTATAGTATTTGGCATGTAGCCATTTTAAAAGAGCTTTTGTTGTAATTTTTTCAAGTTTTTTTTTGCTTTCTGACTTTAACACATATTTCATGATTCTATCCACCTTTGCTCTTGACTTATAATGCCCAAATCAAACCTAAATCTTACTCTTAAGTAGCCATTATGATTATTCACATATATTCTTTTGAGGTTTCTTTTCATTAATGTGATGTTTAGGTTTTTGTTTTGTTTTTTATTTTTCAATCTGAGCGGATTCCGAATAACCTAGGAAACACTCTCTTGTGGTATCTGTGAGACCCTTTCCAAAAATGTTTAATTTAGGAGGAAAGGCCGACACGGATTATGGGTGAACCCATTCCACTGCCGGGAGGCCCCGATAAGTACAAAGGTGTGGTTCCAAGTTCCATCTCATCACTAGAGTGTGTCAACTCTGCTCGGGCAGACAAAATGTGGAACGCTAGACTGCATTTAACCCATATGCTAACATTGGATGATGGGTTTGTGGGAAGCGCTGGTTCACTACTCAGGTGGTGGAAGAATGTAGCCTAGTATGGGGGCCTCAGCTGAAGTGAGAAACAGCAAGGCTGCGGCTGAAACTTGGGTTCCCTGACTCCCAGACATCCAGACACAGCTGGAAATCTCAACGAGGAGTTAGGAATGCAGGGGCCCTGTGGGCTTGCGATGAGGAACCCAGGACCTGGGAGATGATTAACTGGGGCCTTCTGCAGGAGACTTAGGCAGTGCCTCTGTAGACGAAGGCGTCCTCCCACTGTGATTCTTGATGAGAAGGACTGTCCTTGCTTGTCCATACTGTTTATTCACTGTTCATCATGGCAAATGGGTTCATACCCCTTCCTCAGGGTGGGCAAGAGATTAAATACCATTTGCAGGAAGGAATGTCTGGGAAGGGAAACTCATTGGGTTAAACCTTCAGGGCCCATCTAGATACCTCATTATTATGGAGAACTCTGTTCTGTGCTATGGGACCAGTGGTCTCATCTTATGTGGGGAGTTGTGGTCACATGTTCCAGGCCAGGAATCCGGTCGGGAGTAAGGAAACTCCAAGCTTCCTCAGGTGGGTGCTGAGGTTTCTGAATCCACCCAATGTTACCAAGTTTCCTAGCATGGTCCACTGCCCCACGGCTCCGCCTTTTCTATTTAATAAAGGAGAGGTGTCATAGGAGTGGCTGTCTCTTATGTTATTTGTAGTGAAAATTTTGGGTAGGGTGGGGTGTAAGCATCATAATAAAGCAATACATAAGCCACAGGGGTAAAGAGAGGTGAGGGTTAGGAAGACAAGGGGTTTTGAACTACTTAATTGTTCAGTGGATTGAAATTGAGAATGAGTTTGTACAAAGTTTCTGAGGGTATTAACATTGGTTTTAAACATTTAATTTATCTATATAGATATAATGTTTTCCTTACTATCATGTTAGTTTCCCCAAAATCAGTAGCCATTAGGCTCTGGCAAGAGAGTTCATCTTTTGCTGGAAGGTCCCAAGGCTGTCATCTGTAGGTCTGACCATCTGCTGTTGGCTGTTTGCGCTAGCAGGTAGGCCTCCCCTGCCCCAATCTGTGTTAAGGTAAATGAGTACCAGCATTCATGTCTCTGTAATTCCTGATTGCAGACACAATGTGACCAGCCACCTCACACTTCAGCCACCATGCCTAACTACCATGATGGACCGCACTCTCAGATAGTAAGTGAAAATAAACACTTCTCTAAGTTTGTTTTCTTTTTGTTGTTGTTAGGTATGTTTTCACAACAGAAAGTAACTAATAGAGTTGGGAAACTTCCGTTTTCCTTATGTCTTCCCACAGCTTCTGGTACTCTCTAAAGAACAGTTAGATACTGTGCATTGCTAATGCTATTGAAACACAGGAACAATAAACACTCAAGGGTCCAACCATTAATTGATAGAAGACACAGAATAATATGATTATTATGTTATAATAAACTGTTCTCTTATATTTATCAAATAAATAACACCCTATTAAAATTTTGTGAAGAATATTTACAATACTATATAATTGATTATATGTATTAATTGTTATTGTAATATAAATATGGAATTAGAGTTATAATATTGTTGAAAATTAAGAAATTCTAATTGGGAATTACTGTTGTTTCTGTCTTTTTGTTTTGAGGTTTTTAGATGTCATTCAACAGATTTGTAAGTAAGATTTACCCAGGAATGAACTTCCCTGAAAAGAATAAACAAACAAACACAGTCATATATTGAATGCATTTAAAATGAATTGAAATACTCATGAAAAACTAGCTTTGTTATTATACATAAAATCTCTTCAACCAATTCTGGCTTAAACATCTATTTTCTCTTTAGTCAAGGTCAATAACAGTTCAATGAATGCTGCAAAGCCAAGTCCCAGGTATTCAGTGTTAATAAATATAATCTAAAAGGTACACAATAGAATATATGGATATTTTCATAATTAGAGAATCTAGCAAAGCTAACCTATTGGGGGCTTACTAAATTTCAATTTTTAATGGTATATATATGTGGAGAAAATAATTCAATCATCTAGCAAAAAGGCATCAGTTTATATTCCATTAACATAAAATCTATATTGTTGAATGTTAGTGTTTTAAAATACTATATATTTTAAATTAGATATTTATATGCCGCCTTCAACTGAAAAGCTCAAAAAATAAAAATGTTTTTAATATTGAGTTGATTTGAATGGTAGCTTTTGATATCAAATAAAATATTGTCATATTTTCAGATACCATATACATGAATAATTCTTTAATTTGGATGTTAATGGAAGCCATCTGCCTAATTAGTATAACCATTTGTTATTTAAAAGGTAGAATTTTACAGCTTTGTTAATGTGTACTTTATATTACAACAGTGTTAACACATAATATAATTTAGAACTTCTATTAGCATTTTGTAGTTAGATGGCACTGCCTTGCTTGATCATCTTTAAATGTATTCAAAAAGTCTCATAAAAAGAGAATAAATTCAAGATTAGTTGAAATTCTAAAATCAAATTTTAAGTAGAATTATTATATACTAGCATAATAAACATATCTGAAATGTACATTTCAATATACATAAATACAATTTTTCTGAATCCAAAGAAAATCAGTGAGTGATACACAATCCTTAACAGTGGGTCCTTTTTAAAAGGAATGTGTGTTTATATACATGTGTAGAGACATATACTATGTGTGTGCCTGCATATGTCCATATGTATATGAAGTCTTTTACTTATTATTAACTTCATTTTTACTTTGTTATTAAAATATTATATATTGGTGCATTAGTTGCATAATTTCTTACCTAGATCTTCAAGTCAGTGTTGATATTAGTTGGTTTGTCCCATCTGTCAGATAGAAAAAGGCTGTGAAGACCCTTTGTCAAATCTTCTAGAAGTTTTAAGCTCATCAAGGGCAGTGTATTTGCTTTATCTAATTGATTCAGTCCTTAATTACAATCACATGTAATAGTTTCATAATGATATATGGACCTGTCAGGAGATACTCAATAAGATTAGCGTGAGTTCGAAACCTTAGCTCCAATTCTGTGGGCTTTCAGAACAAGAAAAGAAATGATGCCCTGTGGAACGCAAGTGAGGAATGCGGGCAGAATATTAAGGAGATAAATATTATGCCATTGCATTATAATCTAGGTACCAGAGCTTACTCATAGACTTTAAAATGCAATTTAATTTTATAATTCTATGGTAATAAAAATGAAGGACACAAACCATGGTTTATTTGGAAGAATTGATGAATCAATAGCTCTGGATATATTTTGACTTGCCAGGAACAGGATAGAAGAACTTGTAAGGTATAGAAATTTGTGAACTATAATTTGCATCAATATTCAATTTGGACTATCCCACTTTGGGGAACACAAGTTATCTACCATTGTTTCAAACAATTAACAAGTGTTTTCTTGCCTTGATTTGATTTGTCAAACTGTGGAAACTTCCTGTGACTGTCCTAACAGAGTCTTGACTCCTCTTCTGGTCATTTCCACTAAACTTTTGATGGTTCTGCCCTACCTGCATCATGAATGGAAAAGAACACTAAATTTCAGGCTGAAATACTCTACCTTTTTTCTCCTTACATGATTTCATCCAAATTATGATTTATAAACTTACAGACTTACTATAAAGAAAACGCTCATCCGGATTCACATATCCAGTGTACACCAAAAATCCACACCCAAAATACAAATGGCTTGTATTGCATGATATCTAAAAATCATGGTTCCTAAGAATATTGAACATATACTTTCTGAGCTTATCTTAAATCAGCATCCTTTCAGTAGTTCAGAATAAAAGCCTTGAAGCTATCTTGTGTTCCCCACTTCAGAGAAACAAAATAACTAGTCTTTGTGAAGGAGCATGATTGTACATTAATCTGTATCCCGAGTCCAGCCACTCTGTGTGATTTGCACATCCTCAACCGTGGTCTCAGTGTGTAAAATGTCTTGCCCACATTCTGCATTCTTACCGTCTCCCTAAAGAATCAGTGCTCTCTGCTCCTCTATCTTCCCATTCCTGTTTGTCATTCAGAGTATTAATCAAAGCCCTTTCACTGTTCTTCATGAATTACTTATCCTTGTGAACTTCTCTTAGTTTCCCTACTCTTCTCTCAATAAGTATTAACAATCAGTAATGATTATATTTTCATATGAAAAATAATTAATTGACCAGTATAACAAACTGTCTAGAATATAGAATGAGAAAACTGAGTTTTCTGTTTCATATAGGCAAAATTCTGAGGATATTCTTAACTTGAGATACATATAAGAATTGTATTTAGCTCTTCTTGTGGTATTTCTGTTTCCCAGAAGAGCATGTGTGAAGTGAGGGGACTGGAGAGATGGTTCTGTGGTTAAGAACACGTTTTGTTCTTTTCGAGGAATCAGGTTTGTTTCCCAGCATGCACATTTGTGGTTCTACAATATCAGTAACTCCAGTTCCAGGACATTTGACTTCCTCCTTTGACTCTCACAGGCACTAGGAATGCACAAAATATACATACATGCATGCAGGCCAAGCACACAGAAAAATAACATAGTTTTTGAGAGGACCACATAAGACTGAAGCATAAAAGTGTTCTTAAGACAGTGAGTGGAGATTTTATTATTTTTCCTTCTGATCAATGATGAAAAGATTCTTAGTACTTGGGAGAAGGAAAGGAATGGGAAGAAAGGCAAGATGAGAAGAGAGGAAGAAGGAAGAAATTACGATGGGGAGAAAGAAAAAGGAGGAATCAAGATGGAGAATGAGACTAAACAAGGAAAGAATAAATCTGTTAATGATACATAATGATATGCTAATAAATACAAACATTTTGTGCAGATTTGAATAGTTCAAATCTATGAAGGAGCATTGAAGGATGCATGAGAGTCACATAGGTCTCTTAAGTATGTATAAAACCACATACCTACTCAACTAAATTACCAACCATGTTAAATGTCATGAAAAAATTCAATGTTAATATCTACTAAAATACTCCAAGTTCCTTTAAAAGAATCTTACTTCTGATGATTGTCATAACAACTAACATATTCTGGAATAGTTTATCTACAAACAGGGAAGTTGAGAATAGTTTGGCAATGTACTTTAGATGATTTTTATTCAGAGCTCTTTATACATGGGTCATTCATATGCAAATTTATAACTACAGATAGAATTGTTTTCTTTGTGTTGGAAAGAGAAAGCAATCATGCCCTGGAATACCTGCAAATTATTAATTAATTTCATATTCACCATTATTAAAATAGTTTATTACTCATGATTGAATGTGGTAATGAAAAATAACTGCTTGTCACAGGCAAATATTATCAGAAGTGCAATAGGGCAATGAGAGTCACACAACCCAAAATGTAATCCATTTGTCATTTCACTGAAGAAGCAATAAAGCTGAAGACATAGAGTAGTGTAACAAAATGACTCTGATTCCTTGTTGGAGAGAAGGACAAATAGTGAGAAAAACAATGGTCCTATTTGACATTATTTATTATTAGTTCAAAAAATTGTAATATCTAACATTTCTAGAAACAGGATATTTCCCATTTGTGAAAATAGAAGAAAGCTAGATTTATAAAAAGTCACCTATTCTTATAAAATATACTGTGGGAATTAGTTCAGGCCATAGGATAAATTGATCACATAAATCTCTAGCAAAATATATTAATAGCTACAGTAAAATCCAATAACACAAAATTAGCATCCTTATGCCTGAGGGCACATTCGACCTCTTCTACAGATCTCAGCTTCCAGAACACATTTCAGCTCTAGCCTCTCCTCTCCTAAGAAGCATTTTGTGTTTAGGGAAACCCCACACACACACGCATATTTGCTTTTCAAATAATTAATCTTTAAAAACAAAACATTTTGAATGAGACATATACAAGGCTTGTTCTTAATATTTTGAAGAACATAAACAGAAAAACCTACTTTGCCTTCCCCTTAATTGTGCATGTCATCCTGGGAGAAGTAAATAAGCATCTTTCATTTCTAGGTAAGATACTGACTAAAGACAAAAGAAATGACTCCACTGATTTCTAGCATTGAAAACTCATGAGATTGTGGGGCTTAACTGCAGAAGGAGATACTTATAGGAGTATAGAGAGCTGTATCACCATAAAGCTCACCCTACCACAGGTGATGACTCAAAATAATGCATCTACAGAAGTTCCTAACCAGCTTTCAGAGTACCCCACTTAAGAGTCTCGTCTCCTCTAGAAAGTGTTCACTTTTAATATGAACTTTAAAAAGGAAGCCGGGAAGTGGTGGCGCACGACTTTAATCCCAGCACTCGGGAGGCAGAGGCAGGTGGATTTCTGAGTTCGAGGCCAGCCTGGTCTACAGAGTGAGTTCCAGGACAGCCAGAGCTACACAGAGAAACCCTGTCTCAAAAAACAAACAAACAAACAAACAAAAAAAAAAAGGAGCGCTTGAGATTCTAGTAACATTATGAGCTTTCTTAGTCCTATAAATATCATCAATTTGATGAACCTTATAAGATTCATTGTTTTCGTAAGTCTCAAAGGTGTATCTCCTCCCTCAACATGTCACAGAGGTTTTATACATACTTTGTAGACCTATGTCCATCCCTCTCCTCTGACTCTGACATTCTTTTTGCCTCTTCTCCCAGTAAACTTTCTTTAACATTGGAGGTGAAAATGCAGATATATCATTATTTTTCCTCTATCTATGGCTCAATATTTAGCCACTATACTACAACAATGGTCATTTATACTCAGAAGTTTGATTGGCTATCAATTTTCACAATAACCATTACCCATGATTTAAAAAAAAAAAAAAAAAAGGTTTCCTTAAAGATAAAGACAGGCAGCAATTCTATTTTATAGGCATAAACATTAATGTCTCAAATGAGGTTTAAGAGGCATGCCACATCATGTACAAAGCACCAGCAGTTCCTTCCCTCAAAGGCCCTATGACCTTGCATTCACAGGTCTTTGTTTTAGATTATAGAACCATGTATAAGTTCATGTACAGTCGACCTTTTATCCAATCCAGAAGCAACAGATTGTATGAATGACAACCATGTTACTATTGTACTAACAGAAACCTCTTACCTGACATGTCATATGTGCATGCTCCAAAACCAAGCAATATTGTTGATGACAATCTTCTTCCAGTAGTTTACTTGGTGCTGTCAGCAGGGAGGGAGTTTCTCATTCTGTTCCAAATAGTTCTGATGTCAAAGTGTTTGGTGTCTTCAGTAATAAGAACTTACTATCTACTTGGAGAAGGTAACCAACACCAGTAGTGCAGAGAGCCAAAGAAGTCTTGAGTGAATGTATAAGGAGTAGGTGAAGTCTGAATGAATGTGTATTATTACAAAAGACCAATATCCCAGACTCAGGGGAACTGACAAAGCCTTCCTCCAGGTGAGGCCCAAAGATACAATGAAGTCCTCTTATGGTCCAAGTACAAATGTTTAGAAATGATTGACCAACCAGTCTAGTAAATGCAAAAACTAATAACTGTAGCTTCCTTTCCCAGGATAACTGCCACCTGAGATGGCTCCCCAACGGAGACTCATATTGAGACTTACTAACTCCTTCTCTTGCACATAATGAATGGGCTGAAGTTCATAGTCATTGAGTAGTTGGTGTTGCTCTATCTAAGCAGTCATGGCCCACTCCATCCCAGCTTCTCTGAACATGTATCTATGTTTCTGTCTTTTCTTCATTTCTTCTCCACTCTAGTCAGATTTCCAGGACCAAGCTATGCAGGACATGGTCCCAGTAGAACTAGCCTTTTCAGTTTTGGGGTTCTGTATCCTTGGCCAGCAAGTAAGAAGAAGGTAAGCAACCCCTAAAATCTATACAACCACCTTACAGATTGGGGGGATGCCTTATTCCATCCAGACTCCATAAATTCACTGATACTCTAACTGATCATTTTTCACTGTTCTTGCAGAACATTTTCTTAATCTGTAATTCTCACAGATATTATCATTATACCATCCTCATAATGAAACCTTTATACCACAAGGGAGGATCTCTAATATATTGTTCTATGCTTCAAGACAATGCCAATAGGTTTTCAGGTTCAACAGATAGTGGGAGGTACAAAAAGATGTATCACTAAGCTCCAATACAGTTCAAAAGAATCTCATTACTTTTTTCAATTGCTTTGTTTAAAGAGAAATGTTGGCTACAGTGGCACCGATACTCTACTGTCCTTTAGTTTTCTACTATAATCTGCCGTTGTTTTCTTGTAGTTAACCTACTTCTTCATTATGGAACAACTACTGTTGATTCTGCTGTGTGTTTTCCAATCCACAATAGGATAATAAAGCTGGTTTCTGCTCTTGGGCTAAAGTGACAGCATTGCTCTCACCTGCTGTTATCTGTGACTCTGGGTCTGATAAGTTCTAGGCTAACACTGAGGCTGCTTTGTAACAATCTACAGTTTCTTGTAGGAGACAAATCTATCGAACAGACAAGATTACAAGATGCATCTTTTGAGTTTCCTGCTCAATAAGGAGGCAGCTCGACTGCAAAGCCTTTACTCCCCGTGGCAATCATTCCCTATTAACATGAACTCGGGGTAAGGAAAGTGGAGGAGGTTTGTGAGCCTTGTGACTTTGTGACTTTTAAAAGATTTATTAGTCTCGAAAATCCAAAAAAAATTTAAAAATAAAAAAAATAAAGATTTACTAGCCTCTGAGTGGCAGAAGTGTTTCTCTCTCTTCCAGATAGAAATTTTGGATTAAAAGAAATGAAATACTACCAATTTCCCTTTTCTCTCCTCTGCTCTCACTAAATCGGCTGGGAAGGAGCGGGGCAGATGGTCTACGGAGACAGCTTTGAGACTACTAGCATGAATTCTAAAGTGACGACTTCCTATAGCCAGGCAGGACTCCCAGTGGAAGAATAAGGAAGCAACCAACCCACAACCTTCTATCTAAAATATGTCGGGCCTACAAGACGTGTAGGGACAAAGATAGAGACTGAGAGAATGGCCAACCAATGACTGCCCCAAATTAAGACCCAACCCACGATCAAGAACCAATCCCTGACAGTGTTAAAGATACTCGATTATGTTTGCAAACAGGACCCTAGCTTACCTGTCCTGTGAGAGCCTCCACTCAGCAGACCAGGGAAAAGAGACTCATAGTCAAAGATTACATGCAGATGAGGGAGTCTTATCAGAGAGTTGGGAGAAGGATTGAGAGCCCCAAAAAGAACAGGGACAACACCAGAAGACCAACAGAGTCAAATAACCTGGACCCTTGGGGGCTCGCAGAGACTGAATTACCAACCAAAGATTGAGCTTGGGCTGGACCTAGGCCTCCTGCACATGCTTAGCAGATAAGCAGATTGTACTTAAGGCAAGACCCCCCCACCAACAGAAACACGGGCTGTCCCTGAGTCTGTTGCTGCCTGCCTGTGGAACCAGGGCCTCATCCTTCTCTGGCCTCAGTGGGAAAGGGTATACCTAGTCCGACAACGACTTGATGGAGGGGTTATAGGGGTGACATCCAGAAGGGGGGCCTCCTTTCTCAAAAGAGAAGGGGAAGGTAGAATGGGAAGGACTTGCATGAGAGGGCACTGGGAAGAGAGGAAGGGCTGATGTAAAGTGAATAAATAAATATAAATAAATATTTTTTAAAAAAGAAAAAATGAAATAAACAATATTTTTAATTCATGTAGTAATGGTACTATATCCATTTCCATTGAGAAATAATATATTGAACATATCTTAAATTCTGTGACGTAATAAACTATAAGTCTACATCATTTATTTATAAAGAAACATATTAAATGGAGACTTTGTAGTGGGTATTGACCAATCCTACATTATTAACTGATCTAAAATATAAGTTTGAATAATAGAACTTTGATGTTTTTCTATAATACTCATTTAGCTAAAATTTAAAGCACACATTCTGCTTCCAAAGTAAGTAAATTTATTCTGTTAAGCAAATATTGTAGTTTCTTATTATCATAATATCGTTAATTTATTATTCGAAAGCTGATCTAAGTTGTTAAACAGCTAATGTTCAGGATACTCTGCAGGAAAAATCCACACTATTTTTCTTCTAAAATGAGAAGAGAATGTATGTTTTCTCACTTTATTGAATTGGGATTATGTCAATCCTTAAGATGCATTCAAATGAAATACATACAAGTTCTCAGAAAACATCCTGAAAAAATAGGTATTGAAAATTACTTTCAGTAAAGACAAAGTTAATTATTGTGATATAAAAATTTAATTGTTTAGAGGTACCATGTATAGATAATTGAGAAAAATAGCTTCTTTTGTTAATGTCTATGGCTTTCTTTTGTGATACTGGGTTTATATTTTGACCAACGTTCTGACAGGTCACACTAAAAGCAATCCCTTTTGGTTCTTTCCAAAAAGCAATGCTAATTTTTACACTGAAATATATATATTTTATATATTTGACCACAATGGCTTACTTAAGGTTTTAACACGGCTCATAATCTTCTTAAAACATGTACAGATGTTTCTAAGAAGGAAACCACTGAAATGAATTAAGATAAAAAACAAAACAAATCAGTCAAGACTATCAGGATTTGCAATAACACACTGGGAGAAGAAGGAAAACAAAACAAAACACAACAAAAAAACAAAAAATAAAAACAAAGGTAGCCTTAAGTTAGACCTTTATCACTCAAGACGCAACAATAAATTTAGGGTTATGTGAGATATATCAGTGATGATGGTGGTATTGAATTAGACATGCATTCATCTAAAATCTTAAAGTTTTAACTCTAAAAATTGTTACTCATTTTTCATTTATTAAGTCATGTATTTATTTGAAAGAATACTAATAAGTTGAGGAAAGAGATGATTTACATATGAAAAGCTAGCCTCTGAAAAAGGGTATAATAAACAATTCAGTTATAGATTTGCTTCCTGTTCCACATCACTCTGGGGCCTTCTTTACAAAGAAAAGATATCCTTAATGTTTGGTCAATAAAGCTTAGAACTACACATTCAATAAATGTTGATTTCATATGAAGCTTTGAATGAACAGATATCTTGTTCTATGTTCTTTTACATAGCATTTTACACAAAGAAATTTATGCCTGTCTCTACTGAACCTTTAGTGACATTTCTACTCCTGTTAGTGGCTGTCTAGAAACTTTGAAAGAAAGAGAAGGCACTGGCAGTAGACTACTTAGTGCGTATAAAGAGTTATATTTACTTGCACTTCAGATTTGCTTGGTTTTAATCACATCCTAACACTGACAACATTTATACATAGGTACCCAACTCGGCTTTAAAAAAATAAGCAAAACCTAGAGTAGAAAGAAATGCTTTATTACCTGTTTTATCCACTTTAAGGTGCTGACAATTAAATAATTCTGCTGCCTCAGAACTAGGTTAACTACTTAAGCTGAGTAAATGTTACTGATTATCTCTGTTGCTTTTTCCTACAATTAACATAAACTTGATCTATGTTGGTAATTTTAAAAAACACACACACAAAGGATTTTAGGCAGCATTAAAAATGCTGATAGGCAATTTGTGGCCAGGAATGCAGGAGCTCATTCGCACATACCCTGAGGGTGAGCAAGTTTTTAGGATATTCTACTAAATCTACAAGTTAAATTCAATAAAAGGAGACCATTAGGAATAAAGCTAAACTCTAAACAGGATTGGATGTAGCACTGGGTCAGAAATGATATAAGAACATTCCTTTAAAAATACAAAGTGCATAATTTGTAGGGTTGCCTTAAAATTACAGGCGTCTGAAAATCACTCACAAACCTGCTCTTCAAATAGAGTTGACATAGTTGTAGAGCAAGGCATTGCTACAGTCTTGTTCTTAAAGGAACAGTTCTTAAAAACAACTGGATAATGCTGTCTTTTTTTCCACTGGATGGTTTTGGCTCCTTTGTTGAAAATCAAGTGACCACAGGTGTGTGGGTTCATTTCTGGGACTTCAATTCTATTCCATTGATCTACCTGCCTGTCACTGTACCAATACCATGCAGTTTTTATCACTACTGCTCTGTAGTACAGCTTGAGGTCAGGGATGCTGATTCTCCCAGATGTTCTTTTGTTGTTGAGAATAGCTTTTGCTATCCTGGGTTTTTTGTTGTTCCAAATGAATTTGAGAATTGCTCTTTCTAAGTCTATGAAGAATTGAGTTGGAATTTTGATGGGGATTGCATTGAATCTTTAGATTGCTTTTGGCAGGATGGCCATTTTTACTATATTAATCCTGCCAATCCTTGAGCAGGGGAGAGCTTTCCACCTTCTGAGGTCTTCTTCGATAGGTGGTCTCCAAAGAGGAGACCTAGAAAGGGGGAAACATTGGAAATGTAAATAAAGTATCAAAAAATAAAAAAATAAAAAACAAAGCAAAACAAAACAAAAAACCAAATCAGAAAAAATATTTTAAAATAGCAGTAACAAAAATGAAGTATATAAGTTGTTTTTATGTCAATCAAAGTACCACAGTGAAAATTTTCTATTTCTGAGTTGGAAAAAGCATGGTAATAAGTTAACTTTAGTAAACTATTAAATTTAGTGCAAATATATAGTAATATGACCAGCATTTATCTTTTATAACAACAAAATTTCAAAACTATAAAAGTCTGATACTACAAAAAATGCTAATGTTATATGTGTGTGAATACTTATTGGACCTTTACAGCTTTAGATCTGGAAACCACAAAATCAGTACCACTTTAGTAGACTAGAATATATTTTTGGATACCTTTTTATATTCCCATTTGGAGAAAATAGTGCTATGTAACATAACCAGATAGATATATTAAGCTTTTAAGCATCTTATGTATATACTTATTATATATATTTGATGTAGTATGTATATATATTATATATGTATATATGTCATACATATAGGATAACATTTCTGTATTATTAATAATTACCGTGAAATAAAATAAAACAAAAAAACAGCAAAACAAAACAAAACAAAACAAAAAAACCCAACTGGTTATAAGATTGTGGAGAGAATTTTGGAAGAAGTAGAGATGGATGGCTTTGGTTGACTCAAAGAAGGTATTTTTTTTATTTTTTTTACTGGATATTTTCTTTATTTACATTTCAAATGTTATCCCCTCTCCTAGTTCCCCCCTCCAGAAACCCTTCTCCCATCCCTCTGCTTCTATGACGATGCTCCCCCACCCACCCACTCCTGCCTCCCCACCCTAGCATTCCCCTACACTGGGGCATCTATCGAGCCTTCACAGGACCATGGGCCTCTTCTCTATTGATGCATGACAAGGCCATCCTCTGCTACATATGTGGCTGGAGTCATGGGTCCCTCCACATGTACCCTTAGGTTGGTGGTTTAGCCCCTGGGAGCTCTAGGGGATCTGCTAGGTATTGTTGTTCTTCCTATAGGATTGCAAACCAAAGTACTGATGAAAAAAAGCTATTTTCTGAGACAAGGAAATTTATTTGAGAAACATTGGATTATGACAGGTACTGTAAGTTGGGAATTTACAAACACACACACACACACACATACACATACACACACACACATACACACACATGTGTGTGTATATATATATATATACACACACACACACACACACACACACACACACATATATATATATATATATATAGAGAGAGAGAGAGAGAGAGAGAATATTTATGAATAACATTAGAAATTGAATCTAGATCGACACTGATGGGAATTAAAGTACTAAAGAAGAAGTGCTGTGATAAAATAGTCTAAAAGTCTATTTTCCTTTTGCAGTGAGACTCAAGAGTCCATCCTTTGGCCTTCCTTATTACGTAGTTTCTTTGGGTCTGTGGATTATAGCATGGATATGCTATATTTTATGACTAATATCCACTTATAATTGAAGACATATCATGTGTGCCTTTCTGGGTCTGAGTACCTCACTCAGGATGATATTTCCTAGTTCTATACATTTGACTGTGAATTTTATGATGCCATTGTTTTTTTGTTTTTTTGTTTTTTGATACTTTATTTACATTTCCAATGTTTCCCCTTTCTGTTTTTAATAGCTGCATAGTATTCCATTATGTAAACAACCACATTTATCCACTTTTCAATTGAGGGGCACCTAGGTTATTTTCGTTTTTTGGTTATTATGAATAAAGCTGACATGAATGTAGCTGAGCAAGTGTCCTTGTGAGATGATGGAACTTCTTTTGGTTATATGCACAGGAGTGGTATAGATGAGTCTTGAAGTAGAATTATTCCCAATTTCTTGAAAAATTGCCAAATTGATTTCCAAAGTGGTTGTACAAATTTGCATTCTGACCAGCAATGAGGAAATGTCACCTTTGCTCTATATCATCACCAGCACGTACTATCACTTGAGGTTTTGATCTTAACCATACTGACGGGTGCAGATAGAATCTCAGAGTTGTTTTGATTTGTATTTCCCTGATGACCAAGTAAGCTGAACATTTCTCACCCATTAGAGACTCCTCTGTCAAAAATTATCTGTTTAGATCTGTTCCCCATTTTTTAAATTTAGTTATTTGGTTTATTGGTATCTAGTTCTTCATTTCTCTATATATTTTAGATGTCAGCCCTCTGTCAGATGTGGAGTTGGTAAAATCGTTTCCTATTCTGTAGGCTGCCATTTTGTCCTTTTCAAAGTATCCTTTGCCTTACAGAAGTATTCTAGTTTCATTAGGTACCAATTATTAATCATTGATCTTAGAGCCTGAGATGTTGGTGTTCTGTTCGGGAAGTTGTCTCCTGTTCCAATGCATTCAATGCTACTCCTTATTTTGTGTTCTGGTTTTATGTTGAGGTCTTTGATCCACTTGGATTTGAGATTAGACTTTGAGAGTGAATGGTGGGGAAGAGTTAAAATGGAAACATGGAGTGGGGGAAGGTGAATGGAGGGAGAGAGTACTGGGAAAGAAAACTGGATGAGGGGGTTATCTCTGAGACAAGATAGAACCCTAGGATGATGGAAATGCAAGTTCTCAGAAATCAATGAGTATGACTCTACTTGAGACTCCTAGCAATAAAGATATGGAGACTGAACAGGCTATCTTCTATAACCAAAAGACTTCCAATGGAGGCATTGGGACAACAACCCAACCACAAAACCTTACACCCACAATTTTTCTGCAAGATGTGCAGAGTTAAAATGTATAGCAATATTTGAGAGAGGGACCAACCAAAGACTGACCCAGCTTAAGACCCATGCTATGAGAAGGAGTTCACCTCTAACACTATTGATGATAGTCTGTTATTTGTGAAGAAAGGAGCTTAGCATACCTGTCATCAGAGAGGCTTCACGAATCCACTGATGCAGAGACCCACGGCTACTATCAGGTGGAGTGTAGGAAATCCTGTGGAAGAGGGGAAGGAAGGATTGAAGGAGCCAGAGAGGTCACGGACACCACAAAAAAGCCTACAGGGTCAACTAACCTGGGCCCATAGAAGCTTTTAGAGACTAAACTACCAATCAGAGACCATGCATGGGAAGACTGCCTCTATACATATGCAGTAGTTGTGCAACTGAGTCTGCATATGGGACTCCTAAAAAGGGAACAAGAGCTGTCTCTGAGTTCATTGCCTGCCTTTGGATCTCTTCCCCCTAAGAGGTCTGCCTTGTCTAGCCTCAATAGAAAAACACGGGCCTTGTCTTACTGCAACTTGATATGCAGAGGCTGGTTGTTATCCAGGACAGGCTATCTCTTGTATGAAGAGGAGGATGAGCTGATGGGAGGGGGTTAGGTGAGAGGGAGGGACTTAGAACAGTAAAGAGAGGGAGAGCTATGTAAAGTAGATAACTTAATTAATTTAAAAAATGTCTGAAAATAATCTACATAATGTAGGCCATATCACCTATACATTTCCCCTCATATACATACCCTTAGTCCACGCTTACCTACTGTAAAAATGTCTCTGAAATACCCAGTTTGAGGGCCTTTAGACAATAGTTAAGACATTAGTTAATATGAAATAGAAAGAAGAGAACAATTGTCATTTGTTACAGGAAAGTTAAATGCCATAAAAAGAAGCAAGCTGGATGGTGGCAGAGACTATTGATTATGTTATAGAAGTTTGAAATAGCCACTGTAATACAGATATAGAAACATATGTCCAGCTTATGATATATTCTCTTAGAAACTGCCCTTATCCATTTCTCCATTGGAAAAACTACACTCTCTCACATTTGTACTATACACTATTTGGATGGTTAATAGTTGATTGGTTCTAATGTAATTAATTATCTCTCTAAAGAAGCTAAGATGGCAATAAAAGTTTAGTTTGTATTAGGTTATTTGAGTGACCTTAAATTATCTTAAATATCAACTTTACACATTATTGTACATGTGGTAAAACAGTATCAAATGGTCTAAGACTTTGAAATTTCATTCTAACTTCAAACTTCCTATTTCAATGAACAAAATCTCACTAGAAAATACTTATTTATTTTCTCATTCATTGTTCTCTAGCCTTAGTCAATCTGATCCGTAATCCACAAGATACAATACATTCTATTTTAATGTTACTTATTATATTGTTTAAATCAACAATTTCATTTATTTTTAACTCTGGCCAACATAATATTGTCACTTTCCTAATCAACCATTATTCAAGTTCCCTCATTTAATAACAACAACAAAAAGATGTGCCTTTTTAAAAATTTAAAGTCAGAAGGAAATTGTACTATTAAGTTCTTTTTCTAATTATTAGTTGAGGATTATTTTTAAGGGCTTATCTGAGACTGTGACCTCTCATCTAATTCTAATAAAAGAAGAGTAAGATTCAGGTGAAAGCTGAGAGCCTTAACCTACCTCCATAACAAAGCTCAATGGTAACTGTAAATGCATAATCTATTCAAGAGATAATACATTATTGCATCCCTTAGCTCTCCTCCTCCTCCAGCAGACATCTGATTAAGTTATGGAATAACTTCATGTCTTCTGTTTATAAATTCCCTTTAGTTCAACACAGACAGTAGGTAATAAGCTGTGGACTGTGTCTACGTCACAGCTCATCAGTGAAGATATGCCCATCTATACAATACTGGCATGACTGCTGGAGGGATAACCAGGTGTTTTAATATTGGTATTTTAGCCTGGTTCATGGAAGAGAATACATATCTAGTACCTTAAATCTGGTAAAGGCCTATGGCTGGGGAGATCTTAAGCCTTAGATGGGAGTGCTTCTGATATTTTTTTAAATGAACATGTATTAAAATTACTGCCTCAATCTTTGTGTGTATGTTCTTACACAGTGCTTTACACAGCCTATAATGAACAAGCTTGTTACAGTGGATAGCAGCGAATGAGGAGACTTACCACAAGTCAAAATACTAGGAAGGAGTTGTCAACTGTTCAGCTTTAGATGGAACAAACAGGTCACCTCCTCCAGGGCCCAGGGAACATTTTCAGAAATAGGTGCAGAATTGTTGTAAAGCCAGAGAGTACAAGGAGTGCTGTGAAATGTTTGATGTGGCATGGCTGTCAAAATCAGGGACATATAGCATGTGTAGCTACTAACATAAAACTCTCTAACACACACACACACACACACAGAGAGAGAGAGAGAGAGAGAGAGAGAGAGAGAGAGAAGGAAAAAGAGTACTGCCTGGGGGAAAGGGGGGTCAACAAGAGCAGACAACAGCTAACAGAAGGAGTAGGAGGTATGTGGGATCACAGTGTAATTCATGGACTATAATACATTGTCAAAAAGAATAAAGGTTGACTGTTGCCTATTTTCTTAGAGAATGGGTTCTATTCCACCCATTAATTAATCTTTGTATAGGTTGATATATAACCCTGTTTAATTCTCTGCACCCACATGGTGGTTCACAGCCATCTGTTACTTCAGTTCCAGGAGTTCCTGTAGTGGAAAGAAGAGGGTGAGAGCATTGTATACCATGGAATAAGAATTATAGATGGCTGTGAGCCACTATGTGTGCACTGGCACTTGAATCCAGGTCCTTTGCAAGAGTAGCCAGTGGTTGATTTTAACCATTGAACTATCTCTCCAGCCTCTATAGCTAATTTTCTGACCACCTGTTTGATTGGGGGGTAGGGGTTAAATGATTGTTTACTATTTTTATGTTAAATATATATATATGTTATATATATGTATATTTATGTTATATATATGTGTGTGTGTATATATATATATATATATATATATATATATATAAAAAAAATTCAGTCCAGAGTTTAGATATCTCAGATGTAAATTAAGAAATCTGAAAGAGTCAGACTTATTCTTAGCAATATAACTACTTTAGATAATAATATTCCAGGTTATTGATACTTTGAACAAGTTCAGTTGAAAATAAGTGCATAATAGTAAGGTTTTCTGAATATCACCATTTCAAAAGAGTTTCTTACCAACACAAGTAGCCAGTTTGCTACTGAAGGGAGTTCTAGGCCAATTATGTTGAATAAATTCTATCTGGAGGAGGAAAATAATGACAGAAGATGCTGGTGAGGATGTAGAGAAAGAGGAACACTCCTCCATTGTTGGTGGGATTGCAAGCTGGTACAACCACTCTGGAAATCAGTCTGGCAGTTCCTCAAAAAATTGAACATAGTATTACCTGAGGACCCAGCTATACCACTCCTGGGCATATATCACAGACCACATGAAGCTCAAAAAGAAGGAAGACTAAAGTGTGGATTCTTCAATCCTTCTTAGAAGGGGGAACAAAATACTCACAGGAGGAAATAAGGAGACAAAGTATGGAGAACAGACTGAAGGAAAGGCCATCCAGAGACGGCCCCGCCTGGGGATCCATCTCATATAAAAACACCAAACCCAGACACTATTGTGGATGCTAAGAAGTGCTTGCTGACAGGAACCTGATATTATTATCTCCTGATAGGCTCTGCCAGAGCCTTACAAATACAGAGATGGATGCTTGAAGCCAAGCATTGGAATGAGCACGGGGTCTCCAATGGAGGAGTTAGAGTGAGGACTGAAGGAGCTGAAGGGGTTCGCAACCCCATAGGAAGAACAACAATATAAACCAACCAGTACCCCTAGAGCTCCCAGGGGCTAAACCACTGACCAAAGAGTACACATGGAGGGACTCATAGTTCCAGCCACCTATGTAGCAGAGGAGGATGGCCTTGATGGGCATCAATGGGTGGAGAGGTTCTTGGTCCTGTGAAGGGTCGATGCCCTAGTGTAAGGGAATGCCAGGGCGGGGAGATGGGAGTAGTTGGGCGGGTGGGTGAACATCCTCATAGAAAAAGGGGGAGTGGGAGGGGAAGTGGATACGTGTTTCGGGGGGGGCGGGACCAGGAAAGGGGGTAAGATATGAAATGTAAATAAGGAAAATATCCAATAAAAAAAAAAAGAACTTGTAATAGAAATTTTACATTTTCTTCAAGGAATTCAGTTATGATAAAATTCATACTGAAAACTGACATTTTTCCAATATTTAGAATTGATGTTGCACTGTTTGGTAGGGCAATATGGAGGACAGCAGGAAAATCAAAGGAGTTATAATTAAGAGCTATATGCAGTTCCTCATGTCACCGTCCTATTTAATACGTGTGAGAAAACATGGACTCCTAAGCTATCATAAAATATGCATAAACATTTGTATATCATAAAATGTACATATAACATAGTAATACGTGTTTTAAATTACATTTATAAAAGCAATATCTATTACCAAAAAAATGTTACTTTACTTAAACAATAGATCTGTCTTATCAGTTGTAGTGTGTTTGCTTCAACTTTCCTGACCCTAGGTCTGGGGCAATAGTTGAATATGTAAAGTGCTCATTGTGCAAACATGAGGATCTACAATAAGATCTCAAGCATCTTTGTAAAAACATCCAGGCATGGTGTCTGGGGAGAAAGTTCAGAAGTTCAGAGCATTGGTTCTTGCAGAGGACTACAGTTCAATTCCCAGCACCACATGGTGGTGCAGTTACAGAGCTAGTCTAAGGCTTATGTTCCTTTGAAGATGAGTCACATATATTTCAAAGAGGCAGAGAAAGAAGGAGCACTGTGTGTAGCCAGTCTAGATAAAACAGAGAGCCCCAGGTTTACTGAGAGATACTGACACAAACTAAGGTGGAGAAATTGTTGGAGAAAACAGTGTAATATTATGCTATTATCTCCACACACACAAGCATGCCTGCACCCACATGTTCATACACATACACACACACACAAACACACACACACACACACACACACACACACACACACACACACACACGTCCATATACTCATACACAATGTACAAAAAACATGTTTTCTGATCTAGTTCATCTACTCTGTTGTTGCATGGTCCTTCCTAATTAACATTTCTTTCTGCCATTTTCTCAAAGATCACAACCCATAAGCATAATATTCAATATGTATCTAAACTATGCAAATTTTAAAAATTAAACATATATATGTAGACAGATGGAGAGAGAGAGAGAGAGAGAGAGAGAGAGAGAGAGAGAGAGAGAAGAAAGGAGTACTTTTAGTTACTAAGTGAACGAACAGCAAAATTTGAATGTCATGTTGTGGGTATGTAACATATATAGATTTCTCTGAATTTCTCTTAATTTTACTGCATGTAAAGTATTTTAAACTCAGTCATCAGAGATAAAAGCATTAAATCGTGACTATATTTAATGGTCTTAAATTCTTTAGCATTTTCCACAGTAACTTGTTGTCATAGTATTAAATATTATAAAACAGTAGCTGTGGGTATGTTTCAGAGGAGTACTTTACAGCACAGCCCTACAACCTGTGTTTGAATTCTCTGCACCCACATAAGGTGGCTATGCACATATATAGCCCAAGTGCTGTTGGGGACAGAGACCGATGGATTCTACAAGCTCCGTGGGCAGCCAGCCTAGTCAAAACAGTGAGGTCTAGGTTGAATTAGAGAGCCTGTCTCATGAGAATTAGATGGCAAGAAACAAAGTGGATCAACCAATGGCTTCTTCTGGCCTCTGCACACTGGCACAGGGTGTGCATAGCAACAGTTACACTCACACACACACACACACACACAGACACACACACACACACTAACACAGAGAGAGAGAGAGAGAATAGACAAAATATATTTTAAGACTTTTTTTTTTTTTTTACATGTATGGATGTTTGCCTGCATCTATATCTGGCCTGCAGAGTCCAGAGAAAGGCTTCAGAGTCCCTTAAACTGGAATTACAGATATTTCTTGACCACCACGTGTGTCCAGGGAACTGAGACCTAGTCCTGTACTAGAGCACCACGTGCTTTTAACTACTGAGTTATCTCTCTATCCCTGCTAAACATTTTGTAAAGAAAATTTCGTCTATTATATTATAATGAAAACTCAGGATATTTTATTACTTCCAAAAGACCAACAAATATTTGAAATACACTATTTAGTTTTATGAAGACAGAAAATGAAGACTGGCTGAATTGCACCTTAACAACTACAACTCTTAAATTTAATTCTGTACTGGAACTTGCCTCATTCCCTCTGATCTGAAAGATATTTAATTCCCATAAGCTAATCCTGTAAACTAGAAGACCATCGCTCCTTTCTCTGCTAGACATAGTAGTTGTTGACCATGGTTGTATTTCTGTGTCTTTTTAAAAGAATGTTATGTCTTTGGAGGATTCTTCAAGTCATATTAATCTAGGGTATTATTTAAATGTTTAAATCACTGTTTTCCTATTTTGTAATTAGAGATATTTTTCTTGATGCAAAACCCAACAACACTCTTCAGGGACATTTTTAAGCAAATGTTTCCATTTCTCTCTGTGTGTGTATGTAGCAAACAAAGTGATTTCTTATATTTTTCTTAGTATTCTCTATAAACCTATGAAAGTGCTTTGTTCTGAGAATGTTCTGCAATGGCTATGAGCACAGCAGTCTAAAGCAAATCTCTGAGAATCCCGGAACACAGTTTGAAACAATATGGAGTCGCCATAGACTTTGGGGAAATAACAACACACATACCAGTCTGGCACACAGCAATCAGAAAGGAGGTCATTCACATTTAGCAAAAGCCTTGGACATTTTCAAGAGAAAAGAATAAGCCAAAAACAAGTATCTCCTCAAGCCAAAAATAGTGTTCAAATGTACAATGAAAAAGGTCCCTACCTCCCCATGGGACCTTCCAGGTGCCTTCAGGCCCATAGCTAAGAACAGCAGCATCTGGCATTTGTATTATCTTCAATAGAGAGTACATAAATATATTAGTGAGGACTCAGTAAGTTTAAGTTATTTGGATAGGCTATACCTTGCTGACTTTAGCACTATTGTTTTCTATAGATATTTCTTCCAGTAATTTTCTACATATTCAGAGAACTGGAAAAAAGTTTGAGAATTATGAATCGGGTTCAGCTAGCTGGTAATTGAAATGCTATGTTAGTGTACACTTTGCGGTGAGGTGTTGCTATCAGGAAAAATTTACCTCCCGTGGATTGTCTTAGAAGCTATAAAAACCTCTTTGATTGTGTTTGCTTTTGCTTGAGGTTGGGGTGGGGGGATGATGTTATATCCTCATTCTGATAAAAATGATTTTGTTCCATATGTTCTGTTTGAAGGCCTGTAATTTCACCACTGTTGATGGTAGAAATGAGGTTTGGCGGGGGAAATGAAGCGAACAGTTGCATTTACTATATCTCGGATGTCCTAGCACAGCATCTACAGTGAGCAAGGCAAGATTTTATACACAGCATTTCCCATGACATTACAAAAGCTGCAAACACCCTTTCCTTCTCAAAGAAAATAATTATTTTGGTTTGATTTATCAATAATATTTTCACTGTAATTATAGTGAAATAATGAATGGATCTTCTGTCTGCTAAGAATTATGCTTTCTAAAATGAAGCTTGTATGGGGTTGCTCTGCCAATAAGTCAGACAAATTTAACATATTAAGACTGTTATGCGCAATCATTTTCAGCGTACCAACAAAAGAGGGGTTTGTTTTGTTTTGCTTTGTTTTGCTTTGTTTTGTTTTGGCCAGGCAATGGTTTCTGTAATAAATTGGCATCAAAGCAAATGAAAAAAGTTGGAAAGTTATTTCTGCTCGTAGAAAATTATGTATTGATGCAATGAATGTGTTTCCAGGGAGCTTTAGAGTGGGAACCGCACAGTTGTTAAGGAGGAACTGACCAGACACAAGATAAAGCACTGGAAATCTCCAGGTCAAGGTCTAGTACCACTCATGAGTGTGTTTCCCTCTCTCCCCCTCTTCTTCTCTCCCTCCTTGTTTCCTTCTCTTCTGTCTTTCCTTCATTATATAGAAAAAATTCTTGAAAATAACAAATAATTAAATTAGACACAGCAATGACCAGTGATTACCAAATCACTAGCGTTTTGCTTGGACTTTAGGAAGGTCAAACCTGTCACCTCATTCCATCATGCAATAATGAAAATAGATCTTTTAATTGGTACTACATTTTTTATAATGAGCACTTGACTAACTTTTATATCCTCAATTTTTAAGAAGTTATTCATTTTATTTTTGAGGAATTTTAATTTCTATATAACCTCTAAAGTATGACTCCTGAGACAGAAGCCTAGATTTACTTTATTATTATAAAATCATATTTGGTGACAATAAAAAGGCAAAATAGACCTTGGTGATAGATGAGAAGTGCACTCCTATTATTGCATCTTGTGGATAACTTTAATTTATATGCACAAACATGATTTTAAGGATGAACACTATTTCTTAAAAGATAAACATGTAGCACTTAGCACTTGGAAAATAATTTATGCAAAGTAAAATTAAGATGAGTTCAAGTGATTTTTATAATAAACATGCTTCTTTTACATATTTTTTTTAAATAAAAAGTAGAAATTCAAAACATGGCTAGAGGCAATATCTAGTGTTCTTTAGACACTCAGCTAAGCTATTTAAGCTCCAGCAATAAGACTCCAGGTAACTCCTGCATCCTGTTTTTTTAACTGCAGTAGAGGCTCTTCCTTTCAACTAGAATCACCCTGGAGCAAAAATAAACATAAAACACTCACCAAAGCACAAAGTTAATTTTGTTAAAATTAACAGTGTCTTCCAGTCTACCATTTTACCATTAGAAACAATACCTTGGGCAATATTATGAAGCAATCTATATTCAAATTCATGGGTGGGTTAGGTCTGATGATTACTTTAACAAAGTGTTGCTGTTCTATTTTAAGAGTGAATATAGTTTTAGAACATGCAGAGAGAGAGAGAGAGAGAGAGAGAGAGAGAGAGAGAGAGAAGAATCACTTGAAAGTTAAATGGAACTATATAAAAAAAATCTTTGCAAAAATGACAAGTAACATTTAAAATTTTTAACATTAAATTCTAATAATAGTTTGTGAATCTATAAGTTGAAGATTTTGAGTAAATTTAATAGGTAAATATGAAAAGTAAAGTTTTTCACATTAGTAAAAAATGAGTTCTATTGATATAACAGCTTCTATCTGTGGCCAATCATTCATGTGTATGTTTATCTGCATTAGAAACATTGTACTATCAAAAGATCCACATCAATTATTATACAGGGTGACTGTCTAAGAGTCTAGCACCACTGAAACTCTGCACCAATTTTTATTATCTGCATATTTATTTGCTCCATTTGAAAGTGTCTTAAAGTAAGCAGAAATAAATCAAAGGTTTTTTTTTTATCATTTTGAGAGGTTCCAGATTCTACTGATACTGTTTGCACTGTCTTTCTACACTAAAATATATCTAAACATGCAGGGACAAAATCCTGCAAACTATTTGAGTGGAGTCCCAAACATTTGGTTCGCTGAGATTAATCTATGAATACCAATAGGCAGACTAAAAAGTTAGTCAACTGATACATTTCAAAGGTTGCTGGAAATGTAAAATAACCAAAAATGCTTCTGTTATTCGCTTTCTTCCTTGTCAGAAATTATGTGCAACAACTAAATATTATATCATAAGAAGCATCCAGTAAGCATGTTATGATAACTCTAAGAATTTAAATAATGAATGGACATGAACAATTAGGTCAGAAAACTAGTCAACATGGAGAATTTATCAGAAGACAAGCATATAATCTCACCTAGATAATTAAGTTGATATTTAATATTTAAAACAAGGCATGCAAACAATTGAAATCTACTCCATGTAGACCCTGATATGTTGCTACAGAAACGAGGTACAGTAAGAAGACACTGGAGTCTCAATGGCTGCCTCTAATGCAGGAGGAAGGAATAGAAGGATCTGAAGAGCAACATTTCATTTTTCAAAATTGTTTGTACTGAATGTACCTTCTCTGTGTAGAGCGATTAAACATACAGATGGTGTCTTGAAAACTATAAAAATAAGATATTAAATATATGCTAGTTTTTAAAAACATATATTTTATGTATTTATCCTTAAAAAGATACTTATATTAAAAATTCAGAAGGGAATTTGGTGTTTCTGCTAAGAAAATACTAGGGGATATGGTATTTAATCAGAATGTGTCCTACCAATCCAATAAGGAGAGAACAGACTAAGAGAGCCTGCATCCAAAATGGCTCATTAATCTT
Source organism: Uromys caudimaculatus (assembly GCA_028551405.1). Taxonomy (NCBI): domain Eukaryota; kingdom Metazoa; phylum Chordata; class Mammalia; order Rodentia; family Muridae; genus Uromys; species Uromys caudimaculatus. The sequence continues at coordinate 40,126,863 of CM052719.1, forward strand.
CATTTTGGTCAAATCCATTTCTTGCTAGAAAAATTACTAATCCCAAATAAAACAGTAGTTCCTTCACATATGCTTATCAGTTACTCTAGCAGTAGCACATTATATATATAATATATATATACATTCAGAGAATTTATTAAAAGGAATATTGAGGAGTTATTTCATATTAGTTAAAACACTCTACTAGATCTGAAGGAGAGAGACTCCTAAGACTCCAGAACCATAAGACTTAGGAACCAGAAAGCTGGGAGACACACAGGCCTCAGCCAGCATCATACATCTGTAGACAATTGGTGGGTAGAAGAGCCTCTTATGTAGAGTAGCTGAATGATGAACAGGAAGCTCTAGTGATGACATTTTTATGAGTCCTCATTCATGGTGCACTGGGCATTTCAGTGAGAGAGTTGTCCAAAAGTCACCCACACTTCTATAAGTAACCTTCATTTTCAAACTCCTGTAACTCCAACATCACTGGTGCACCAAGCTAGACTTTAGTGAAATCAGTTAATTATCTGTCCTTTCATAAGTGTCCTGTTTACAGTGAGTAGGCACTTGTTTCTTCATGCCTTTCCAGAAAAACACAACAAATACGTTCATGAGGTTCTGCAAGATGGTATACACCTGAATCAACTCATCAACCAAGGACAAATCTCCTTCAGGGCAGTTCCTAATGTATTCTAAGGAGTAAGTGTTGACAGACTGAAGGGCATTGTGATACATAGGACTGAGATGAGCTTTGATCAGCAAGATTAAAGATAGGAGGTGGGGAGAACAGAATGACTCTCTTAATCTAGAAGAGAAGACTAATGAAGCTGGTGACAAATCCCTCACTACCAGAATGAAGTGGAACATGCATTTCAGATCTTGAAATCTCTTCTAGTTCCAAATGTGTTGGAAAAGTTCCAGGTTTTAGTAGGTTGTTGAGTAATTGGAAACAGTCTGATGATCCCTAGAAAGATTTATGAGCCTTCTCTGAAAGCACTGAGAAGACACTGAAGGGTGTAATGGTGGTTTCTAAAGCTATGGTCTCCCTATGTATCACTGGAGATTGAGCTAAAGATGAATAAAGCAGTTTTATTTGAGTCTCTACCACATTTGAGATTTATCCAGAGCGATGAATTGGAACAGTGATGTTTTAGCATGAAGAAGAAATAATGGATGGGGTGATGGACCTTAGCATCTTAAGTAGGTATGGAAAAATGCAATATGACTAAGAGGGACCATTAAATTTTAAACCATAGAAAAAATAATAGATGGAAATTCTAAGTAAAATTAAGGAAGTATACTGAGGATAATAAAGTAACTAGAAAGGAGTGCTCTTAGATATTTTTCTTTCAGTTGCAAATTCTTGGCACCCTTTCCTTTCCTATCTCTCCCTCCCCAGCCTTCTACAAATGAATACAGCTGTGGAAGAGTTTTCAAGCAAGCATCATTTCATTTACTATGAATAAAAAAGTCCTTGTAGCTTATGCTGTTTAGGGTCAAGAGTTTCTGTTTCTAGTGAAACATGAAAGCATGAGCAATTAAGCTCTACTCAAAACTTTTGGCAAAATAATTCTCCAAGGTTTTTATTCTCTCTACTTTCTAATGATCTATTGTTTTGTAAATGATGAATGAAAAATTAAAAGCAAAATGACACAAAAACTAAGCAATGGAACTCGTGCTGTGTATTGCAGGTATTGCTCATAAGATGCCTGTGGGAGCAAGCATTAAGCAAAGAGTTAGTGACTTAATCAGTGGACCCAAGAGTGTCTCATGCAAAATGTCATCTCAATTACTTTTTCAAGGAAAAGAAATTCCATCATATACTTAAACCTTTTCGAAACTTTTAATTCACTTCTAGAAATAATGAAACTTTGAGTTTACATACTACATTTTGCCTTAAGAATGCGAAGTGCTTTGAAAATATTGTAGTTGCTTTTCCAATAGAATGAAATGGGATGACTATTTTTGGCTTGCATACTGGTTCAAAGTGACTTGAACAATGTTAGGCAACTGACTGACAAAATTTGGAATTAAACTGATAATTATAAGCTCTAAAATTTAGAGCCTAAATAAGTCTAAAACATAAATACACTATTTGAAAAAATGTTTCAACACAGAGAGACCTACTCAAAACAGCATTAAGACAATTTTGAGCATTGGGATATATATTTTCAGATATATTTTAATAGACTTTGCAAAATAAAAAGAATTAACCATAGCACAAAATCTTGCAAATCACAAAAGTATGGAAGCTATCTGATAGAAAATCTACTGACATTCAGTAAATATATAATTCTGTGTAAATACTTAAAGACTCAGCTATCATTTAGTTTTGTGAAACTAAGTTTAAAGCATAGACACTATTAAACTTCCACCCTTTTATATATGAGCACAGTACTAATGTAAGGTTGGTTGAGAAAATGGCAGCAGCTAGTGCTCTGTAAGTAGTGAGTTGAAAAGGCCCACCATAAAAGCTATAGGTCACATATATTTGAAGAACAAAGACAACATAGTTTGATGACTAGCCAGCTGGACACTAGGTAGTCAAGGCAGGAGGCCATTACACCTGTAAGTTTGTCAGTAGTAATACCAGCCAGGACTAAGAACTAGTAGAAAGTTAAGGTCAGCAGCTGTCACAGCAGAAGTTAGAGATGGACAAGAGGTTTTAACTACGCCTAACTGGATAAACAATGTGAATCGTGAATGATTATCCCCTAGGCTAGAAGATGCATAGAATATGTGGTCCCTCCCTTGGACTGGCTTGTGATAAGTCAAGAGAATTAACCCATCTAAAACGAAATTACTTCAGTTTTGGTGCACTTTCTATCTTAAGTTCTATAAGGAGCTTCTATAGACACAGTTAAAGTTTTCCTCTCTTGAAACCACTTAAACTTTTGATAATTTCTCTCAATTATTACTTTTTTCATTTCTCATTTTCTCTTAAGTTCCATTAGTAAACTTTGCTTTAGTAATTAGTAAATAGTAATTAGTAATTAGTAATTAGTAAATTAGTAATTAGTAATTAGTAAATGCTTGCTTTAGTTTTGCTTTCTCCCGTGGGCGACATGTCTTTACCCATGACTTTACTCATGATACTGATGGTACAACAATGAACTCAAGATTACTATCTCAGGTTGACTTCAGTTGACCATTGTGCATCCAGGACTCTATGTCCCCAGTCCACACACTTGTAGGCTTAGGATGTTCCAGACATGCTCAAAGAACTACATCAATACTTTTCACTATTCTATGACAGACTGAGATCATTTCACAAAATGAGCAATTGCTATAACATTAATGTAAGTAAAACACATATCTCTTAGACATTGTGCTTCAAAATAGATAGATACAAACAAATAAAAATAACCGGTCATTTCTAACCTTAATCTATGATATGTCAGGGACTAGGGATATGAGATTAATGAATAAGAATAGTAGCGTCCTTGGTCTTAACCTAAGAAAAGAGCTATTGTACAAAATGTACAAATTTTTTTTTCTTTTTATTTATTTATTTATTTTTTTTGATACTTTATATACATTTCCAATGTTTCCCCTTTTCTGAGTCTCCTCTTTGGATAACCCCCATCCCCTCCCCAACCCACCTCTAGGAGGGAATTCCACCTCCCACCCCCCTCCCGACCACCCATCCCCATATTCCCGCCTT
>CM052719.1:40130611-40163737 GCA_028551405.1 Uromys caudimaculatus
TCCATCTGGGACCTCACTCTCAGTCCAGCGGTTACTGTTATGTGAAACTTGGGTGTTCTGAACTTTCGGGCTAATATCCGCTTATCAGTGAGTACATACCATGTTCCTTCTTTTGTGACTGAGTTACCTCGCTCAGGATGATATTTTCAAGTTCCATCCATTTGCCTGCAAATTTCATTAAGTCATTGTTTTTAATAGCTGAGTAGTACTCCATTGTATAAATGTACCACATTTTCTGTATCCATTCCTCTGATGAGGGACATCTGGGTTGTTTCCAGCTTCTGTCTATTATAAATATGGCTGCTATGAACATGGTGGAGCATGTGTCTTTATTACATGTTGGAGCATCTTCTGGGTATATGCCCAGGAGAGGTATAGCTGGGTCCTCAAGTAGTATTATGTCCATTTTTCTGAGGGTCCACCAAACCCTTTACAAAATGCATAGCACTAAGTCAAGGAGAGCTGATTTATTTAGGGAAGGCATTGTTATAAAAGAACCAGAATCCCCTCCAAAGAGCTTTAGACTGATAGTGGACAGTAAGCAGCCAGTTCAAAGGACTATCAAAAATGTCTGTACTTAAGAACCTTAAATCCTACTGAGTAAAAACAAAACAGAGAGAGAGAGAGAGAGAGAGAGAGAGAGAGAGAGAGAGAGAGAACATTTTTTAAAAGTAAATAATATAACATATCATGCAGATATAATAGATTTTTTCTAAGAAAATAAAGGACTAAACTGAAAAGGAGTGACTGGCTTGTAACATTTGAGAGACAGCTATTTAACATAGTCCTATAAGATCCAGAGACGGTCAGCAACAATTACTTCTTGCTTTTCCCTAGTTCATTCCTCCTTAATTATCACCACAGAACTATTATGGGCTAGATGGATAAAATACTTTCACTATGACATTGGTCAATTCAGAAACATAAATTCTCTTTTTAGTGACATAGAAGTATTGATTGGTACTCAGTACCAAACAGAGAGTGGCTAATAGAAAAATTAATCTTTCTTTCTGCAGGCCATGCAAGGATATGTTCCTTTTATAATCCTGCTGCGTTTCCAGTCATCTTATGACCACCAGGTCCAATCTAATGACTCCCTTTTTCCTCAGCGAGCCCTGGATAGTGTAAGTACTACCTAACTGATTTCCTTATTTTTTGTATCAGTTATGATATTAACACATCCTGGTAACTTTTTTGATTGCTAATGGTATTATTTAATAAGATTATTCTTAATAGGGGCATTAAAAATTTAAAAACATTACACATTGATGCATATATTTTTAATATTTAATCAGTTTTAACATATCCACTCAAACTTTGGTATTCATAATGGTAAAAATAAATGGTAGGTCCTTTCTTCTGGTATTTAGAACCACACTGTATATTAGTAGTAGTATAGATACTGTACACTAGCATGACAGAACTTCCTGCTCCAGGCTCACAGTCACTTAGTATTCATTGATCAACTATTTCTCTATCCATGACTCTTCCTCAGCCTCTGGTAGCCATGATTCCAAGCTCAACCTCAATATTTGAAAATTATACAGCACCTGTTTTCTGTGCTTAGCTTATTTCACTTAACATTTAGTGTTCCACTCATGTTCTTGAAAATAAGAGGATTTCATTCGTTCAGGTAAGTAAATAATATTTTATTATGAACACATATATATTCATTTGTTTATAGATACCTAGGTTGTTTCTATTTCACAACTCAGCTTTGAAAGTAGAGAATTCATTGTAAGCTTGGGGATTTAGAGAGAATCATGTAAGGATAATAAAAACATCAACATTTTAGTCTATATGTTTGCTTACATGCCAACTTTGTCCTGGTTCTTTATCTTCACTCCAGACTAAATGTTTTATTTGTCCTCTACAACAAAAATGAATTACACAGTGAGGAACGTTTAACAGAGTCCCATACTGCATCTCCCACCTTCCTGAATCTGTGCCCATGGAATCCATGTCCCTATATTTAACTTAGAAAATATACTATGATCTTATCCAAAACCAATTTCTCTCCCCAAATACTCAAAGACATTGTGAAAAACTATTATTTTCTTATATTTTTATGACAGTAATGGATTTCTAGAAAAAAAGAACATACACACACACACACAGAGACAGACAGAGACAGAGACAGAGAGAGAGACAGACAGAAAGACAGAGAGAGAGAGTTATTAATAATAATTCTGGAAATAGGCTCATGCAATTACAAAGACCAAGAAATGACATTTTGCAATAATGTTTGAAAACTGAAGATTTTAGGCTGAAATCTGAGGCAAATTTATATTTCAGTTCAGCTATAAATGAATGAAAACAGGATGACTTATTGTGGAGAATGAGTGCTGTTCTCACTCAGCTTTAAAACCTACCTATGCAAGAACTGCGAGGTCAGACATTTATCTACTGAAAGACAAGAGATGATAAATACACAAGTTAATGAAAAAAGAAAATTTCCAATTCAATACTTCTCCACTCTGTCCTCGGGACAATCAATCCCATGTCAGTCAAAGGACAGAGCACCTACATGAAAGAGGATCATAAGATTCTAACAGAGCTGGAAACTTTATATTGTGTTGTATTTTTAGTGGTTCTTTTTAATGTTTCATATATACAGCTACTTGCCAGTGTATTAGTTTCCTGTAGTATTCAGTACAGAAACAGTGTGGAACCTAGGAGAAGGAGGCTCTACCATAGATTCTAAGTATGCCTGCGTACACACTGTGATAAACACACAAGAATTAAATCATCTGACGATGTTTTCCTCAGAACATAAATAAGGACATATGATTCTATTTGGCTCCTCAGTGGCTAAGGTATGCCTGTGTACAATAGTGAGGGCTGAACTTCTTTAAGCAATCAAATTACCAATTCACAGCATATGTAAGATTTTTTATGGTGTCACCCTTTTGTCTGTCCCACTTTAAAGTCCCAGTACCCCTTCTTTCACATCGAGTGCTAATCTCTTCCAATAACACAGTCACATGTACATCCAGAAATAATTGTTTATCAAATACTTTCAAATCTGATACACAACCTAATAGAAACAGTACAAAAAACTAAACCACTACTCTTTACTACACCAGTATTTTTAATTTCTATATAGTTTATTCCCATGAAACACAAATTCTTAATTATTCCAGTAACTATTCCCTAGAACACATATATATTCAGTTATTACATTCAAAATAAGGAACAATTTGGGGATGAGCAGATCGCTCAATTGGTAAAGTACTTGCTTTAAAAGCACAAGAGTTTGATCTTGGAACTCACATAGAAAAGTTGGTATGGCAACACATATTCATAACTCTAGTATGAAGGAGGCAGGGAAGGGAGTGGGTAGACCCCTGAGGCTCACTGGCCAGGTAGCCAAACGTACGTGGTGAGTTCCTAGTTGTAAGAGGCACTAAAACAATAAAAGTGGTCAGTACCTATGACACAGAGGTTGTCCCCTGAGCTCCACACACATTCACACCCATGTGCACATCTTCGGATAGGCATGCACACACACGGGGGGGGGGGAAGAGAGATAGGCAGACAGACAGACAGGCAGACAGAAAAAGAAAGAGGAAGAAAAAGAGGTATTCTGTTTGTGGAAAGTCTCTTCTGATCTTTTGAAATAGAAAATTATTGAAAGTGTGGGGAAAAAAACACTGAAGCATGAAAATAGATTACATGAAATAGTCACCCTGTTATACAGCTCTGAGATGACAGTATAATTCTCTGCAACATACTTGGGTTTCATAGTCTCAAATTGATTTGATCATTCATAGCAATTGCATTTTTCTCCATATAATAGTATTACATTGTTATAAATATATGATATATAATTATATAGTAATAATAATGCAGGCATAAGGTAAGGTGTAGAATTGGATTTAACCAATGACCAAGACTCCTTAAACTGCAGAAAGAAAGCTAAAGAGATAGACCTAAACACACTGAGGTGATAATAGTGATTAACCATTGAATGGATTTTGAATATAAAATAGCAACAAAGATGTCAATAGTGGGGGGACAATTAACTGATAATGACAACTGTGGATTAAATGGTAGTATGTATATCACAAAATATATGAAAAAATGTGCTGTCATTTTAGGATGCTTGCAAATTGTATTTAAAAGTTGTCCTAATCATTGGCAAACGTCTAGTACTGTTCTTGGGAATACATGTCTGAGATAATAAAAGGCACATATATAGATTCAAGTAAGGTTATTCTCCTTAGTTATTATCTAATAATGCTAACATCTGCAAGATTGTTGCATAATTATAGCACGTATAAGAGGTTTTTATAGTATAAGTCTTTATGTCTATTCTTTTTTGAAGTCCCAACACACTGTCTTCCAAATTGTACAAAATTTCTGAACTACTTTAGTTAGTCTAATATTACTTTTATTTCCACTCTAGTACATCCTTGTCTGCATATACATTTACTTCTACTTGAAATAGTTAACATTTTTCTGTGCAATAAATTGCATTAAACACAGGTGTCTGTGAATCTTTCTCAGATTGTTTTGGATGTATGTATATGTATGGATGATAGGCAGTACGTTCATACATTATACATACATACATGTATGCATATATACATTCATGAACACATACTTGCATATATATATGTATGGATGATAGAAAGAAGACTAGATAGATGATAGATAGATAAATGATAGATAGATAGATAGATAGATAGATAGATAGATAGATAGATAGATAGATAGATGAGAGCACGTGAGTGTTCTCTATGAAATTATGAGTTCCTTGAGTTAAAAAACTCTTTTTAATTATGCATATATATGTTGTGTCTGATAGAATTTCTGACATACAAATATGTCTAATATAAAAAAATATGGCCTGGGAGATGTTTTGGTGGGTAAGAGCAAGCATGAAGATCGAGTGTGAATCCCCAGTGAGGTCTTATGGAAGCTGTGCTGAACAATTTTCTGTCAATTTGACACAAGCTAAAGTCATGAGAAAAGAGAACCTCAACTAAGAAAAATTCCCAATAATATCAGGCTATAGGAAAGCACTGAGACCATTTTCTTAAAAAATAGTGATTGATGGGAGAGGGCACAGCACATTGTAGTTAGTGCTGTCCCTGGGCTAATAGTCCTGGGTTCTATAAGAAATCAGGGTGAGCAAACCATGAGATGCAAGCCAGTAAGCAGTATCCCTCCATGGTCTCTGCATTAGCTTTTACCTCCAGGTTCCTACTCTGTTTAAGTTCTGATTTTCTTCAGAGATCAACAACAATTATTGATGTTGATTCTCAACTTGTTTTTTTATTCATGGTGTTCCCTCACAGCAATAGAAAATCTACCTAACACAAGGGCATTTACACAATTGAGGTTACTTTCCGCTGGACTGAGAGTGAGGTCCCAGATGGAGGAGTTGGAGAAAGGTCTGAAGGAGCTGAGGGAATTTGCAGTCCCATGGAGGGAACAAGAGCATCAATGGGCCCGCCCCCCCCCCCCACCGGTCGTCCTGGAGTTTGGACCACCAACCAAAGAATACATATCTATGGACCCATGGTTCGGACCGCATATATGCCAGAGGATGACCTTGATGGCCATCCGGGAGAGAGGAGAGGCCCTTGGGCCTGAGGGTGTTAAAGGCTCCAGTAAAGGGGATTGTCAAGGTGGGAATATGGGGATGGGTGGGCAGGTGGGTGGGAAGTGAAATTCCCTCATAGAGGCAGGGATGGGGAGGGAATAGGGGGTTTCCAAAGAGGAGACCCAGAAAAGGGGAAACATTGGAAATGTAAATAAAGTATCAAGAAAATAAAAAAAAAGAAAAGAAAAAAAAAGAAATCAAAAATTAATAAGTTGGTTGAAAAGCATGTATTGCTATCAAATAGATAAATCAAGCTTCTCTTTGTTCCATATTTATCTATAAGCAAGGTGTCTTCTGCTTACCATAAACCATGAAACCATACAGAAGTATACATCTCTCCACTCCATAAGCTATACAATGTATTAACAAATTGTTCTTACCTTCCATAAGTCCTCAGAGAACCCTGGAGAAGAGGAGACAGAATGTAATAACCAGAGGGCATGGGTGGTTTCCTCTGAATCAGCTGAACAAAGCTTCTATAAATGCACAGAGACTTGAGCAGCATAGACAGAGCCTTCAGGAATCTGCACCAGGTCCTCTGCATATATACTATAGCTTTCAGCTTAGCACTGCTATGGGAATACAGAGTGTGTGAATGAATAATTCTCTGATTCTTTTTCCTTCTCTTGGAGCTCTTTTTCTTCTGTTGGCTTGCCTTGTCTAGCCTCAACATGTTTGTTTTTGTTTTATCTTATATTTTATTTTGTACTGTTTAATTGTTATCTCCTAGAAATGAGATATTTCTAGTGAGAGACAGACAGGGAGGAGATCGAGAGGGAAGGGAAAGTGGGAGGAAATGGGAGGAGGGGAGGGAAGGGAAACTGTAATCAATACCTATTGCATGAGAAATGAATCTCTTTCTAATAAATGAAAAAAAAAAACTTTTAAAAAATGGAATTGTTTGTACCTGGGATCATATAACCAATTTGTGCATTCTTCTCTAGAGAAAATTTCTTTCTAAAATTTCAAGAGTTAAAAGAGTATAAAAATGCAACTAAAATAAACCAAATTGTTCTTGCAATATATATTTTTTAAACTTCTGTCAACATGAGACATTTATTTTAAGATATTTGAAATGTTTCCAGTGAAATATGTTTGTAGTTTTGAATGAAAAATAGTTATAATTAAATATTGTAACTAAATTTCATGTGAATATAAGAATCAGGTAACTTCTAAACTCAGCAAATAATAAGCATTTAATTCAATGCAAAGAGTGTGGATTGTAAACGTCTTTCTCTGTCCGTCAAACTAAGTAGGAGGGATAACTGAAAGAACTGGCTGCAGCATCTGCTGGTAATGGAGTCCTGGCTTGGTTTCTGTTGTTATGACAAAGCACTGACCAAAAGCAATTCAAGGAGAAAGAGTTCATCTAGCTAACTGCTCATTGTCCATCACCGAGCAAAGACAAAATACTCTTAGAAGCTTTATATGGTATATCCAACAACTGAAGGCAAAATCTGTCCACCTTAAGTGAGCAACTAGCGTTGGTTCATCCCACACAAATGAGATCCTATTTATAATGTTAAAAGTACACCCATGTAGGTGAGACTTCATGGATACATCTGTAAATACAAGGATATATATTTAGAAGAGTTCCTGTGATCAGCCTGAAATAACGTACAGGATGAGCAGAATGTGTTTATATATATTTAGCTATATATTATGAATATATGAACAAAATAACATAGGCTATGAATTTAAGAGAAGCAAAAGCAGGAGGTGGGGTGGGGCTTAAGGGAGGAAAGTGGAAAGATCAAAATTATATAATTTTATTTTAAATAAAATTATAAAAGGAAAAAGTGTAAGAAAATATCTAAGCATAAAACCAGAATGCAATATTCTGCTGAGAGAGGAGCAACTCTGAGAGAAAGCTGACTCTTTCGGAAAATCTGGCAGATTCAACACATTCCATTCATGTCACCAAGATAATAGTAATAAGTCCTCGTGTAAGAGACTTGTGAGACATAGTACCCTTGCTAGTTGGACTGATCATTTGTGCTTTCTAATTGGCTTTGTTGGAGGCTAATACCCCCTTGTCATGTCTATGGTGAAGGGGACATCTACATCTCCGGCTATGTTGTCTCCTCAGGATAGACTCTGGGTTCCTACAGACACTGGGAAACAAAAAGGTATTTTTATTTAGTAATCACATCTCAAATCACACCTCAGTCATCAAGGAAACAATTCTCCTGTTGGAAAGCTAGTTCGGGGTTTATTTAGCTTTGAAGAAGATTCACATATATTTCAAAGAAATAGAGAAAGAGGGATCGAGTTTCTATAGTAAATACTCTGAGAAAAGGTGAGTAGGAGAGAATTGAATCTTACGTTTCAATTTAAATTTACCCTTAAAATTGCAACCTCATAACTTGTGTGAATGAAGCAACTGTTTTACTAGCAAATATAATCGTGTATATATTATGTTTAACAGTTCTACATACCATTTGTTATATAAATATATACATACATAATAAATACGTGCATTTTAAAGAAGATTAAAAGAGTAGCATTATTCAGTCCTGACATATGGAAGGTTAAAAGAAACTTGGCGTAATTGCTTCCAGCACAATATGTAATAGTATAAAACTATCCCATTAAAACAGCAATATTAAGTCTGGCTAAACTCGTAGTAGCAATTCAGAGATAAATTAATACTTGTTAATTCAACAGAGCACTCTAATGAGCTACAAGAATGGAGGTGGGTAGGATTTGGGCTTGTTGCTTCAATAGCAGCTCTACATTTGTCGTCACTCACATTTGGAAATTCAGCATCTCTTGAAAAAATACAGTAAGTCTAATTGCCAGGCTCATTGGGGTCTTACCTACTTGATTAAACCTTATGGAAAGGTCTTGTGGGGGATTTCCAAGCTGTTCAGTTGTTAATAAGCTTGTATTAAGCTATTCCCCTTGAAGTACAAGCAATGCAAAGACATAAGGGACCTAGTCATGGGATAGTATTAAAAAGTGTCTAGTGAGCTTCTTAATTAAAGGAACGAGTCTACAATGCAGTCAAGATAGGAAGAATTTTTTAGAAGAATGCCACTGTTATGTTATTTCAAACTCCAGGCTTCTGTAATGGAAACATGAACATTTATTGCTTCATTTTATTAATAAGTATTTTCACGCAAATATGAAATTACCCTGTGAAATAAGGTTCTTTGTCAGAGTAACCAAAATCCTAAGAAAAATGAGCGTGAGGCACATGAGGGGGAAATTTTCCCTTTATCATAGCCTTCACCTTGATGGCAATTAAAAGCTAGCAATAAAACACTGAGTGGCAAACACCCAGCAGGATTTATTAGGCCAAGTTAAACATATTTAAGCATGCTCTTGCTGTTTCTTGTGTGGAATATTGCAATATACCCGAGCCCTCGGGGTCATCTTTTAAGAGGTCAGGTTTAATCTAACTTCCTCTACAAAAATTGCTATACTGACTGCACCCATTGAATTTGTTCTCTGAAATAATCCCTGGTGATCAGTCAGAGCCTCACAGTTTAGGAATTGTTGCCTACAGTCGAATATTGTTCTGTAATTGTCTTTACTTCCAAAGTAGAATTCAATTCCTCAAAGCCTTCTCTTAATCTTCCGTTCACAGGTAAATTATTTCAAATTGATCCAATCTTTTGAACATCATTAAGATATTCTTATTAAACCACACAAATCCTCCACTTTCCTTTCATGTCGGACTTTAATGTTTGTTGCAGGCACAAAGCTCTTTTGTAGACTGATTATAATTTCACACTTGTTTCTAAGATAAGAGCAGATATTCGAGTCAAGTTGAACTTCTGTATTCTATCCCATTTTCACTTGCATTGATGCTGAATCATTTATTTACATTATCTTTATCATATAGTTGGATATTGTTTTGGTTTGGCTGCTGCCTTTCTTATTTCTGGGAATATTAGCTTCTAGTGAGCATCTGTTACAGATGGACATTCTTCTAGTTTCTCAGAATCACGGCCCTTCACTTCATCCAGAATGTCACAAGTTGGAGTTCACATTGACTAACCAGTGAAAAGGAAGATGCCCGGAGTCGATAAGATGCACTGAAGTGTGAATTTACTGAAGGAAGTTCAAGAGACATGTTAGCGCTGAGGTTTAGAACTGCCCGTGATGAAGAGTGACTGCTATTGAAGACAGAATGTATAATAAAAAATTACCAGCCAATTACAGAATTTTCTCTACTAGCTGTCAAAATAATGGTATGAACATGGACAGACTGAGCACTATGTCCAGCTATTATAGGCTCCGTTCAAGAGGTATGCCTGTACTCTCCTCCTAGTTAAGAATCTGAATACAATCTGCTTACAAACTCTGCTCCTCAATCTAGCCTTTTTGTTCACTCCAAGCTCCAAGATGCACCACATGTTTGCTGCCCTCACTGACAAAGGCCAAGGTGAATCTGAATCATCACTTCTTGGAAATTGATGCTTCAAAATCAGAAGCAGAGGCTGAAGAGATTCCTCAGTGGTTGAATCTCTATTGCTCTTACAGAGTACACAGATTTGGGTCTCAGCAGCCATACTGGGTGCTCATAGCTTCCTATAACTCCAACTCCAGGGAATATAATACCATCCTCTGGTCTATTTGGGCACTGGCACTCAGGTATACGTGCCCATACATAGACAGAGACATGGAAACACATATAAAAATAAATATCTTTTTAAAAAATAGAATTAGGTTATTTTGACTAATTATTAGGGGATCGAGAATCAAGGACCCACTAGTTTACATACTCAGATAACTATTGGGCACTTTTCTTTATTTTTTTCTTGTTAAATTTTGATGAGATAGTTTTGTTTCATCCTATTACTTTTTGTTATATTTTTAAAAAGTTAATGAATGAAATAATTAATTAAAACTTAGCCATAGGGTAAAAATTAACACCTGATCTGTCACTTATACCTGCTGGGATGAGGAAAATCATACAAACACTAAACTAAACATGATAAAACACTTATTGCAAAAAAAAAAACCATTTTTCATACAATATAATGTGATCACAGTTTCCTTGACCCCCAATTCCCCCCAAATTCTCCCTACCTCTTTGTCCACCTAATTCCAAGCCTTCTTCCTCTCTTTCTTCCTCTCTCTCTCTCTCTCTCTCTCTCTCTCTCTCTCTCAATCAGGCAATTTTAAAAATTAGTAATTGAAGAAGCACAACACACACACACACACACACACACACACACACACATACACACACATCCCATAAAAACACAAAATTGGAAAACATAATATGTAATCAAAAGATCATTAAGGAAAAGAATAGCTAAAATATTGTGAGTCAAAATTATTGTGGTGGCCTGAATAAAAATGGCCTCCACAAGTTTTTGTATTTGAATGCTTAGTCATCAGGGAGTGGAGACCTTTTAAAGGATTGGAAGGGTTAGGATTAGGTGTAGCCTTCTTGCTTTGAGATTTCTAAAGCCCATGTGTAGTGCTCTCTCTCGCTCTCTCTCTCTCTCGCTCTCTCTCTCTTTGGTTTATGGATAAAGATATTGCTCTCAATTACCTCTCTAGCTTCATGCCTGTCTACTGACATGCTCCCTGCCATGATGATAATGGACTAAGCCCGTGAAACTGTAAGCAAGCTCCCAATTAAATGAATTTTTAAAAATAAGAGTTGCCGTGGTCATGGTGTGTATTCAGAGTGTTAAACACTGACTAAGACAAATACAATTCATTTCATTTTGTGTAGGCCATATGCTGATGGACACAGGGAATGCCCTTAATTATTGTTTGTATGCCCACTGAAGACCCCATTGAAGAAAACTAATTTTTCCTTTGTGAACAATTGTCAGTTGGAGAGAGCTTCCTGGTTAGGGCTGGGAGCTTGTGTCCACTTCCTCTCTGAACCTTAGGACCCAATGTCTCTTGAACCTGTATAGGCCCTTGGATGCTGCCATAGTCTGTGTGAGCTTGTCTCTGTGAGCACATGAGCTACATTGTAAATTTTAAGTTATATTTCTAGCGTCATTCTCCATAAAGTTGTTTCTATACGTAGTTTAGCTTTTAAAAAATCTTTTCTTGGTAATGTCATACACGAACTTGATGCATTTATATCATTCCCACTTCCGATTCCTCCCTCTAACTCCTCCCTCACCCCTTCAGAAGCTAATATAATTGGGCCAAGTTTTAAAACTACTGGAGAAAGAAAAGCTTATCAAACCTTTATCCAGTTTTGTAAATTTATATATTGTAATGTCTCTCTTGTCCTGTTTGGTTTGTTTCCATCCTTCTACTCCTGTTGTTACTGTCCTTTTGTTTCTATTTTATATAACATATGCCTTTTCAATTTTTCATAATGTATTGATATATAAACAACGTTGGCTTATTAAATAGGATGATCGTATTTTGTATGAAATGATAATAAAGCCTGGTATGATATTCTATTAAACAAATATAAATTGAATTTTGTATGAGAAATGTCATATCCTTCCACAAACAACTTCATAGCCTCATGTGGCGACGTGACCGACAGACAAGCTATTCTCACTACACAGTGGAAAGATAAGCCCACAGACTTGGTAGAATGATGGTACAAAGAATTTCCCAAGCAAATTTAGAGAATAAGGTAAAATATCCTGGAAAAGCCTCAGAACATTGACAGATAAATAGGCAAAGTTAAGATATTTCCAAAAGAAACAGTCAGAGTTCAGAGGCAAGAAGCCACCATAGAAAACGTTACATCTTGATTACTGTGCTACAAAGTCTGGCTACTTCACTCTGAATCGTTTTCAGCCTACTTTTTCATTTCAAAATTAACCTGTTGAAATCACCTAAATCATGGCCATACTAGGGCCTAATTCCTTAACCAACAATGTGCTGGAGAACCTCCTGATGACATCTTTGAAATAGACTTTAACCTGCATAGAAGTCAGCTTGTCCTACCAATGATCATTTGATTTCAACAGCTCTGAATTCCCTGTGCTGAACATAATACTTTCCTCCCCCAATTACTATATATCATATGAAAAGACTATACTCGTTCAAAAGAATTCCCAAGTTTTCCCTTTGACACCCAGTCTCCCAATAGCTTCTCACCTCATGGTCAATTCTCTGATAATAGTAAATCTGGAACTTCTTATTCCAGGCCTCCTTTGTATAGTCTCAAGAAAACTTTGTGCAAAAACTGATGTCACAGTATTTATTCTCCTAGAACAAGAAAAACTTAGTATCATTATTTCAAAAATAGAACAAGATTAAATAGAAAATGACTCTTCTACTAATATAGTACATCATGAGTAAATAAAGTTATAATCCATTATAAAAAGAATAAATAAATAGTAGAAAACTTACAAATTTCAACTCAAAAAGCATTTTTCCTTACCTACTGATATTATCATAAAGCAAAAATATTTTAAAACTATTAGATTATTTTTCCTAAAACCTCTTACCTCATGGAGTCTTTTGTCCTACAAAGACACCAAGAAGATATGCTTTGTTTTTCTCCTTGAAAAAGACATCTTGCTTGAATTTGATTTGTATATGAATGAAACATCCAACATGCTAATTTCCTGGTTAATATTCCCCTTTGGCAGGAACCAGCAAAGGATAATTGGCAGTAATGCGATTCAAACTTACTTGAATTCGTAGCTGTTAATTGAACCTTCACTTTTAGTAACTCTGCATTGAAGCATAGAAATAAATTTATTCGCATAAGATGTTCTCAAATCTCCCTCGGAAAAAATAACTGGTGGTCTGGGGAACATCCCATATCCTCTTTCCCATCTGGAATCAAGGGGATCAACTCTAAATAACCTCTGGTATTGTCTTCTAATCTCAGGGTGTGATGATTATAGGATGGGCCATTCACCTATTTATCTCTTAAGGAAAGGAGAGCACAGTCAGTCACAAAGCAAGTAAAAGTCATTAATCCAAGAAGGGGACTTTGAACTAATTTCAGTGAATGATGAACATAGTCAAGAGGTGATTTTAAATTGTAATGATGAAGAAAGCAATTGGACCTATGCAGATTTGAGAAGTTGTACTGGGAAAAATAATGAGAAAAGAGGATTCTTAATCACATTCACAAAAGAATTATAGGAATACATAATTAAAGCAATGATCATGAGTTATAAACTCTGGGCGAGATATCTTTCAAACATCACCATAAATAGAATAAGTAGCAAAGAGATACTGTCTTCTCTGTGTTATGTACAACTAAAGGGAGACTGGCCGGGATTGGGCCATTTTGCTAGGGCCGGCAAACCAAACCAGTTGTCATCTCTTGGAGGCCTGCTCCTTTCTGAAGACGAGACTGAGGGAAAGTGGATCTGGGAAGAGGGAAGGTTGAGTGGAACTGAAAGGAATGGAAGGAGGAGAAATGAGTCCGGATGTGTTATATGAGAGCTGAAATCTACTGTCATAAATAGACAGACAGACAGACAGGCAGACAGAAAGTCAATCACTCTTAAGTTTCATATCATCAAGCAAAAAACAACTTGTATATCTGGCCCTGAAAAAAACTAGGAGATAAGCAATAGGCAGCTCCCTAAAGAGGATAGTATTAGTATTAGTCTGTGTGATAAGGACATCCATCTGCTTTTATCCTTTAAGACAAAACCTACTCTGAAATGAACACTTTTCTTTCCTCATAATATTGCAGCTTTTTTTTTGTCTGTAAAGCCAATCTTCTCTGCTGTGCTTAATGGCTGACATGTTATAAATAAAAATTAACAATACATTTAAGCTAAATTTATTGTAATTTTGTCCCGTGACATTTCTTATTAGTGATAGTAATTTCACATAGAAACCTAAGAAGACAATTAGCAAGTGGAGAAAATACCCAGATTGCATAGATATACGTGGGCACTGGGTAAGTAAAAGAGGAATCAGGAAATTTTAGTGGTACAAATTATAGATAAATAAAAGACTGTAATATATTTTAATGCGTTATGAAGAAAGATCATTAGGTATGATTTTATACAGGACTTCATTTTTTAGAGAAAATGTAAAGAAAACCAAGTGTTTTTGGGAAATGTAAATATTGAAGAAGGAAAATTCAGTTTTCTCCAATGGAGTCTCATTAGGCATATAAAGCACACCTCAGGGCAGGCCCCATGCACAGAAATAGCTGGCCAACACAAAACAAACTCAATGGTATTTTGTGGACTTTGTCTTTCATTTTCCTGTGTGTGTGTGTGTGTGTGTGTGTGTGTGTGTGTGTGTGTGTATGTGTGTGTGTGTGTGTGTGTGTGTGTGTGTGTGTAAAATACTCTGAAAGACAATTAATATTCATAATGCACACCAGATGCCCTGTACTCTGTAGATACCTCTAACATAAAGTACGTATTCCTATGGCTCCAGTTTGCAAATGATCCAAGAAAAATACAACAAGTAAACATTATCATACAAATGGTGGCAGAGCTGTGGTTCTGGACCTTGTTATTCATCTTTTCTGCGTTCAATGGCTGCATCTTTAAAAAGATGGCTATATCCAAGGCTATATAGTATCCTGCAAAGGAATTTAACAAATAACTTTAAATAGATAAGGGAATCAGGTAACCTAGCATGCCAGATTTTAAATTGTATTTTTTCCTCTTCCCAAGTGGAATCCAGTGTGATCACAGGCCTCACATAAATCTCAGCACTGATAGGGAAGCAATTTAAACCAGTCTAGTAACAGGTGAGGGACCACTTAGTCAAGCTACATGCTCACAAGTAATCTAGACTTGATGAAATCTACCCCAGAGCACGAGAAACTACTGATTAACTCTCAGTGCCATTATCTATTATATTTAAAGACTCACTGAGGAGTGGTGAGACTCCAGATGTCGAAGCAAATACAAACATATTAGCCACAATACTCAAAAACAAATAAATAACATTATCCTTAGGAATTGTCATCTCATATACTGAGAGAAGGAACTGCACAGTCTCTGAAGCAGTAAAGGGAGGAATCTCTACCCAAAACTGACACAAATGTGAAGTAATGAGAAGAGCTAAAATACATTGATCAAAAGGGATGATGGGTCTCAAAGGTACAGACTAACTCCCTTCTTAAAGTACAAGCTAAATGTACTGGACAGAGTATCGAAGGATAAATGGGGCAAATGCAGGTGAAATGGTTAACTCTAAGGATAATTTCAATATAACGTCACAAGTAATTTTCCCTGAAAAGTATTATTATTTTTTCACTGACTCATTTGTGTTCACATCAAGCCTAAATCCAAACCACTTGAATTGCCCAGACAGCAGTAATGGTCAGTAGCATGTGATAGACAGCAATGGTAGTAAGAGATGGAGCTATGAATTCATGGTTGATTAATTCATTTACAGATTGACTTGGGGTTTTTATTACTGTGATGAAACACCATAAACAAATTGGGGAGGAAGATATTCATTTGGCTTATATTCCTACACTCTCTGCTATCATTGAAGGAAGTCAAGGCAGGAACCTGGAGGCAAGAACTTTTATAGAGGCCAAGGAGGGGTGCTGCTTACTGGCTTTTCTAATCCTGCATTCTTTTAGAATCCAGAACTACCAATCCAGGGATGGAACCACACATATGGTCAAGGCCCTCTCCCATTAAATGAAATTGAGGTTCCCTCCTTTCAGGTAACTCTAGCTTTGTCAAGTTCACATAAAACTGTAGGTTGAGTTCTTGCAAAATCTACTTTAATTAGGTTTCTTAAATTCTTCAACCTGCCTTCTAACACACTGACCAAAAGTAGCAAAGAAAGAAGGCTAGTAGGAATAAGGGGTGGTAAACCTGTTTAGAAGTAGTTTGAAGGGTGATTCCAATCTTTGTTGTAATGATATCAGCAGTCCAGTCCAATAGCAAAAACTAAACATTAATTAGTAGCAGCAGGTCAATCAAGCAGAAACTGCAAGGTTCTACCAAACTGGCACAACTCTGTGGAAATGGCATGAAGCAGCTGGAATACCAGCAGAAGTTCTCTGGTCGTCTCTCTACAAAGTAACAGCAAGCAAAGATCAGGAAGAAATCAAAGCAAACCAATGCAAGAGTGTCATCAGCAAAGACCAACATCACCAAAGCTCAAAAATGATCAGGAAAGAGTAGTTGCAAGGCAAACTAATGCAAGAGTGCCATCCACTATCGATTGGGTTATACTTAGTCTTTCCAAAGAAAACTATCCAGCACATGGATTCATATTTGATGGTGATATTAAGAAGTAATGTCACCTTTATAAAGTAAGGAGGAATGAGATCATCAGAAGGAATGACCTTGAGAAAAACCTTGACCCTCACTTCCTCTGTCTAGATGCTTCCTAACATAAGCAGGTTTGCTCTGACATGTACCCACTACTATGATTTTCTGATTCAAAATAGGCCCAGAAACACCACAACCCACTATCCATCAACTGAAACTTCTTAAACAATGGGCCAAAATAAATCCTTCCTCCTTTAATTTGAAGACCTGAGGCATTTTGTCACACTACCAAAAAGAAGGTAATGCATAAACCATAGCTTTTGTCATCCCAAAAGAGGTTTACCAGCACTTCATTGCTCTAGAATTGTTACAGAGTAGCTCCAAGAAGGTAAGTCAAAACCTGATCTTATAACCACAACATGAGTGAATCTAGACAGTCACATTGATGTTAATTTATTGCTAGGAATCAAGTTGCTTACTAAAAACTAACTTGATAAAAACTAAATTTGGGAGAAGTCAGTGAATCATTTTAAAATGACACTTCATTCACATATTGGCCTTATGAATTGTATCCCTTGTTTTACTATAATAAATACAATGCTAAAATTGAAATTCCCATGGCTTTTATTACTCAGATTTTAAGATTAGTGAATGATTATTCCTTCAAAAGATTGCTTAGAATGTCAGACTTCTCATGCAATTATAAAATAATACAGTCTAAAGACATATTATTTAACAGTATCAACAAAGAAAACATATTGCTTTAGGAAATAATTTAAACCTCCAAACAGAGATAAATGTTTTGGGTTTTGTTCTTGGTGGTGGTGGTGGTGGTGCTGGTGCTGGTGGTAGTGGTAGTGGTGATGGTGATTTTGCATTTTGTCCCAAAGGAACCAAATCTAAACACTAATTCTTTTCATTTTCTTTAGTAGAATGCATCATTTTAAGTCTATGATGTGATTATGGGCTGTGATGTCCTGTTATTTCCTGGGTACATTTTTAAGAACTTAAGGTTGGTAGCACACAATGGTATTAGAATTTTTCAAAGTAGAAGTTTGTGAAAAGTACTCAATTTCATACTGCAGCTCAATTCTATTAGAAAACTATGGGCAAATATTATAATATTGAAAAGAAAATCACGAAGGCAGGAAAGGTGTTCAGAAATACTGTGGCCCACACTAAAACATCAGTCAATAGTACATTGTAACAGGACTCTCTGTGGTGATAGAATTGTTTTAAAAACCAGCAGCCACAGGTGACATCAAACACTTGAAAGGAGAAAATGCACATTTAATGTTACTAAAATTGAATTAATTTACATTAAATCTTAAATATCTCTATATGGCTAATAGCTACTGTATTTACTATTGCACTTAGACCAAGGAAATGTGTGCATTCTTAAGTGGCTATGTGTTTATATTCATGCAGAAACTATAGAGAAACAGGATGATATAAGTTTCACTTGTTGCCTTTATATGTGAATTACAAACCAGCACATTCTCATGACTATGGAGAGTTATGAACCACTACTCTCTCCATATACCTGACTTGTGTTCTATATGTTGTAAAATCAGTAAGAAGTCAGCCTTTCAGACTTGTGAAGGATTATAAAGTTTAATATTTGTTGTATACTTAGTGACAAACAGTAAAGAGGCAATGCACTCTTGATGTCTAAATAATGTTAGTGACTCTGTGATTGCAGTAGTACATCTTTTCCCCTTCTTTTCTTTTTGTTTTGTTCTAGTGTTATTTATTTATTGATACTAAACATGAAAACCTTACAAGCACATAGTCAGTGAGTATTCTTAGTAAAGGCCTTACAGGCACAAATAAATCATATTTAAACTATCTTGTATATAACTTATTTTCCTTCAGTCAAATAACTAGAAATTAGTCTTTCACTTGCACTAGTCATTTTGTTCCATGTTTCCCTGATATACATCAATTTAAAGTTAATGTGCATAAAGTCTACCACAGAATTTTAGACAAATAATTGTTTTACTTTTTGAACTAGCAGTTCCTGACTAGCTAACGCCTTTAAGGTTGATGATCTCTTATTTACACACATCATTATGCTCGGTGATTCATACAAAGATACAAGATGCCTAAATACATTTTTTTTTCAAAATCTATATAGCTACTTAAAAAGTAAAGCCATTATTAAAAAAAATCAAATGTCAATATGTCATTAATATTAAGAGAAATGAGGCTGGTAAGGCTCAATATATGATGGTTTTTTTCCTTTGACATTTAACCCATCATATTAAAAACTTCTTCAAAGGAAAGAAATATCAGCTTGTCACCTGGAGATCGAAATTGAGCAGCTCTGAGACAAACTGCTGTTTCTTCCCCATGATGAAACTCATAGAATGGACAAAAATGTCAGGGCAAAAATAGACCATCTGGGAAAAAAAGCCATCCGTGACAGAGGGATAGCTATTGATATAATTACAACTAAAAATCATTTAAAAGCCAGTTATTTCTCCCAGTAGCACATGAGGCACACCTACCATACTGATTTATATTGTGAAATACACAGGTAAGAACAAAATGCAAGACGTTGGCAGGTCAGATGGCAAAGTACACAGATCTTATCAGGGAAATTGCTAAAACAACAAGATTAACAGAGCACTAAATGCATCCTCTAACTAGAACTTTCATTTCTGTACAATTTAAAAATTATTTTTGGATAAACAGTAACAGAAGCAGTAAGTCTCAGATACATCAATTGCGCTTAAAAACATCCTCCAAAGAAAAAGTGAACATAGTAAAATATTGGACTTTTCATTATGTACAAAACAGAAGAGTGTGAATTTAAGCAAGGTTTACTAAATGCAAGTATTGTTAGCCACTGGCTACTCATACTTTTAACTGCATTTAGTGCTACATGTTGTGAAAATCATTAGCTACTTCTCTGGATGCAATTGCATAGAAGTTACATTGCATTACTATGAAATAAGGTTTTAATCTTGACATATTTGAATAAAAACTAGTTATATTTAAATTTTTTACTTAAGAGTTATGACAATGCTTTTTTAAAAATTCAAATAAGGTAAAGGCAAAATCTAGTATGGTATCAAAATATGAATATCCTATTATATGATACACCTGGTATGTCAATCTGGCAAACTAATTACTTTTGCAAATTAATTAGATTTAGATTTCAATAGGAAAATAAGGGAAAAGGGAATATAGATTATTCATAAACTAGATCACAGAAAGTCACAATTATACAACATTAAAATGTGTAACATGTTATTTTACTCAAGTTTGACCTAAACTTGATCTGTTTTAGTTTAAATGCAGTGACCATATTAGCTACTTATAGAAGAGCATGTTTGTGTTACATACATTTGTTGGCACATACTTCACATATGCTTTTCATACCTGATGACATTGTGAATATACACAGACAAATTGCTTTCATCAGCTGGTGGGATCCAGGCCATAGTCAAACATATTTAGTACTTTAAAATGTACGGGCACAGAACGTTAAGCCACAGTGCTTAGTGATCTACGAAGTTTTAAAAGGATTCTCAGGAGGAGAACTTTAGAATTGAAAGGGATCTGTTTATGATGGCTAATTGTCCTCATGCACGAAATTAATCATAACTTAGCATGATCCAGTCATCCCTCAGGGATCAAGGAAACTCATTCCAGGAACTCCTACTGATACCTATGTCTGTGCCTTCGTCGTTCCGTGATAAAAAATGGCATACTGCTTGTATAGGACATATGCATATCTTTCAATATTCTTGAACGTATTTGTGGACTACTTACAATATCTAATACAATACGAATGCTGTGTGATTAGTTGTTATACTGTACTTTCTTTAAGAAATAATGCCATTTAAAAGCCTTACACGGTTAGTGTTTGTCCAATATTGTTAAATATTTTCTAACCACAGTTCACTGAATCTGAGTGTGCAGAACTTATAAATACTGTGGTTTCAAATATGTCAAGTAGCCACTGAGGCCATGACATCAAATAACTAAACTGAAGGTATTACATGAAATGAGAAACGTCTTCATTATTAATTTGAAAGGGTACCATTTGATGTTATTTTATGCTCTGTGTATTTCTCCTTGAGTCCTTCTTTGCATATGTAGTCAACAACAGGTGCTTTATTTTTATGTTATCATATAATCTTTTTCAACATTACACTTTTGCTAAAACAATAATGCTTTATTTAATCATTATGATGACTACTGTGTGATAACTATTTCTGTGTTCATTTGCCATTGAGTCTCTAACACCGGAAGTGTTGTTTGCATGTACTAAAAGATGCGAACAACACACTTTGCTTTTATTTATTTCTCTACTACATAGTTAGGTGGACGTTAACTCTGTATTTCCACAAATATAGACATGCCTCTGCTTCGAACTGGTGAGCATTTTTTTTTTTTCATTTTTGAGAACACTTAAGCAGTTGGCAAAGGCTGCAGAGCCTATGTTCCTACAAGCATAACATGACACGTGAATCAATTATTCTTCTATGTTCTTATCAACAACTGGGTGCACCCTTCTTTTCCATTTTGTGAAGGTAATGAATAATGAAGGTGAGTTTATTTTCATGTGATTTTGGGTTTTGCCTTTGATTATTAAAGAGGTTTCACATCGTTGCAAATAACTTTCAGTTATATAATCTTATATGACATCTGCCATTTTTCTTATTAATTTTCTCATCTGTTTGAGTTGCTTGAAAGATATTCTCTGTATAGTTTTGAGATTAAAGTCTTAGGAAGTGATGTTTTCCAACCTATCAGTAACCTGTGAATATGTACTATGATATTCTGAGTTGAAAAAATCTTGAATTTTGTACAGATAAATCTATTTCAGCTAATGCCACATAAATGGTCTGTAATGAATCCTCCCTCCCCATCTTTTAGTTTTTGTCACTGACATTTAAATCACTAATCAATCTAATGTTTTCCTTTGCCTATGCTGTGAAATAAGAAGCCAAGTTTGGTTTTCTGCAGTGTGTTCTCCACAATGATTTATAAACTGTCCAAACATTTGCCATTGCAAATAATAATACTGCCACCATTTTTTAGTGCCAAGGGGGGAAAAGAGTGTTTTTTAATTTTACTTTGTAACATTCATTATTTGATGGTTTCTTTCTATTTTCTTTTCATTTATTCTTCTCACATACAATGCATCCCTATGACCATTTCCCTTATAATTAAGTAATCCAATTCCTTTCTTTGGCTTTGTAATACTTGTATAAAGCTTTGCAGAGATATCCTGTTTCAAATTTGTCCACTAAATTGTTTTATAAGTATTAATGTGCACTCCAGTTCTCAAAATCTTTTATTAGATAATATGATAAATACTTTGATTTTAAAATTAATTCATAAAAATACATTTGTTATTAAAGATAAATATATCTGTACATTTATCAAGTTTTTCTTTCCCCCTTTATTACAATTACAAATTTTAAATCCTATAGATTTGCATATTCTTTCCAAAATTAAAGTCTACATGACTTTTTATTGTTATTGTTAATATGACTTAATAATTTTTATTTTTATTTAAAACTATTTTGAGAATTTTATACATGTATACTGTATTTACATAATTTTTACTTCTTGGTTTACCCCTTTTAACACCTCCCATGTCCCTCATTCCCACTCAAATTCATGACCTTTTCTTCTTTAGTTATTGTGTGTGTATGTGTGTGTGTGTGTGTGTGTGTGTGTGTGTGTGTGTGTGTGTGTCCATTTAAGGAGAGCTGCTTAGAATTGAATGACCTACCAGGAAGGAAATCCCTAGAGAAGTCTGGCTCCCTCATTTCATTGCCTGTAATTCTTCATTTAGAGAAAAAGCCTTAATTAATTCTCTAATTCATGTTGACATGTCAGTTGGTGTTCTCATTGTGGAGGTCATGTTAAATGATATTTTTGATATTTCGTGGTTTCAGCTTTTCTGTTCTATATAGAAGATAGTTTCTCATAGCAAGTGTCCTGATCCTCTTGACATTTTTCTGCCTGTTCTTCAATGGTTCCTCATCACTAGGTATAGAGACTGTGTTGTAGATTAGGCCAGTTGGGATTGGCTACCTCACAGTCAGTACTTCTCTGCAGTCTGACCAGTTGTGTCTTTCTGTAATGCTCTCATCTATTGCAGTAAAAAAAAAAATGTTTGTCTAATGGACAGTGAGAGTTTGACTTGTCTGTAGGCATAAAGATAAGTATTTATAATACAGTTAGAATTTATAGTGATTTATGAAAGCAGCAGTAGTAGGTTCTCCTCTCAGGTTAATGATCAAAGACTAGGTATATAGTACCATACATGAATTCCTTCCTATTAATCAGACATTAAGTCCAATTAAAAGTTATTGGTCATCTATTAAATATAAGTTCCCCTGTTGACTATTGGGGATATCTTGACATTGGACAATGTTTGGCCTTATAGATTTTACAACTGGGTAGGCTTCATAATTGCTTTTTCTTCCTTGGCAGCATGCATTACAGCTTAGGATACTAATAGAGCTTGTCTTCAAGGAGAATGCTTCAAAGTCAGTTCCAGCTCCTTTGCTTCAAGTTCTGAATCTAAAGTGTGTGTTGTATTTAACAGTAGGATATTACTTTCAAGTTCTGGGAGGCAATAATAATACCTTATGTGATTTTGAAAAATTCTTCAACCTAAGATGTTATACCTGAATTCATACTGCTTTTTTAAAATTTCTGATAATTCACATTTACTTGTCTTCAAAAGAATTAGCTGTAATCTTTAGATGTAGTTAAATATAATAATGAAAATCAAACTCAATTATTGTAATAATCAAATCTAATGTGTCTGAAATTAATCTTTAAATATGGTGCTTATTATAATTTTATATAAGTTTTAAATTCATTAAGAACCGTTTCTCTCAATTTTCTGATAGTTTAAAAAATACACATTTTAAGTCGAATTCAACTTCATAAATTGTTTCAATATTTAAAAGAGATTATAAACTTTAAGAAATTCTGGCAAGAATCTTTTGAAATATTTATGTGATTCTTCTGTTACTAATGAACGAATTACATTGGCAAATTTTATGAAGTGAAAATATCTCTTCCTGAAACATATTTTATCATAACTTGTGTTTTATTATATTTGAAATCTAATAACTCTATAAAATGGAATGTTCATATTGGACTGATTCTATCCCATCATATGGAAGATGATGGTGCAAGAATAGGTGTTGGCCACTCTTATTAGTCACAGAAAGCTGAACAATTCAAAACCCATGTGTGCTTGGTGTATTACCCTTAGCTGAACACACATGCAATTAGAGAAAGAAACTGAGTAAGGATGAAAACTGAGAAGTGTTCAAGAAGCTGTATATCTGCTCTATGTGCCACAGAAGCCTGTGAGATGTTATAGTGATAGAAAAGAAGTTTCTGAACTAAGCGGACAAAAAAGTACTGGGTACTAATATATATAAATCCTCCATTAGCCGTGGCAGGGGCATGGCTGTTCCTGATGAGCTCAATATGGACCACATGAAAATTAAATTTGGCTAGGATTTTAAGTGGTGCCAAGAGCCAAGTAACACCAAGGGATTTAAGTACTCAACTCAAGAACTTAAGAGAATGGATGTTTTGTTCTTCCCCAGAAATGCAGTCAATTCTCTCACTAATGGCTTTCAGTGGACTCAAAATTATTTGCATAAGAGACTGAATAGAGTGTATATTCTCTAGTGCCAGAGATGTAAGAATGAAGTGTAAATTGACCCCAGGCAGGAGGGGATATGCTCATATTTAGGTAGGAGTATTGACATCTAATTTACCACCTGTGTGTTTATGTGGATCTCTTTGTAGCATACTCTGTGTGTACATACACATATACATATGCACACACACACCCACATACACACACACACACACGCACACACACACACACACATATATAAATATACATACATACATATATATATATATATATATATATATATGTATGTTTGAGTTTGTATTTTTTGTAAAGTACAGCATACTGTGATATTTTGCTCAGAACTCTCCTATAGATGTCTCACTAGCATTAGTATTTCCTAAATGTATAACAGTTAAATTAACCAATCATATGCTTTTTAGCTTAAAAATAGAAAGCAACTGTTTTCTTTTTCTCATCAGTGTTCAATGTTAAGTTGTTCTAATTCATTCCTGTATAAAATCTTTGGAACAAGATGACAGGGATTTCCCCCCTTGACTCTAGTATTTAGCAAGAATTCTCATTTCTTCTGGGATGTTAATTTTTTTCTACCATAACATCTAATCAGCAATCTTATCCAACTAAACCTCTTCTTGCCTTCTCTTCTTCTTTTCAAATTATTGGTAACTGATATCCAAATGATTTTCTGTCTCATCACTCATTTTAGATCCTGATCTAGGTCCTGTCAAAGACATACTAAAGGCATTCCTCAGAACATCAATACAGGCCTGCCCTATCTGTGCTGCCAGTAGTTCACACTGCATAGACTCTTCTCCTAGCTCAGGTTCCCAGGGGTGTGTTTTAGATAGAATTCTATTCAACCCAAGACCCTCTAATGTAGCATCTTTCCCAATGCTCCACATTAGGCCCACTGAAATATGTATGCAGCTTTGCCCCATAATCACTGAGTATCTATAGCTTTCTAACTTAGCCATCTTCTTTTTGATAAGAAACCAATTATAAGGTGCCATGCTTTTTTTTCTACTTAAATATTTTAGGCTGTTTCACAACTGAATCACATACTAACCCTTGGTCCTACAGAAGCACAGAATATATGTGTTAAAATTCCTGATATCCTTCCATCCGTGTTCCTCACTGAGCACAAGAAGGAAGGCATTCCACTTTCCCAACAATGTGAAAGCAAGGAAACTCTTAGTTTATAACATCTTATAATGCAATCTGAGAGACATTGTGTGTACTGGGAAGAGTGTGTTATCTGGTGGTAAAGATTTCAGAACAGTGCTTTCATAAATAATTCATGGATAGACTGAAAGTCTATTTGGGATGTTGTAGCCCTTGGATACTACAAAATTTCAAGCTCATTTTGGTGCTGTAGATAAATCCATACAAATATCCATTAAACACTTGAGTTGTTTTGTTTAAGACTGAACAACATGAGATTCTTAAATGAATCAATCTGTAATTATCTTCCATACCCTTGAACATTAAATGTTATCTTTGTTTTTGCCTCCATTTCCCCACTATTAATCTATTCATTCCTATGAACTAGAACCAATCTATGAACTAAAATTGTAGTAGAAACTGGAAATGAAAAGATCTATATTCATGCAATTCATGTCCAGGTAAAACTGCTATCAGTAAAGATCGAAACATTAGGTAACTTAAGAAACATGTAAGCTCCCATGGGCCCAATCTCCTTCGCCCCACAGTCTATTTCCTTGATGATCAGTGTACTCTGTATCCGTGGGGTAAGATGACAAAATATTCTTTTTAGTGCCTGTTTTGTCTATAAGGCATTGATTTGATGATGTGTCCCTAGAAACATGTAGAATGGTTTTCCTATACGTTGCCCATCTCTAGACCACTCAGAGATCGTAGAATGCATGGCTGTTTCAAGAATGAAATCTTCTGGGATTACTGCCTGTCTAGGTGTCCTAAAGCCGCTGACTCCATGTAAATGAGAGGCGACAGATTGAGTTTAGATTGTGCCTCTCACTGATTCCTTCATTTTGGAGACAGTTTAGTATTCATGATGATACCTACGCTGGCCTGAACTGTTTGACAATCCGTTCACCTCAGCTTCGCAAGTACTGGCAATACCACAACCAGTGTTGGGCTATTTCAATTGCTCACTCTTTTAATTTCTCTAAGTGGATTATAAACCCAATTTAATACATTTACAAGACTAACTTTAGGGGACATTCTCTTATAATTTCTTGCCCTGAATCAACTCATAGTCATTTGAATAGAAAAGAAATAAGATCCGTGGAATAATGAGCTGTGTTAAAGGGAGGAGTAATCATTATGGGTGTAATGCCCTAGTCTTAAAGATGGTAAGAAATGATTTGCCATTCCTCTCATAAATAGATCAGATCACTGTCTCCTCCCTAATATTTTGACAAGGTTTGACTACTTTGAGCTATAGTTTACAGGACAGATACTGTAGTACTACTGAAAGCTCTTTGAATGCTTGCCTTGCTGTCTGGATGTTCTATCACAGAACAGAGCCAACCATGCCTTGAGAATCTCAAAACCCGTTAAAAAACTATGTCCTTAGCTGTGCAGTGGTGGCGCACGCCTTTAATCCCAGCACCCGGGAGGCAGAGGCAGGTGGATTTCTGAGTTCAAGGCCAGCCTGGTGTACAGAGTGAGTTCCAAGACAGCAGGACTACACAGAGAAACCCTGTCTTGAAAAACTAAAAAAACAAAAACAAAGAAACCCAAAAAACCAAAAACCTATGTCCTCAGGCTGATGATAACAAATGGGTCATCTCAATAATCTAAAGAGGCACTCAGATAACACAGGGGTACAAGTTATCCCAAGCCTTTCAAGTTTTTCCTAGATGAGATTGAATTTTGCTGTTGATACTCAGAGTTCCTCTGATCTTCAAGGAGAAGATCCTCCTGGGGATCTCCCAAGGGGGGAACACAATTTTTTGAGATGCTCCTCTCTCTTATTCCACAGACAACTTAAGCACAGTGAGATATTTGAGATTTCACTCTCTGGACTTTTGATAGTTTGTACATTTGTATACATAGTAGAGTCTATGGCCATCATGCATTTCAGAATTTTCAATAGGTTTGTAGTTCAGATGCTCAATGGCTTTAATTCTTCAAGATCCTTCACAGTTTCAAAAAGTGAGTGAAAATTTGCTCTCCATGAAAACAGTTCCAGTGTCATTTATTGTACTTGCAAAAGCTGGAGAAAACTTCACAGGAAAAATAACTCATGTCAGTATTGTTGGAAATGTGCCTGATCCATCTCTTTTCCCTTTTCTCTTTCTCCCTGCCCCTCTCCCCTCTTCCCTTTCTTCATTTCTTTTTTTCCCACACATGAACCTGTTCAGGACCAATACCAAAGAGTCTTGAAAAGCATCTCAAAAATGTTTTCCCATTGAGTATTGCTTGGCCTTCAGTTTTTTCATCCTTTTGCACTTGGTACAAACTTTTGTCACTCTACAGGTAATTTTGCCAGGCAAGCGAGGCAGTATTGTGACAGCAGATGATGGGGAAAAGGCTGCTCTTTTGTCCCTGTAAAGGATAAGAAGGAAGGTGAGAGAGGCGCACACACAAGACTTCTCTTGATTTTTTTTTTATCTTTTTATTATCACTGTGTTCGCTGTACAATGCAAGGGTCCCATTTAGCCTGTGTATCTGCAAAAACACATGGCGATTTTTTTCTCATTTTGCTAACCTTTTTTTTTAAACCATTTAATTGGGCCCAGAGGCTGTACATAGAATTTGAAAAAAAATAAAACCAATGAATGAATGAGGACATTTTGTGTGTTTTAAGCTTTCAATGCTTAAAGTGCTGAGGACATGGTAATAATATTATTATGACTGATTAATCACTAGATGTCTGATTTCAAAATGGGAGGGGAAAGCCACTCTTCATTATATACAAGCAGCTTAGGACCATTTCTGAATAATACATTCTTAAGAAGAATATAATATTATATTCAGGCATTGTTCATCTGTTTCATAGATTTCAGATTACTCAGTTTATTAAAACATGTCTCTCTTCTCTTCTGATTGGATTCCTACTTAATTTTCATTTTGCACCTCGAGATTTCTCACCACCAAACGCAATGACCTGTCTTTCTGATAAATTCAAATCTCACAAGATATCTTTTACCACAATATCACAGCTAATTTTCTCCTTTCAATTAAAGGTCATAGTTTGTTTGAAAGAGCACAAAGAAAGAGCAGGAAGCATATTGACATTGTGTAAACGAGAGCTGAGCATCAAAGGGCACATAGTTAATGAACAAAAGATCACTGCTTAGGGTCTGACTGAAGCTTTAAAACTTGGTATTTTATTCTCTGAAATGGAGGTAGGAGAGAAGACAAACAGTGAACCAGGCAAGAGGGCTCCATACCTTGCAGTGAATATCCTCAACGCCCCTCTCTGATTCTTCCAATAGATCATTTGGTTCATGGGACTCAAATATTTCCTTGAGGTGGAAAAATTCACACTTTTGTTTTGTGTAAAAGTATGAAGTATACAATGTGTTAGTTTCTAATAGTCAACATAATAACAAAAAAGTTGTATTTCAACTCAATTCATCAAATATATATATGTTATATATATATTATGTTATATATATATATATATATATATATATTATGTTTTATATATATATATATAACATAAAAGTAAGGCTATTCTGAGGGATGTATCAAATATCAAGTCTATGGAGTCAAGGTCATGCAAAATACATAAGCATATATTGCTCACACTTATATTTCATGATATAATTATGAATTTCAAAAGTAAATATTTAAGAAATAACTGAAATATATTGTCACTCTGTGTTAAAGAAAATATTAACGTTGTGTTATTAGTGGTACAAAAGACTTGTTTTAGAAAATAGAACAATGGACAAGTTTTCTTTTTAAATAGAAATACTGGGCTCATATCCAAATACAGTAAGGAAAAAGGGCAATTTATAGCTAATGAGCAGGGTTGGGTTGGGGGGAAGAATTATTCAAAGACTTATTCAAAATATCTTAGTTTTTATTTTCTACTGCAGAGAGAAACCACACTATCAAAAGAAACTTAAGGAGGAAAGGGTTTATTTGAGCTCACCATTCGAGGGTATACACACTTAATCATGGTCGAGGTGGCAAGATCTATAAGGAGCTGTTCACATAACTATTCACTGTGTTACAGTCAGGAGGAGGATAGCAATGGATGACCGTGCTCAGCTAGCTTCTTCATTTTTGGGTAGTTCAGAACCTTATGCCCAGGAAATGGTGGAGCCACTCTTTATGGTGGGGGATTTACACAGCAACCTAATCAAGACGAATGTTCGTCAGCATACTCTACAGCTAACCTAATCTAACTATTCCCTTAACTGATGTTCCTGGAAAGGTCTCTGGGTGATTTCAAGTCCTGTCAAATTGTTCATCAACCCTAACCATCACCAATCATTTCTCAAGAAATTTATTAATAAATTCAGGAGCAGTTTATAGGTTAAGATGATATGACATGAGGGTCATGTGACCAAAATGGGGAAAGGGTTGGCTAAACACATTCAATAGGATTCTTGCTAAAACTTGAAATCTAAAGATTTTAACCGTAGAAGTTAAAAAATGAGAACTTAGTTGAAAAGAGAGTTAGAGGAACATTAGTAGGCTAAGGTTAAGGAGATAAGCTTTTTCACTTAGAAAAGGTGGGGTTGTTTTAATGTTAGACTTGTACTTTTGAATTCGTTATGTTAATATGGTATATATACAAAAACATAAAATGTTTTCTCTTTTAAATGCCAGTGTTTTATCTTTAATAAATGTATCACTGAAGGGAACAATAGAACTTTAAAAGAACTAGTTATAGTTGCATAGAGTTAAGATTCTATAAACTTCAAAACTTCTTCAGTGATTTTTAAGAAAGAACATAAGAAAACCAAATTGTACAAAAGAGTACACAAAAGAATACTTGTTATTTATTTCTGAGCATAGTCTTTATAATGATTTCTGGTTAAAATTAGTACTCATGCATAAATAAGAAGCAGATTAATGTTTGAAGAGATAAGCCTGATAATTTTTCATAAACTGTGAGTCATTAAAATATTACATAAATGAATCAAGAAAATAAACATACAAATTCAACATGTTACAAAGTGATAACAATTGTAACATGAATGGTTTGCTCTGTGGATAGATTTTTATACGATAAAAAGGTGTGTCAATAAAAAATAGAGTAAATATACTTCAGCATTAATAAACTGAGATTTCTACTTCGTATTTTTATGGCAACTAAGTAAGTGTAATAAAGAATTATAGGTTTCCAGGTATAAACTGTGGCTGGAAACTGAGATGCACTGGAGCTGTCACTGGATATGAACAGTTCAATACAGCGCCCTTATTAAATCACTCAGAAGAAAATACTGAAAAGCAAAATATCAAAGGAGCACTGGGAACAACTTTACTAATCATGTGGATCCTTTGGGCAAGAAAGCCTCAGAAGTGTACTTGCATCAAAAAGACCATTAGACTGTAACTTTATTAACTTAAAACATAGAACATGGCAATGGGCATCTGGAGTCATTCTTTGAACACAAAGCAACAAGGGAACATTCTCCAAGTAGAAGACAGGTGGTATGTTATCCATTACCCAACTGCTTTCTCTCCAAAGGGAAAAAAAGATAACCTCTGTGGTTTTCTATGATCACATTAAAAGAAAAATCTCATAGACTTCAAACATACAAAGTTTTTTTAAAAGAACCATGAATATTTACTTCATTAATACTTAATACAAAATAGATGTTAAAATATAATTTTAATAATTATACATAAAGTAAGTTGAATTAATCATGAAAGTCCCATAATTATATTTTTAAAGTTTTACATTAAGTTACATATTGATATGTGTACATTTTGCATAAGTTCAATAGGGTACATTATCATAAATTAACATGTTTCAAGGGAAGTCATGTGTAATGCTGTCTCTCCAGAAAAGCATGTAGACTCATTATTTAATTAAAATTGTATTCACTTACAAAACATGATTTAAACCAGGGAGAAAATCACTGAAGATATTAGAAACATCATAGGTAACATTCTTTGTAAGCTACTAATGATGTTTCTTTACAAAATAAAATGTCAAAACTTACTACGTTTACAAGCATGATGTAACTAGAGAACCTCAAAACTAATGATTCTAACAAATAAGATTACAAAAGATATAAAGCATTGTATCAAAATGAATATTCCTGTGCTTGCCATGCTATGACAACTTGACAAAAGCTAAAGTCCATTGAAAGGAGAGACCCTCAGTGAAAAAAGATGTTTCCACCATACTGACCTGTAGGCAAGCCTGTGGTACATATTCTTGATTAATGATTGATGTGGTAGAGCTTGGCTGGCTGTGGGTGGGACCACCCCTGGGCTAATATAATCATCTTGGTAGATGTAAGAAAAGCAGGTTGAACAAGGCTTGAGGGTCAAGCCAATAAGTATCACTCTTCAGTAACCTCTGCGTCAGCTCCTGCCTCTTCCTTTGATGATGGACTGTGATATCTCAGCAATAGAAACCCCTAACTAATACTCTTACTAAAAGAAGTAATTTATCATTATTTTAAAGGTTTACATTTTTATTGTCTAAACAGGATAAAGTTATTATTACATACCCAAATTTTCTAACAACCAAAACATAGACAGTCAAACTAAATATATATGTATTGGGAGACTGATAAAGAGTATTAGTCCTATTGCTTCCCAGAGTATATTCTGTTGTTGTTGATTTCCTAATATACTGGAAAGAATTACTCAGTTTAGAAAATCAAAAATTTGTGCTTTAAAATAATTCACATAATTTTGTACAAATTTTGAAACAACTTCCAAATAAGATTAAAAACAGAAAAGCAGATCACCTCAAATCAGAGACCAATACCTGTACTTGCATGTGTGATTTATGCCATTTTAGATCATTTAAATAACTTGTAAATTTTATTTGTGATCATAAAATCAACATTTGAAATGCACTTTAATGATGTCCTAAACCAAATACATCGTTGTTTCTGCTGCGTAACTGAACGCTAGAACATGAAATTTGTGACATTTCCCGTCATTTTGACAGTTGAGGAAGTCGCGCATATATTTCCACGATGTCAGAATTTATTGAATAGTGACAGATTTTCAACCTACACTATTTTCTTTAACTGTAATTTGCCAAGTTGTCCCAATATCCCTAAAGTGCTGGCCACTGGCAAACACAGGTCCATTCATTCCCATCTTAATTATTAGTACTAATTCTCAGATCACACATTACATGGCAATTACATACATACATAAGTATTTATGGAGGTTACAGAATCACTTTTTAAAGGAGTTAAAGAGGTCTCACTGGAGAGGGAGTCAGAGGCCTGATACAAATGCAAAGGTAATCACAGCCGTGGTTAGATAAGATACTAAGGAGCCCGGTTCAAAAATTGTTGCAGGTAGGAAGAACTACTAACAGATGTACAATGTTGAAAAAGGCAACCTAGAATTAAGACCACGGAAAAAGGTACAGCAGGACCAAGTTCAGAGGACAAAGAGACTGACGACATACATATCCATGGATGGCACAATTTCTCCAAGCCTGAGCAACAGTTAAGAGTGGAATTGACCAGTCATAGGTATAGTCAGTATTGCTCTGCCCATTGGCTTCTTGTCACAAACGCTGGGTAATGAGATGACAGGCCAGTTTTTTTTTTTTTTTGTTTTTGTTTTTGTTTTTGTTTTTGTTTTTGTTTTTGTTT
>CM052719.1:40164237-40187040 GCA_028551405.1 Uromys caudimaculatus
AATGGACCCCGTCAGAAATTCAAAATCCAGCATACCTGAGAGAGCTCACCTACCACTGCAGATTTGCGAAGCCTCCCCGTCCGTTGGGCAGGGGGTTCCCCTCGGTGTCAAAAGGTTCCCGGCGTCCCGGGTTTCGGCACCATTTGTCGGGCGCGCCTCTCGCCTCTCGCCGGCAAGAAGACACGCCACGCAGTAGGCTTCGTCTGCAGTTCAGCTTTATTTAGCCGTTGATGGAGGAGGAACCCGGGGCCCCAGAATGGCGCTGCTTATATAGCCCTGAGGCAGCGTGTCCTCCACTGATTGGCGCGCCCCGGGAGTGGGCAGTGATTAGTCACGTACACCCTTAATGCGCAGGCGCTTCGGGCGAGCCACCCCGTGCTAACCACAAGCTTCCTTAAAGTGACAGCGCCATCTGGTAATGGCGAATACTCTAACCGCTCCTTACAGATGAGTGGACACAAATGCAGTATGTTACAGATAGATTATATTGTATATGTGTATATATATATATATTAATTTTTATTGGATATTTTATTTATTTACATTCCAAATGTTATCCCTTTTCCCAGTTTCCCCTCTGGAAACCCCCTATCCCATTCCCCTCCCCCTGCTCCTATGAGGGTGCTGTATTTCTCAAAATGGCAATCCTAAAAGGGGTATGAGCTTTATCAGTAGTTGAGATCTTTGGAGACCCTTTCCAGGAGACATTTTATGAGCTCTTGTGACACGGGTATATCTGGAATAAAATTGAAGACATAGGAAAAAAATGCTATTTTCCCTTAATTTTGTCACACACATGTTTTAATTGTGCTAAGATTGAAGCTACATAATGTTGAACTCCCTTTAGAATTCTGACATTTTTAATACATTTAGAAGAGTGCTAATCTAATATGTGAAAGTTCATGCCTGTAAGCACGGAACTGGGAGACAAAGGCAGAAAAGTCATAGCAAATTCAAAGCTCTGTCTTAGTTCTGTAAAAAGTCCTAGGCTTATCAGTGGCCTATAGCTTGAGCTTTCTTGTCTAAAGGAAAGTGGGAAAAGGATGAGAAAAAAAAATGAAAACCCTAAATGCCAAGATTAAAAAACCATTGGAAAACCAGTAACCAATAATATTCTCAACCATCTAGTAAACTTGGAGAGGGCATCGAGATGCTTTATGTCAAAAATAGTCTATGATGCAGCAATCAACCAATAAATATGTACCACTATTGGCTATAAACAAGACCTGGAAGATAGCTTGACAGGTAAAGTGCTTGCTATGTAAGTTTGAAGAGCTGAGTTGAAATCCAGAACCCATGTGCAAGAAGTCCAATGTGGTGGTCCACGCTGGGAATTCCACACTAAGAAGGTAAAGACATGTAGGCCCTGAGGCTCACTCTCCAGCCAGACTTGCCTGCTTAGTGAGTTTCAGACTAGTAAGAGACTCTCTTAAAATACAAAAGGTGATGTCACTTGAGTACTGATACTTAATGTTATCCTTTGGTCTCTGCATCCACACATAGGAGCATGCAAATGGGCCCACACATTGCATCCCTCAAAACAAACACGTGCACACATATGTACCAACACACACAAGCTCGCATGCACATATATATATACACAAATATAAAATATTTCAGCTTCTTTTAAAAGGTTCTCAAGCAGATGCCACAACCATGACATATTATATTAATATAGAAGACATTATAAAACATTTATATAATTGCTTTAAGTATAATTGAAGATTTCATAAAACCCATTAGAATAATGTTAAGTGCATATGACTGAGTACAATGAATTTAGCATCTGCTGAAGAGAAACTCCAAAGTATCTATGGCTACAAGCAGTAGTTCTTTTCCATCTAAAACCCACTGCATGTCAAGTCTTCAAAGTTACGGGAGTAAAGAAAAACACATGATGGTGGAGGGAGACTATTTCCCAGTCATGTCAGCTAGCTGGAAGTAACATGGTGTTTCTGCTTATAGCTCATTACCCAGAATAGGACTGGGTAATGAGCTAATAGCTCAACAAAGGGCACCGGCAGCACGGAGTGGTGGATAACACCTGATTCTACCATGTATCCCAAATAATCTTTCATTTTTAAAAAGTGATAACAGAATCAGATCTCTACCAGAAAATGTTTACCAAATGAATGTTCTTTGTTTTTCTTTCTGTTTTTAAGACTTAATTGTTTTTTATTTTACTTTTTATTAATCATTCCATTTGTTTACATCTTAAATGATATCCCACTTTCCGGTTACCCTTCCACAAACCCTCCATCCCACATCTGCCCTCCCCCCCCCCATTTGCCTCTATGAGGGTGCTCCCCCACCCACCTTCTCCTGCCTCACTGCTGCAGGATCCCCCTATGCTGGGCCACCAAACCTCCACAGGACCAAGGGCCTTCCCTCCGCCATTGATATCAGGCAAGGTCACTGAGACTTAAGCCACAACCCTACTCAAAAATATCCTTATATGTATAATAAAGTTAAGAAGCAATGTTAAATAAGTCGATGATTAAAGGACTGTTTTTATAAGATCAAAGTGGAAATTGTGGATATTAAAGGAGGAGATGATGTACAATCACACTGGACTTCATAAGGAAGGCAGAGTATGGATTTTCCAGAAAGGATAGCGTGGTCAGACAAAGTGGACGCATAGTAGAGGCAGGGAAGGCAGCGAGGGAATGATTATGATTGTGTCAGAGGACACTTGAGGAAATGAGTCAAAATATGTGCAAAGTACATTTTTGAGGAATTAGGGAAAATGAGGTTAAACAGAACTAGAGAATCTTGCAAAACCACACCCAGGAATTTAGACTTAATACAGTAAAAGGTGGAAAACATTTTAAAATGTTTGTGCAAAAAGCTGAGATACATTTAAGATTTACAGTCAACTTATTTTCACAAGAATGTGAATTGATGAACACAGTAAAATACAGTGTAAAATCAGACATCAAGGAATAAAACCAAGCAGGCTGCTTGAATTTAATGGGCTTAATGAATCTAATAAAACAGACGGAAGAGATGTTGGACTACACGCTACTTGAAACAACAGCTGGGCAGTGATTACTTGGCTGTGCCGTGAGTTTCACTCTTAATTTTCTTAAAGTGGAGACTAGATTAGGTTAAATAATTTTACTGGTTGGGCCGAAAGAAAACAACCTCCACCCATACAATCGTGGGCTCTGGTTAGGGTAGTGTTGAAGGGCGATGCAGAGGCAATTGACACAAAGGTACTTCAAGATGGAGCCAGCAAAAGATGTTAGAGGTTGAAAGACTCTGTAATGATTCCTGTAACACAGAATTAACAGAAACAGTAATCCCACTGTGATAGAAATGCCTTTGTTGGACATCACTGAAATCTCTAATTCTATCAGAGAGGATATAACCAATGATATTTGAGAGTAAAGTTATTTCAGTGACAAGTTATATGTACATAGTATATATGGTCAAGATAAAATTTAACCTCAGGGCCTTTCACCTAGCACCTCAATACTTCCACAGATGTAAAGTCTCCCCTTTCTTTCAACTTATCCTTTTGACATCTGCCAAAGAACACAGTATCAACATTATTGAGGTTTCACATGTGCTAACACAGATTATTTGGTCATGATAAGATAGCTTACATTAAAAAATGTAACTATCATTGCTAATGCTATTACATGGGAAACACCCAAACTTCATTCAGAAAACCACACAATCTTACAGCTGCAAGAAACCCTTAGCCATTATTCACTAGAGCTTCTGTTATGTAAAGCCACATCTAAATCACTCTAATGACCACTATTGGAAAGTCTTTTGGAACAGAAAATGGCACTCTCTCTGATTGATAGTTGCCCTTAGACATCATAAAATATAACCACTTGCAGACTGTAATTTTTACTTTAAAATGATAAGGAAACCCATATACTCAAAAGTAAAAAAAAAATGAAAATTAAAATACATTGAAATTTTTAAAGTAAAACAATAAATTTCTAAAGCTCTTCCTTAAAACTTATAACCTTCATCATTTTTCAATCAAGTTAAACAGTATATGCATCCTGGTGGGACTGCCCAAATCAGGTTGTTTTATAAAAGCTTGCGACTGCCAGCTGTAGCGACCCACACCTGTAGTTCTAGCAC
Organism: Uromys caudimaculatus; assembly: GCA_028551405.1. NCBI lineage: Eukaryota > Metazoa > Chordata > Mammalia > Rodentia > Muridae > Uromys > Uromys caudimaculatus. The sequence continues at coordinate 40,168,342 of CM052719.1, forward strand.
ATGGGACATGCAGGCTGGAGAATTAGTAATGATTCTCGGGAACCTAACGAGTTCAAGTGGGAACTTGTCTCCAAACAAAACAAAGGAAGGAAGACAAAACAAAATGCAGAAACATGATGGCAGGAAATTCATATCCCTTTATTTCATTTCATAAAGAATATGGAATATTTATTAGGAATGTAAATTTTTCTCTATCTCATTTAATACTACTTTCCATTTAATAAAGGAATCCAAGACTGAGCAGTTAACTAATTACAATGAAATATCACTGTAGCAAACCTTCACCTTCTCAGCTATGTCTTCATTCCTTCTGAGAGTTAAGTCAGCACTGATCAGTCGCTGATAACTTGTGAATCTTTCATCACAACAAAGATCCAGCGTTCTTCCTCTAGGATACGAGCCTCCAGGACATGCATCTCAGAATGTAGTAAGCTTGGAGATGTAACACCTGTAAGCCTTGCCACATCAGTGCAGGGGGTTGGGGTTTGGTGTTCTTTGTTTGTTGTGTTTTGGGTTTTTTATATATATATATATATATAAATTTGCCAAGTTTTAAAATGACATTCATCAATGAAATAAAGGAGAGAATGCTGTGGCTGCAGGAGCTACAACTGAAAGTCCTATTTACTATCAATAACATAGAGCTTAACTTTGGGGGAAGAATCCTCAAATAGTTGACTTGCTTGAAGATTCTGTCAGATTGTGTTAAAAATAAAGAGTCAAAAAGGAAGAGACCTTTTCTATACTCTCCCTCTCTCCTTCTCTTCCTCCTTTCCCTCCCCCTCTCTCATTTTCACTTCTTGATTTCATGTTTCATATATTCAGCAGCTTGCACACGTGTGTGTGTGTGTAGGTGTGTATGTCTGTGTGTGTAGGTGTGTGTTTGTATGTAGGGGTGTGTGTGTGTGTGTGTGTGTGTGTGTGTGTGTGTGTGTGTGTGTGTGTGTAGGTGTGTGTGTTCATGTGTATCAGTGTCACAGCAGCACCTGTGAAGGTCAAAAGACAACCTCCGATGTCACTTCTCACATCTTACTCTATTGGAGCAGGCTCTTTTGTTTACTACAATGTATGCCAGGCTATTTGGTCCACAAGTTTCAAAAGGATTTTCTCATGCCAAAATCTTATCTCACCAGAAAGATTCTGGGGTTTCAATGTACACTCCTGTGTGCAACTTTTCCATAAATTCTGGAGTTTTTAATTCTGTTCTTCACATTTATGTAGCAGATACTTTACCCACTGGGCCACCTTTCTAACCCAGTTTTGTTTATTTCTTTAATCTTCAAGGGGGAGAGATTGAGCAACTGTGTGCTAGAAACTCCATGAAACATATGCTTGGATTAGTTTAAAACTGTTAACAAAGGCAGTAGAATGTGTTCAAGAACATGTAGAAGCATCATCTTTATGTGACGATTGTTCAATAAATCATATGGTCAAGGAGAGACTCATTGAATAATGAGCATTAAATAATAATGTTAATGAGCATTAAACATTCTTGAATCATCTGTTCTCCCTAGGAATGTGTATATCAACTTCTTTGAAGCATCACATTTGTAGTTTTTCTGAAACTCAGAGTTTACATATGCTACCTAAGTATTATAGCATGAAGAGTCTACTAAAATATTTTAAGTATGCAAATGGTTTAATCAAGAATAAAACTTCTCTTACATTGATTTTTCTACCCTTACTTAACAGCTGATATAGTGTCACACTCTACCTTCATGGTTCTTTAGCAATCGACATAACTTGAAGTCATTTTCAATGGTTTACTAATGGCCAATATTATATCAATTTTGATGGCAATCCAAAATTTAGAACCCTTGGCATATGAATGGAGAACATAGTAAATTGGTACGTAGTTTGGAATTGTTAAAAGATACTTTCACCTTTCTAGTGCCTCTTCTGCCATGATGCTATAATATATCATTACACAAAGGCCTTATCAAATGGCTGACTTACTTGGAACTCAACTTCACTGCTCAACAACTAAAGTGAAGTACTTCTCTTGCAGTGAAAATAATTTGCCAAGTTCATAAAAAGATTAACTCTTGACTTTAATCATCATAAACTAAGTTCATTTATATAAGTTAGGTTTATGTACTTATAAGAATTCTCCTAATATAGATTTACTGTATAGAATCTGCATATAGCTTTAATTTTTGTTTAATATTTATGTCTGTGCACATGAATGTATGTTAGGTGATACTAAGATTCTAAACGCCTAACAAAAAGAGACTACACACTATGCACACTATAATATGTGCTTGACATGAACAAGGTAATAGTGAGAACTGTGGCCTATCATGCTCGAATCAATATAGCATGTGTATTTTCACACCATTGATTTCCAAAGGAACCCATGTTTCTATGCCCTGTACTTTCATGAATCCTACTTGACACTTGTGCAATACACAACTGGTATAATATAGACACTTTTTAAGACAATTACTAAAACCAAGAGAAGTAATTAGTCTGTCAATACCATTTCTACGAAAAGGCTCTACTGTGTTTTATATTCTGATAAACTTATTTTCAGCTTGTTTTACGTTTATGTTCCAGCCCCTGCCCACATAACAAGTCTAATAAAAACTGGCACTTAGACAGAATGTACATTACATAGAAGATAACAGATGAGCTGATCAGATGTTTACAAGTGCAAGGGTAAATGTATCCATAAAACTGTAGTTGAACCAACACGATTCGTGCCACCAACATCTGACTATGTCAGTTTTCCTATCAGGTGCCTGTTTGGAGTACTCCTAAAGGTACAATGAAGCAAATTGTTTCTGTTACATTAAAACAATGGGCATTGGATAGAAAGCTTAGGCAAAATTCTCTTCTACAAACTTAGAAAATGTTTATTTTAAATTTAGTGTTTTAACCTCCAATATATTATTCTCATAAATGTTTCTTTAATAACGTGTGCACCAAGATGTACTTATTGTGCCATCTTCAGGACATTTTTGGAACACAGCTACGCAAAGTAAGCAGAAGGTACTGTCAGACAGAGATTTAAAATTATTATTAGGAGGTTTTGTTTATGTACATTGACTTAAAATTATATAATATGGGGCTGGCAAGATGCCTCAGCAGATAAAGGCATTTGCTGCCAAGTCTGACAACCTGAGTTAGATTCCTGGTGTGCCATGAAAGGAGAGGACAGATTCCCACCAACTGCTCTCTGACCTTCACACACATGCCCTGACATATGCCTACAACTAATGTAGACACATATGCATACACACATGCATGCACGCACACACACACACACACACACACACACACACATAAATGCAGATAAAAATTTAAAATCGTAATTCATTTAAAATCTCATGTATCAAAATTACTGAAAATTTAATGTACAGATTTATCAAAATGTAGAGATATTTGCATAAACACATAGTTTTAAAAAAATCTTTATAGTTTCCATGGTCTTGTGTATTATTGTATTTAGTGTTTAGAATATTTCAATGAGTTAGTTTATATGAGAAACCAGTACACTATTTTAACAAAGGAGAAAAGTCCAATTTAAATTCATAAATGAATTTGTCTGACACTTCAAAGTTATTAACTCATATAGATATGACTCAAGACTACATCTTTATGTTTCAAATAAATAATTATTTCCTAATTAATAGTAAGTTTTTTCTGTCTTTACAATAAAGGAGGAAAATTATAGTAATCTCCATTTATTCTTATTCAGTAATTTAAAAAAGAAAGCTTATATACTGAAAGTTAAAATAATTCCTGTTTATAAACATCATATATCAGAGATCCAAACATCTAGAAACATCTAGGTTACATTTGTAAATTCCTAACATGTTTTAACTGAACATCTGCAGTGAAGCCAGGAAATACATCATAAATAATATAGAATTTTATAAACTGTGCACTTGTGAATAAATACACAATGAATTATCCACTTGATAAAACCATAATACCCAAATAAAAATGTACTATGCTCATAGCTCTACGATATGAAAAGAGATCTGTAATCACCATCCATTCAAGTTTACCTACTAGCAGCAAAGCTTTTCATATTCAAGTATGCACTCATTTGGACAATTTGCTGCAAGGTTATCTGAAGATGGTGCATGAAGTGCAGTGGTACACCTCATCTACTGACACCAATTACAGCCAGAACATGGAGTGTGACTATACAACCACAACAGTAAAATGGTTAGGCTCCTCAGAAACTGTGAATTGCATATGTGCTCCATGACTCAGTTTACTTTTACAGTCAGAAGACATATCTTTCAATTCAAGATTTTCTTTTACGATACATTTCTTTATAAACAGATATATCCATCCATACATGGACATTATCCTAGATATATATCTGTATTAGACTAAAGATATATATCTGTATTTATTCATATGCAAATGATAGCATCCTCTCTAATAATCCTGTAGGTATCAAATTGAGCTTTCTGGTGCAATCAGTTGGGACAGTGCCTAGTAGTCGACTTCATAGATGAGTTCAGCAGTGATCAATAAGTCTCAGGCTCAGAGATATTTCTTGAGCATGCAATATCCAACAACTTTTTTTAATGAGCAAATGTTAAGGGGAAAAGACAGCATCTTTACAAGAAGGGAATTTCTTCTAAAATCTAATGTAATTCACCAGGCTATAGAGATGGAACAATTCTCAGAAATAAGCCAGAACATTTCACTAACATAAAGGAAAACTAAAAATTCCAGTACTTGCCAACTGTGTTTAGAAGCTCCAGACTCACAGATTTTTTTTGAAAATTTTTGTTAGATATTTTCTTTATTACATTTCAAATGTTATCCCCTTTCCTGGTTTCCCTCTGGAAAACCTCTATCCCATCCCTCCTCCCCCTGCCTCTATGAGGGTGCTCCCCCACCCACCAACCCACTTGTACTTTCCTGTCCTGGCATTCCCCTACACTAGGGCATTGAGCCTTCAAAGTGAGGATATTTCCATCTTTCTTAGAAGGGAGAACAAAATACCCATGGGAAGAGATACAGAGACAAAGTGTGGAACAGAGACTGAAGGAAAGGCCATCCAGAGACTGCCCCATCTTGTATACAGTCACCAAACCAAGACACTAGTGTGGATGCCAAGAAATGTTTGCTAACAAGAGCTTGATATGGCTATCTCCTGAGACACTCTGCCAGAGCCTGACAAATACAGAAGTGGACGCTTTTAGCCGGCCATTGGACTGAGCCCAGAGTCCCCAATGGAGAAGTTAGAGAAAGGACAGAAGGAGCTGAAGGGGTTTGCAGCCCCATAGGAGCTACCAGGGACTAAACCACCAACCAAAGAGTACACATGGAGAGACCCATGGCTCCAGTCCATTTGAAGCAGAGGATGGCCTTGTCAGGCATCAGTGGGAAGAGAGGCCTTTGGTCCTATGAAGACTCACAGACTTTTTAACGAGAATGCCATGAGGTTCTTAAGAATTATAAATCCAATTTAAAACCACAACAGAAGCTATAGCTCTGTTCCTAAAATTTAAACTATATATAAGTAAGGAAATGTGTAAGTATACATATGCACAGACATAAACCATATATAAACTGGCATTCACACATTATATTTGATATGTATATGTATACACTTTTGTTTATATAAAACATATATAATCACAAATATTCATTCTATTTCAGGAGTTTGATAAACGTTCTGAAGCCTACCTCACAGATGTATAATTAGGGTTCCATCACTGTGAAAAGACAACATGACCAAGGCAACTCCTGCAAAGAAAAACATTTAATTAGGACTGGCTTGCAGTTTCAGAGGTTCAGTCCATTATCATCAGAGCAGAAAGCACGGCAGCATCAAGCAGACATGGTGCTGGGCAAGGAGAGTTCGACATCTTTATTCGAAGGCAGCCAGTTGGATTCTGTAATTTCACACTGCGCTGAACTTGAGCATAGAGACCTCAAAGCCTGCCCTACAGTGATACACGTCCTTCAGCAAGGCCACACATACTCCAACACGCCCACACTTCCGAATAGTGCCAGTCCCCATGAACCAAGCTTTCAAATATATGAGTCTATGGAGGCTAAACCTACTTGAACCTATTCTAACCACCTCGATAGTCTACCTTTGATAGCCTGGAAGTTTAGTTTATTGTTTAAAAAAAACAAAAACAAACAAAAACAGGTAGACATGTCCCATCTGTGTCAAAAGAGAGCACCAATAAAAGTTATTGTAATAAATCAAATGCAACCTTTGATTTAAAAAGTTTGGAAATGTTATATAAATGTCTTAATATCATATTATTCTAATCAGTGGTGTAGAAACATTATGAAACAGCAATATTAATATCCCAGTAGGCATGAAGATATTCAAAAGATCCACTTGTGTCCTTCCCTTTGGCTATCAGATTGTTTAAACAATGAGCTTCAAAAAGTCAGTATTTCCCCAGGGGTCTAATGCAGTGAAGAGGAGCAGGCTAAAGCCTGGTGCATCCACAGGGAGATCTTGTCTCCTGGACAGATCTACTTAAAGGAGAGACTGTAAGAGAGGCAGTGAGGAATCAGCGCCCCACCTTGGACAGGACTACTTAGTTATGTTTCTATTTTGCCTTCTGTTTAAACCTATGCCTCATGTCAGGCTTCTGAAGATGTCCATGGAGACAAGAGAAGGGTCTTTGTATCTCTTATCCTTTTCAAAATGTTGCCACATTGAGTAAGCATGCTTCTTCTGTTCACAACTATTATTTAGTCCATTTAGCGAGCCTATTGAGGAATACTAGCCAATTCTGTTTTGTTAGGTCTTCCAGAACATGGGTTTTGAGCTTAACACCTCCAGGAACTGGTTATTAAAAGCCACATTAAGTCCAATGTATACCATTGACAATATCTAATCACTAGAAAATAGTTTGAATACATGAAAATGAGTAGGATATCTGTTTTGCATACAATGTCCTAGATTAGGAAAATTAATATTTTTTTATTGTCAGTTATCCTACTAGTTAAATGAAATATTGTCTTTTTAACATTACACAGTTTTCATTAATATTCTGTATTATATGACTGTACATATTTAGTTCTGTTTTCAATTGCTTTATGTAAACTCATAGGATTATGAAGTTCTTTATAGAATGTACCCTTAAAAGTATAAAAAGCGCTTTCTTTTATTCTTTGCATCTACAATTTCTAAAAAGAAAATGTTCCTGATAACCTCTATGTTAAAAGCTTTTGGTATGTCACAAATCATACATACTGCAAGCAATGGGAAAGGAAAAAGACATCAACACATTTTCATGGGAGCACTGTGTTTGAAAGCGTGAGAAAGGAAGAAAGTGTGGGGCATGCCCAGGAACATGTATGTGTGTGTCCCACTGTTTTGACCTGTCAATCAAATGCATTCCCATGAATCATTATATTCATTTTTAAAGCATTTTTTACTTGATGTATTATAGAAAACTGGTTTTCTAACACTTGGAGAGTTCTAGCAGTTGACATGAATATATATTTGCTAAATCTCTATAGCTAAACGTGATTTTATCTACAATGCTGTCTTTACTTGCTGCCCTTGAAAGTCTTTGTTATACTCAAATGTACAGTTGTGATATTCAGACCTCAGCTCCATGCATCTCAAAACCAGATATCAATACATTTTCTTACTACTTTTAGATTTCTTCTGTTGGTAGTTTCTCATAGTTTTAGAGTTTTAGTGTTTCCTGCTTTATCTGCGGTTTATGCTCAGTTTCCTTGGTATGTCTCCTTGTGCATGAGAAGATGGATCATCTAGATCATATACATACACGCACCCACACACATGCACGTGCACAGACACAGACACATGCATATACATACATCTACTCCATGGAAAGGCTGTTTTATGGAAGAGAAATATCACTTATGCTTGAAGTCTTGTTTCTCTTCCCTTTATGTAAATAGCTGGGTTATACATCCTGACATGCTTACAGTGTCATGGGATCTTCAGTCAAGAGAACACAGTAGATATACTGAGGTATGTGGCATACCGAGATCTTCCTCGTCTTCTGATCATTTCTCTGTGGATGACTCCAGGGCCTAAATGCTGTTCTGTAAAGATGTCTGATGTCCTTAATGCACAAAACTGAAAGCTCTGAAGTAAGTCCACTGTTATCGGCTAGCCACTCGTGTTGGTTACAGTTGGTTGTTTCAACAGTTTTCTTAATGGTTGTGCAGCTTTTCCTCCTGGATGGAACATTCCCTCCTAGCTGGAAAGCTCATGAATCTCAGAAGACCTAGAAGACTCATGAGGATTATCCTAACATGAGGTAGTGAATAACTGCTGGAAAACAGAGTCTCTCCTGTGTAGCAACTGCCACTGGATAACCAAGCTGGCTTTGGTTCTCTCTCTCTCTCTCTCTCTGTCTCTCTCTCTGTCTCTCTCTCTCTCTCTCTCTCTCTCTCTCTCTCTCTCTCTCTCTCTCTCTCTCTCGTGTTTTGGTGCATCTCTGAGAGAGAGACATGCAACAGTAATTCACTGTGACTAATAGAGTTTCTGAAGACCAATGTAATGAGATGTCCTATCTACTGTTTCTTCATATTTCAGTAAGCTCACATTCCAGTAGAAGTAGCTGAGATCACTGACACTGTTGATGTTTAAACAAAGAACAGTTTATGAGGGAAAAGGAGGTCACTGGATAGGGATGGCTCCAGATATTATTTGCTTTTAAAAAGTAAATATAGCATGAAGAGGTTAATGCTAAAATGACCTCAGAAAACACCCAGCTTTTCCTAGGTTATTAACAAAACTGATGTGACTGTTCTCTGTATCTCACTAAAAGGTGAGCCCACTGTGGGCAAGGCTAGAACAACAACTTTGATCTTTCAAATTAAACATATTTTGTAGTCCAAGATGACTTAGTTTGTCCCCTCAGAGACCTCAAAAATTTTCTAAGGAAGATTTGCAACTTTTACTTTCCTGATTTGTCTAATGGGAATCAAGCAAAAAACAAAACAAAGTCAACAGTAGAAAAGGAGAGAGACAGGAATGAAGGAAGGAGGGAAGGAAGGAAGGAAGGAAGGAAGGAAGGAAGGAAGGAAGGAAGGAAGGAAGGAAGGAAGGAGGGAGGGAGGGAGGGAGGGAGGGAGGGAGGGAGGGAGGGAGGAAGGAAGGAAGGAAGGAAGGAAGGAAGGAAGGAAGGAAGGAAGGAAGAAGAGATGGAGGGAGAGGAAGGTAAAGAAGGAGGGAAGTGAAGAAAGGAAGAGGAAGAGTAGGAATAGAGGAAGGGAGACAGGAAATCCAGTAAGAACTGTAAGAGTTGTCAAATCTTGATTTTTGCTTGATTGCTTTTAATTTTTCTATTCTCCTATTCTCTGTTTTAATAAATACCCAAATTACTGTATTTGCTACAAATCTATCTTTCTTTCCTTCTTTCTTTCTTTCTTTCTTTCTTTCTTTCTTTCTTTCTTTCTTTCTTTATACATTTGTTTATGCTGTGTCACATATGAGGAAGTTGGAAGAAAACTTGCAAAAATCAACTCTCTCCTTCAACCACATAGGTCCCAGAGGTCAAACATAGGTCATCAGGCTTCACAAGGCTTTTACCTCCTTAGCCATATTGACAGTTCTCATGGTTAAAATATTTCAATTGCAGTGCCTAACACTGTAAGTGTTATATGCTTTAAGTGTGCTAAAGATGACAGAAAGATTTCTGAAGTCTAAGACTTCTAGACTGGTTTCCATCATTGATGAGCGACTTCAAGCCTGGCACATATAATTACATAGCTATTAGATTTTCTATTTGTCCCAGGGAGAAAAAGAATTGTGTTAAGGACTGATACAGAAAAATTAATGTACATTCGTAAAGCTACACTGGGACATTAAGTACCAGGAGAATAGGACTGAAATGTGAGAAAGAAAGCTAGAATTGCCATTTATTTTCTTAAAGTAGAGTTTAAAAAAAAGAGAACCACATATTCACCCAACAGTTAATGGATCTCAGTTCTGAGAGCAATAGCTTATCAAAGAAAACATACTACTATTTACACTTACTATAAACGCCCACATTCAAGGAGTCTGTTAATACTTGGGTTTCCATATGTCTAGTTCACATATATGTCTAGCTGTTTGTATACATAAAATTTTATTCAAACATGAACCTGCCTGCATGCTTATTTATTATTCATCTACAGCAAACTTCTAACTACTACAGCAATAATAAGTGCTTAAGGCAAAAACTGCATGACCTGTAAAGTCTAAATACTTTACTATTTTGACCATTTATGAAAGAAATCCGTCAGCTCCTGCTTTAATTGAATGGGGCCTAAATTCTTAACTTCAATTTAATTGTATATATTTTAGTCTTTAGCCTCAACGACACATTAAAATAGAGATCATAATTTTATGATTCAATTCTTTTTTTATTTTTTGGAATGAAACAAATGCTAACAATTTATTAAAACCAACACTTAAAAATGAAACATTGGAAAAAACACAGGACTAAAAAGGGTATTTCTCAGGAGGAAGAGGTGAGGGCTGGCTGCAGGGAAGGGGGAACGTCAATATTGAAATCAGGGAATAATTCTGTTGGGACATCATATGGTACTGTCTGACCAGACAGACCCCCATTGGTGATAGGCGGTGACAGGGTCATTCTCTAAGAAGGTAGACCCACTGCACCAAGGGAGAGATATGTGAAAGGCCATTTTGTCTGCTAATATGGTGAGACACAGGTTCCACAGCTGCTAGCAGGTGTGCTTGCTGAACTGCTGATATAACATCTGGTCTCAATGGCAAAACTTTCTGGCGGATTTTGGACTCTCCGTCTCTGGTGCACAAGCTGGTTCTGGCCGCAGTTTCAATGATAGAAAACACAATTACGTTTCTGAATCTCCAGATGTGTGGCTCCCCAGATCTAAGTCTTCATCCTCATTCTCTGAGTCACTGGACTCTTGCTGCAATTCCATGAGAAGCATATAAACACGGACAATCAGATCTGAGTAGGGCATGTTCAGAATCAAGTAGGTCTTCAGCTATTTTAGAATGGACAGGTCTGAGGTCTGACAAAACTCCTCAGGGTATTTGTCTATCCATGGGTCCAGAAACGAACAGAGGGTGCTCTTTACTTGCTCATCCTCTTTGCAATCTGGGCATAAGTATGCATACCGTTTCAACAGCAGGTCCAGCACATGCTGTGTAGAGTGAACCTTCGGTATGAGTACAGGAAGGTAGGAACAAAGAAGGGGTCTCCACCCTGCAGGGATGGTACCAGGAGGTTCACCAGCTTTTCCACCATGTCTGCACTGGTGCTGGACTCTCTACAGACTTCCTTTATGTCCTTTAGGGCACACTCACTTTCACCCTTGTCTGCGTGGTCCTGGGCTTGACTGCCCTCAGTCAAGTCTGTTTCCTTCTGGTCAGACTTCATGTGGTCCTGGGCTTGGCTACCCTTGGTCAAGTCTGTTTCCTTCTGGCCAGAGGTCCAGTGGTCCTGGGCTTGGCTGCCCTCAATCAAGTATGTTTCCTTCTGGCCACATGGCCATAGGCATTGGAGGCAAGAGAGAAACATATGTCATTGTCTGAGGAAGTGATGTCACTTCCTAGGAGTCTCTTTACTCTCCCCCTCCACACAGGGCTTTCCCTAAATGCCTGTAGGTACCCTAGTACTCCCCATGTATACAAGTAGACACAGATACATGGGTGTGTCATATTCCACTGCTCCAAGGGATGTCTGGATATAGGAAGTACCTCGGCTTTGCAGTCAAGAGTCCCTACAGTGGCATCTCTATGCCCACTCCTAAACTCAGCCCTGCTCAACCAGGACCACCTTAAACCCTAGCCATGATGCTTGTGCCAGTTCCCAGCCCCACAGTGTCAGTGTTCTTGCATGGGAATTGTCTTTCTCAGGACCAGTTCCCACCCTCATGATCATTCTAGAGCTCAAGCCCAGAGATGCAGCCCTCTGTAAACTGCTGACTCAGCCACATTTACCAGCTTACAAGATGGAAGCTGGCCCCCAACACTGTTTGCGAACTGACTTGTCCTCCATTGGTTCTGCTTCAAGTTCCTGCTTGAGTCCTTGTCCTGACTTTCTCCAGTGATGGACAATGACCTGTAGCCTACAAGAAACCTTTGCCTTCCCTAAGGTGCTTTTGTCATGGTGCTTGTAATAGCAACAGAGTGAAAGTCTAACACCATATGTTCTATGTCACCATCCATGTTATCTGGCAGCCAACCTCTTCTCTAGTTTCTCATCTCCCTCCTCTTCCTGTATCTCATTTCTTCCTTTTTGCTCACTGACTGTTTTTTCTGTGCATCAGTGGTCTCTGCTCCAAAGTCCGTTGCTTTCATCCCCTGGCCAGGCCTCATTCACGGTGATTGGTGAGTCAGTACCACCATGGCATGTCAGGACTTCACAAGGAGCACTAGTGGGGCAGTTTTAGAGTCAACGAACATCAACATCGTGTTCTCCTTGTCAGCATGAACTGCAGTTCGCCCTTTACTCCTCTTTACGATGTTTTCCTTGTGTCTGTGACACAGACTCCTTCAGTAATATGAGCCTGGGCATCATTGAAGTCTTTGTTCTGAAAGTTTGCCTGCAGGAAAAGCAGTGAGGGTAAGTAAGCACTGGAGAGAGAGAGACCCAGAGAGGAGTCCTGGAGGCTGCAGCAGCTCCTCCCACAGCACAGCTTTCCCAATGGCTGCTGAGCCTAGCCACTGCCTCCATGTGGAGGAATCGAACAAAGGAGATGAGAATACAGTAGAGACATCACCCTCAGTGCACTGTTATTATTTTATGAAGAATGTCTGATGGGTAGCTATCACTGATTGAGAGCTGGTTACAAAACAAATGAATGACTTGATGAAAGTTTGTAGTCTTTGTACATCCTATAATAATCTGTTCCAGTGACTGAGCCAGAGGTGGCTGTTCAGGGATGCTGCTTCACTCTCTCCATCCTTGCAGGCACCATGCAGGCCCCCATGATCCCCTGGATGCAGCACTTCAGGTGTCTCACACAGACAGAGAGGTTGGCAGAACTGCTTGCTCTGAGTAAACCCACATTCTCCTCTGAGAGCCCTGGCTGTGATCCTGCCTCAGCTGGGAGCCTGCTGCCTCCAAATCATGAGTGTGTCAGTCTTGTTGTGTCTAGAAGGCCTCATTTCCTTGTTGTCTCCTCCCTCTGGCTTTTTACAAACTCTCCACCTCCTTTATGCAGAAGTCCCTTGCCCCTTAAGGGAGGGATTTGATGAGGACATCGTATTTAGGACTGAGTGTTCCAAGATCTCTCAATCTCTATACATTGTTCATTGGTATTTAAAGTTCTTAAGGCAAAAATTCAATATAATAATATAAAACTAGAGTTTAATTCTCTATTTTAAACAGACAATTTCGTTTTTTGGTTTAAGTGTTATTTTTTATTTAATATTTTATTTACATTTTAAATGTTTTCCCCTTTCCAGGTCTTCCCTTTGGAAACCCCCTATCCCATACCCCCTCCCCCTGCTTCTATGAGGGTATTCCCACACACACACACACACTTCCCTCTTCCCTCCCTGGCATTGCCCTATACTGGGACATCTAACTCCCTCAGGCGCAAGGGCCTCTCCTCCCACTGATGGCCAACAAGACCCTCCTTAGCTACGTATGTGGCCAGCACCATGAGCCCCTCCATATGCATTCTTTGGTTGGTAGTCAAGTCTCTGGGAGCACCATGGGGTCTGACCAGTTGCACTGTTGCTCTCTCCCCATAGAGCTGCAAACTTCCTCAGTTCCTTCATTCCCTTCTCCAACTCCTCCATCTGGGACCCCATGCTCAGTCCAACAGTTGCTGTGAATTGAATCATGGTTGTTCCGAACTTTTGGGCTAATATCCGCTTATCAGTGAGTACATACCCTTTGTTCTTTTGTGACTGAGTTACCTCACTCAGGATGATATTTTCAAGTTCCATCCATTTGCCTGCGAATTTCATGAAGTCACAGTTTTTAATAGCTGAGTAGTATTCCACTGTGTAATTGTACCATATTTTCTGTATCCATTCCTCTGTTGAGGGACATCTTGGTTGTTTCCAGCTTCTGAATATTATAAATATGGCTGCTATGAACATAGTGGAGCATGTGTCCTTATTAGATGCTTGAGAATCTTCTGGGTATATGCCCAGGAGTGGTATAGCTGGGTCCTCAGGTAATATTATGTCCACTTTTCTGAGGGTCCGGCAAACTGATTTCCAGAGTGGTTGTAACAGCTTCCAATCCCACCAGCAATGGAGGAGTATTCCTCTTTCTCCACATCCTTGCCAGCATCTGCTGTCACTTGAGTTTTTGATCTTAGCCATTCTGACTGGTGTGAAGTGGAATCTCAGGGTTGTTTTGATTTGCATTTCCCTGATGACTAAGGATGTTGAACATTTCTTTAGGTGCTTCTCAGGCATTCAGGTTTCTTCAATTGAGAGTTCTCTGTTTAGCTCTGTTTCCCTTTTTTTTTTTTTTTTTTTTTTTATAGTATTGTTTGGTTCACTGGAGTCTAACTTCTTGAGTTCTTTGTATATATTGGATATTAGCCCTCTATCAGATGTAGGATTGGTAAAGATCCTTATCCAATCTGTTGGTTGCCGTTTTGTCCTATTGACAATGTCCTTTGCCTTACAGAAGCTTTGCAATTTCATGAGATCCCATTTGTCGATTCTTGATCTTAGAGCATAAGCCATTGGTATTCTGTTCAGGAACTTTTCCTCTGTGCCCATGTGTTGGAGAATTTTCCCCACTTTCTCTTCTATTAGACTCACTGTATCTGGTTTTATATGGAGGTCCTTGATCCACTTAGACTTGAGCTTTATACAGGGAGATAGGAGTGGATCAATTTGCATTCTTCTACATGTTGACCGCCAGTTGAGCCAGCACCATTTGTTGAAAATGCTGTCTTGTTTCTACTGGATGGTTTTAGCTCCTTTGTCAAAGATCAAGTGATTGTAGGTGTGTGGGTTCATTTCTGGGTCTTCAATTCTATTCCATTGATATACCTGCCTGTCACTGTACCAATACCTTGGGGTTTTTATCATTACTGCTCTGTAGTACAGATTGAGGTCAGGGATGCTGATTCCCCCAGAAGTTCTTTTATTGTTGAGAATATTTTTTGCTAGCCTGGGTTTTTTTGCTATTCCAAATGAATTTGAGAATTGCTCTTTCTCAGTCTATGAAGAATTGAGTTGGAATTTTGATGGGGATTGCATTGAATCTGTAGATTGCTTTCAGATGGCCATTTTTACTTTATTAATCCTGCCAATCCATGAGCATGGGAGATCTTTCCATCTTCTGAGGTCTTCTTCGATTTGTTTCTTCAGAGACTTGAAGCTCTTGTCAATAAATCTTTCCCTTGTTTGTTAGAGTCACACCAAGATACTTTATATTGTTTGTGACAATTATGAAGGGTGTCATTTCCCTAATTTCTTTCTCAGCCTGCTTATCCTTCGAGTATAGGAAGGCTACTGATTTGTTTGAGTTAATTTTATATCCGGCCACTTTGCTGAAGTTGTTTATCAGCTGTAGCAGTTCTCTGGTGGAGTTTTTCGAGTCACTTAAGTATATGATCATATCATCTGCAAATAGTGATATTTTGATTTCTTCCTTTCCAATTTGTATCCCATTGACCTCATTTTGTTGTCTAATTGTTCTAGCTAGAACTTCAAGTACTATATTGAACAGATAGGGGGAGAGAGGCCAGCCTCGTCTAGTCCCTGATTTTAGTGGGATTGCTTCGAGTTTCTCTCCATTTACTTTGATGTAGGTTGCTGGTTTGCTGTATGTTGCTTTTACTATGTTTAGGTATGTTCTTTGAATTCCTGATCTTTCCAAGAGTTTTATCATGAAAGGATGTTGAATTTTGCCAAATGATTTTTCAGCATATAATGAAATGACCGTGTGGTTTTTTTTCTTTGAGTTTGTTTAAGTTGTGGATTACCTTGATGGATTTCCAGGTATTGAACCATCCCTGCATCCCTGGGATGAGGCTTATCTGATCATGGTGAATGATCATTTTGATGTGTTCTTGGATTCAGTTTGTGAGAATTTTATTGAGTATTTTTGCATCGATATTCATAAGGGAAATTGTTCTGAAGTTTTCTTTCTTTGTTGGGTCTTTGTGAGGTTTTGATATCAGTGTACCTGGGCCTCATAGAATGAATTGGATAGTGTTCCCTCTGTTTCTATTATGTGGAATGGTTTGAAGAGTATTGGTAATAGGTTTTCTTTGATGATCTGATAGAATTCTGCACTAAATCCATCTGGTCCAGGGCTTTTTTTAGTTGGGAGACTTTTAATGACTACTTCTATTTCTTTAAGGCTTATGGGACTGTTTAGGTGTTTTATTTGATTCTGGCTTAACTTTGGTATTTGGTATCTGTCTAGAAACTTGTCCATTTCATCCAGATTTTGCAGTTTTGTTGAGTATAGGCTTTTGTAGTAGGATCTGATGATTTTTTGAATTTCTTCAGAATCTGTTGTTATGTCTCCCTTTTCATTTCTAATTTTGTTAATTTAGATACTGTCTCTGTGCCATCTGGTTAGTCTGGCTAGGGGTTTATCTATCTTGTTGATTTTCTCAAAGAACCAGCTCCTGGTTTTGTTGATTCTTTGTATAGTCTTTTTGTTTCTACTTGGTTGATTTCAGCCCTGAGTTTGATTATTTCTTGCCTTCGACTCTCTTGGGTGTATTAGCTTCTTTTTGTTCTAGAGATCTCAGGTGTACTGTTAAGCTACTAGTATATGCTTTCTACAGTTTCTTTCTGGAGGCACTCAGAGCTAAGAGTTTTCCTCTTAACACTGCTTTCATTGTGTCCCATAAGTTTGGGTATGTTCTACATTCATTTTCATTAAATTCTAGGAAGTCTTTAACTTCTTTCTTTATTTCTTCCTTGATCAAGTTATCATTGAGTGTTGTTCAGGTTCCGGGGGAGGGGGGGTTCCTGTTGTTTTTGTTCCCTTTGAAGACCAGCCTTAATCCGTAGTGATCTTCTTATATCTGTTGAGATTTGTTTTGTGACCAATTATATGGTCAATTTTGGAGAAAGTACCATGAGATGCTGAGAAGAAGGTATATTCTTTTGATTTAGGATGAAATGTTCTATAGATATCTGTTAAATCCATTTGGTCCATAACTTCTGTTAGTTTCACTGTGTCTCTGTTTAGTTTGTGTTTCCAAGATCTGTGCATTGCTGAGAGAGGGATGTTGAAGTCTTACATTATTATTGTGTGAGGTGCAATGTGTGTTTTGAGATTTAGTAAAATTTCTTTTATGAATGTAGGTGCCCTTGCATTTGGAGCATAGATGTTCAGAATTGAGAGTTCTTTTTGGTAGGTTTTTCCTTTGATGAGGATGAAGTGTCCTTTCTTATCTTTTTTAATAACTTTTGGTTGAAAGTTGATTTTATCTGATATTAGGATGGCTACTCCTACCTGTTTCTTGGGACCAACCCTTTACTCTGAGGTAGTGTTTGTCTTTAACACTGAGGTGCATTTCCTGTATGCAGCAAAATGCTGGGTCCTGATTATGTATCCAGTCTGTTAGTCTATGTCTCTTATTGTGGAATTGAGTCCGTTAATGTTAAGAGGTATTAAGGAATAGTGATTGTTGCTTCCTGTTATTTTTGATGTTATTTTTATGTTTGTGTGGCTATCTTCTTTTGGGTTTGTTGAAAGATTACTTTCTTGCTTTTTCTAGGGTGTAGTTTTCCCCCCTTGTTGTTAGTGTTTTCCATCTATTATTCTTTGTAGGGCTGGGTTTGTGGATAATTGAGAGTTTTGCTGGTTATAGCAGCCTGGGCTGGCATTTGTGTTCTCTTAGGGTCTGTATGAGATCTGCCCAGGAGCTTCTAGCTTTCATAGTCTCTGGTGAGAAGTCTGGTGTAATTCTGATAGGTCTGCCTTTATATGTTACTTGCCCTTTTTCCCATACTGCTTTTAATATTCTTTCCTTGTTTTCTGCATTTGGTGTTTTGACTATTATATGACATGACTATTATATTTCTGGTCTAATCTATTTGGAGTTCTGTAGGCTTCTGGGATGTTTATGTTTATCTCTTTAGGTTAGGGGAGTTTTCTTCTATAATTTTGTTGAAGATATTTACTGGCCCTTTTAGTTGGGAAGCTTCACTCTCTTCTATACCTATTATCCTTAGGTTTGGTCTTCTCATTATATCCTGGATTTCATGGATGTTTTGGGTTAGGAGCCTTTTGCATTTTGTATTTTCTTTGACTGTTGTGTCAATGTTTTCTATGGTATCTTCTGCATCTGAGATTCTCTCTTCTATCTCTTGTATTCTGTTGGTGATGCTTGCATCTATGACTCCTGATCTCTTTCCTAGGGTTTCTATCTCCAGGGATGTCTCCCTTTGTGATTTTTTTATTGTTTCTATTTCCATTTTTAGATCTTGGATTGTTTTGTTTATTTCCTTTGCCTGTTTGGTTGTGTTTTCATGTATTTCCTCTTTACGGGCTTCTAGGTGTTTACCTGTGTTCACTTGTATTTCTTTAAGGGAGTTATTTATTTACTTCTTAAAGTCTTCTATCATCATCTTGAGAAGTGATTTTTAAATCTAAGTCTTCCTTTTCTGCTGTGTTGGGGTATCCAGGGCTTGCTGTAGTGGGAGAACTGGGTTCTGATGATGCCAATTTGCCTTGGTTTCTGTTACTTATATTCTTGCCCTTACCTTTCGCCTTCTGGTTATCTCTGGTGTTAACTGGTCTTTTTTTTTTTTTTTTTTTTTTTTTTTTTTTTTTTTTTTTTTTTTTTTTT
>CM052719.1:40187540-40346232 GCA_028551405.1 Uromys caudimaculatus
CCTACCTCGGTCCCTGAATCTCACGGGTTTGGGGCAGTACCTGGTGAGCTGTGGGGCGTGTCTTTGGCCCTCTGCTGGGTCTTGCGATCTCCGGCGAGGGATCTTTGTCCCAGCGCTGATTAGCTGTGGGGCCCTGTGGCCCAGGCTGAGGTTTCCCAACTGGTCTTAATCTCTTTGACTGTGGCTTGTCCCTCCTGCAAGCCTTTTCGTCAGTACTCCTTGGAGACCAGCCCTTTCTGAAAGGAATTTGGGTTTGGAGAGCTGTGGTACAGGGTCAGCTCTGGGGTGCAGAAAGAAACCAGAAGGCTCCTGTCCCAGGATGTTCCTTTGTCCCAGTGTCCTACTGATTTGGGGCAGGTCCCTCTGGGCAGTAGCGCCCGTCTTACCTCCACTCATTGGCTTGTCCACACTCCCTAGATGCTAGCCTTCTTTATAAGATTCAATTATTTAAAGAAAATCGAGTAATATCAATTATGAGGATAGGAGAATTGAAGATTGGCAAGTTTGAGGTTGAGGTTATGAAAAAGTGAAGAACTAAAAATAGAAACTTTTGAGCAATAAAAGCATGTATGAGTGAGTAACTGATCTCCGCTGAACTGAATCCTCTAAGTGTCTATGTTAGAATTCCTATTGTGATAAAACACCAAGACCAAAATCAATGTGGAGGAAAAGGTTTTTTGTACCTTACAGTTTATAAGACAATCACTGAGAGAAGTGAGGGCAGTAATTTAAGGCCAGAACCTGGAGGCAGGAGCTGATGCAGAAGATATGGAAAGAAGATTCTACTTGCTCCCCAGGGCTTACACACCCTATTTCCTTTCAGAACCCAGGACCCCCATATCATGAATAAGAAAATGTATGAGGCTTGTCCTGAGGCCAATCTGGTGAGAGTATCTTCTCAATTGAAGTTTCCTCTTCTGAAATGACTCTTATTCTGTCAAACTGGCATCTAAATAGTCGTCCCAACACATTTGCTAAACTTCAGCTTATAAAATTTTCAGAAATAATAAAGATGTGAGCTTTTAATAAAAACTAATGCGCATCACTGATATATAGTACTTTGAACACGGTCCAAGCTTACTTCCATCAGGTAGATGGGCAAATATTTATAATTATTGTTGCCAATTCCTAATTTTGTTTTTCTGATATTTTGTTTTGGTTGTGGCTTTTTCTTAACTACTGATTCTTTTAATTAGTATGGGTTTTAATTCCATAATGTCATGGAAGGCAGGGCGAGCATTTTACTAAGACGTGTGTCGTGTGTATTTCACATAGTGTGAGGGACTGAAAAGAAATTTAATTGTCTTCGTGAATGGCATAATTAATGAATACTGCAAATGAGAAAAAATATATTTTCCACATTGATTGATAACTTTAACAGATTTGATAAAGGCCTCTTTTAACTTTGCTAGTTTGGAGATTTAATCATATCGAAAAGGTGCTTGAAATAGCTTGCATTTAAAGTTGTCAGCTTGGCTATATGAATATTTGGCTGTATTAGCCATCGGAATTTTACTTTTGTTAAACTAATATACATTTTACTGACTTATCTGCTCCTCATCCAGATCTTCTCCTACATGCTCACTTTTAACATATTTGTGTATCACTTTTGATTATGCCCCCTCCAAACTAATGAACTGAATTTAGAAGATCATTAGCCAAGCAAATACAAAACAAAATAATTAGATCAGTTACTCTTTTATACTCATGTTAATAAACAAATATTTCAATTTAAAAAAGGAAGCAACATGGTTGATCCATTTAGAAGAGCAGATACTTTTTTCCACATTGTCAAAATCATACTTGATAATGGAGCACTGTAATATAGTCAGTGGGAGCATTTAAATTCCTTTTAGAAAAAAGGCCTAAGGTTATCTCAATCTGTTTTAATTAGATTTTGCTCTTTCAGGAGGGTGAGGATATGACTCGTATCAATGAAAAAGGGAGAAATGAGTGCCCCTAGCCACCCTTCCGTGTTGTGCCATATGAAATGGATGATATTTCCCCACTTAAAAGGAGTGCTCATGTTTTAACACTCACAAATGAGCAAGGAAAAAGTTCAGTGCATCTTGCACTGAAGTACAAAGTATTGAAAAAACTAATTTTGTATAATCTTCCATAAATGACTAAATAACCCTCTCTCTCTCTCTCTCTCTCTCTCTCTCTCTCTCACACACACACACACACACACACACACACACACACACACACCACAATCTACAGATCTAAAGGGAGCATTTATATTTTAGTTTTCTTGATGTTAGTAACCAAATAGGATAACCAGTTACTTTCTTAAGTGTGGTAGCACATAAATAACCTTCAAAAGGCAGGAACATTTCAATATATACTGAAAGTCTCTTTGAAATAATTGAAAGTCATCTTGCCTAATTATATATTACAAAAATGCTGACACAATCCAGTTGGACCCTAATTTAATTGAGTTATTGATTTGCAAAGCCTTTTTCTATAAAGAACTGCCATTATCTGAAAAATAATTTTATGCCTTTAAGGAACCTCTCCTTCCCTTTGCTCTCCTAAGATGTTGATGGTTAGGAAAAGCAGAAATGAACTGTCATCACTACTGAGAGCATATTTGTTCAAACAATGTTTTGTTACATCTGATAAAAGGCTGTAGCTGAAGAAATTTTTATTAACTTCAAAAAGTGTCACTTTTTTCCTAACAAAGACACCAGAACCACCAATTAGTTCTTCCAAATATAGTCAGCATGCTATGAGGGAGTTCTGAGTGCAGAAGCAGTGATGATGGGCACCGGTGGGGGAGGCAGTTAGAAAACCTTCCTGGGAGTACTTACCAGGCATGCTTCCCCGACATCGGGGTTTAGAGTGTAGGTAACAAGCCTGACAGGACATCGGATCATGGTCTATAGATTATTTACTCTGCATGTGATCACGAGCTTTAGCAAAAGAAAGGAGGGGGGAAAGCAAAGGAGTTTGAAGTTTAGCGAAAGTTTAGAAGAGAAAGTGGGCCAAAGAGCTCTTCCTACTGTCAAAAAAGAAGTAAAGTGTGCCGTGCAGAAACTGTGCCAAAGGCTCCGAATCTGTGGAGATCTGACGGCCTTTGAACAGCAAATGGCTCTGAGCTTTATTCCGCACACTTGCCTCCTCCCAGAAAAGTTGGGGGAAGATTAATATTGAGCATTTTCCTAACCAGGGGACTTTTGAGCAAAGTCATAGCTATTTGGCAAACATGGAACCTGGGGTAGAAAATTGGAATGACACATTGTCTCCCCCATAAATGCTACTGGTGTGAGGAAGCAATGGAGTAATCACAGTTTTTGAGCCGAAAAGAGGTGGGGACAGTTCGAACTTCTAAAAGCCTTTGTTCTCAGAGGAGAACAAAAAGAAAAATTTAAGCCCATAGTTGAAACCGATTCATTCAAGTAACTTCTGAAGCAAACAGTGGGAATTTGGAACAGTGTCAAATATGATTAATTCATACATGAGTATGCTGTTTATTGGAGTGTGTGGGGGTGTGAGAATGTGTACATGTGTAGAGCTTCATGTGTGGTCTCACCCAAAGGTGTAAGTCAAAGCCTAACATCAGGTATCTTCCTCACCTTGAACCACATTGAACCTGACTGGACCTCTATAATTTGCATAGACTGAATGACCTGCCCCTTTCATCCCTTCCTTCCCAGAACTGGATTACAGGTACGTGTCCATATCCAGGTTTTCAATAGGTTGTAGGCTTCCAAACTCAAGGCCCACGCTTGCATGGCAAGCTGTTTACCAATTGAATCATCTCTCCAGCCCTGGGCCTTAAAATTTTCAAAGCATTTTAAATTGCATGGCCATCTCAGATATTATATAGTTATTCTGTGGTCTTTCCTTGTTAAGATCTATATTACCAAGACTTAAGTATTCCCCAGCTCTATTTTCATAATACAAAAACAGGGAACTTCTCACTAAGTCATGGCGGTGGAGTTATTAAATGTTCATAAGTGTATATTTCCCTAGATTCCTATGATACTGATATTCTAAAGGTCAGATTAATCCTCCAGATGTATCATGCTAGAGATTTCTACATTCACATACTGTGTTAAAATAAAAGAAGACGTAAAGACAAAAGAACAAGAGGGTAAACACACGAACACGGAGAAATAAAGCTGAAAATTAACCTCATGACTCATAAGCATTTATGGTAATCAATGCACTTATTATTTTTTTCAAGAACTAAACAGAAAATGGCTTTCTCATATTCAGCAGCCAAGATTATAAAGCCATCATCAAGCATTGAAATGCTCCACACACATTCAGCTGGTGAATTACACACACACACACACACACACACACACACACACATACACACACACACACACCTACCAACCCACAAATACCCACATGCACATGCACGCAGAGAGAGAGAGAGAGAGAGAGAGAGAGAGAGAGAGAGAGAGAGAGGTAGGGAGGGAGGGAAAGGAAAATGGAGAGAAAGAAAGACAGACAAACAGAGATATACATAGAGAGAGAGAGATGGAGAGACACAGAGACAGAAAGACACAGAGACAAAGACTGACTTTATAAATACAAAGGTCTGCCTTTGATGTCATTTATAAATGATAAGGAATATCAACTTAAGTTCCACAGAAATGAACATTATCTACTATGAGCATTCCTGCAAACATTTTACTTAGTAAAACACAACAAACGAAATACTGAGCATAGTATCCATCTTATGATCTAATATGCTACTAGGCTCTCTAAATTTACATGCATTGCTTTGCTCTAGGTGTTATATTTGTGGCTTTCAGTCCATATCTTGATGTGCAATATAGGCTTTAATTCTTCAGCTTTACAGAATACAGATTAGAATTTTCATCTTAACTTTTTTCTCTTTTGTATAACTGCAATTTTTCCAATTTGTTCAGGTAATGTTTGAATAACTAAGCATGCTTTGGGAATCTCAAAGATTCATTTAATGCAAATTTCAAAGAATATTAGAGGACATAAATCACTTAAACAAAATGAAGGCTGTTAATTACTGAAACACATTTTCGACTGTGTTGACTTAAGATTGCTAAGATGGTTCACAACTTTAAAATTACTTAACTTTGCCATTTGAAGGACCTGATCTATTTGTGCTTTCTTCAATAATACAAAACTATTCAAAATCATTATCATCTTTCAAACGTATTTCTCCTCAGCTCATAGTCTGTTATTATTGCTTTGTATTTCATACTACACTGTAATCATTTTATAATTTAATTTCCATATTCCCGTATTTTTACTGATTTATCATCTCCACACTTTATTTGATTAATTCAAGAATTTGCAACAAGTCTTGAGAGCACAGTTTCATTTCCAAACCATTTTCTATGATAAATACTCTGACTCAAAGAAACTTAAGGAGACAAAGAGTTATTGGACATAAAATTCCAGGTTTCAGACCATCACTGACGGGAAGTCAGGACAGGAACTCTAACCAAGTAATTGCATAACATCCACAGTTAAAAACAGAGCGTAACAGATACTGGTTTCTACATTGTTTATGCTTAGACAGATTTCTTTGTTTCCATATTTCAAGAGCATCCTCACAGGGAATGGTACCTATCTTAGTAGTTTGGATCTTCCCAAGTCAATCAATAATCAAAACAATTCCTGGAAGACATGATCACATACCAAACAGAACTAGGCAATCCTCAGTTGAGAATCTCTTCTTTGGTGATTCTCAGTTGTGGCAAGTTGACATTTAAAAGTAACTAGCACACCGGCACATATCGATTAGACATAAAGAATAAAGAATATATTTATCAGATTATTTTACTTGTATAATTGTATGTCTGCATTATGCCCTATAATTGCTACTTAACAGTATTCTTGGTGCTTTGGGGAATAGTGTTTTTGCTTTCTTTATCTTTTTTCCATACTGATGCCTGCAACTACCTTAAACTGAGTCTTATCTAACTGAAGAACAGACTAGAAAAAGTTTCAGCCCTCTACAGTGTTGAACTCAATACTAAGCACAAAGCATTTACTTGTACACTTAGGGAAATAAACTTCTATCTTGTTTTGAGAGTTTTTTAAAAGTCTCCCTGACAAATATAGCTTTACTGAATCATAAAACATCCATATTTAAACAAAATTAGTAAGTTTGGGTAATTTTTACAACTCCACTCTCACTTCCCGTGAGATATTTCTGTATTTCAGAACCCTCTGTCATTCAACTTCCCTTAGCTTCCTACTGAAGAGTATATGTCCTCTCCAACTCAGTGGATGCTGATCAAAGTCAGAGGGCATGGCGTGCTTCCCATATACAAGCAGAATAAATAAACCTGATTGCAGATTAGCATCTTTTCTTTCAGCTCTTTAGGCAAAGATTAGCATTAGCTACACAAGCTGACTTGTGATCCAGGATCTCATGATGGAACTACACATAAAGATAATTCATGAAGAAGAAAGTCAGCCATGGAGTTGGTTTTGTTTGGGTTTCGGTGGTGGTCATGGTTTTTTGTTTGTTTGTTTTAATAGGTCCTAGGTCAAGGGCTAATAAGGAATGTATGCCACAAGAAAAAGTAGAGGAACTTCATAAACCAAAACAAGAATGGTTAGAAAATGCTTTGGTAAAGCAATAAGTAACCTCTTATAATAATAGTAAGCAAAACTGTACACAGTATGACATGTCAGACTTTTAAATATGGAATGATTTGATGCTAAAAAAAATAAGAATTTTATGCTTTAGCCTTAGCCATGCTGGACCATGACAAGTTTAGCTAATATCGTGTGTGTGCGTTTGTGTGTGTGTGTGTGTGTGTGTGTGTGTGTGTGTGCATGTGTTTCTGTGTATGTGTCTGTGTTTCTGTGTCTTTGTGTGTGTGTGTGTCTGTGTCTGTGTGTGTGTGTCTGTGTCTGTGTGTGTGTGTCTGGTTCTGGGTCTGGGTCTATGTGTGTCTTTCAGTGTATGTGTCTGTTTTTCTGTGTCTTTGTGTGTGTGTGTCTGTGTGTATTTCTGTGTGTGTGTCTGCATGTGTGTATGTGTGTCTGTATGTGTCTGTGTGTGTGTGTTCCTAAATGCATAAATACTACCCATTCAGTATGTAGGTTGTTACTTTTATGTATGTGTTTTCGGAAGTGACCATTTACTTTTAGGGGGGGGTTGGAGGAAGGAAGCAGGGGGAAGTGATTGCGTTATAATCTCAAAAATTTAAAAACTATTTTAAAAACTTTGGAATGTGGAAACGGTCACCATTTAAAATAAAATAAGCAAGTAGTAACCCTATGTATAAAATAAGACTGGTGCAGAAGAAGTAGCAGGGAAGTACTAGCAGGACATTATTACCCTCATTAAAGTACAGTAACGCACAACTACAAAGTAGCAATAAGACAGTAATAGAACCTCTTTGTTATTAACATAGTTCGTAAAGCCATAGACAAATAATGGTGAAAATATGTCTGTGTGTGTATGTGTGTGTGCGTGTGCATACACATGAATGTGCTCATATGCATGCATGCATGTCTTGTCCAACCACTCTGTCTAAATCATATATATATATATATATATATATATATATATATATATATATATATATATATATATATATCAAGTCTAGCTAATACTATATACACATATACAGGTACACATTTACAGAGCATGTTCTGCCCTCATAATGTCAATTGAGAATCTTAGAAATAATGACACCTACTATTAACACTGAGCATATAAATTGACCAGAATCTAGTTGCTAAAACTATTCTGAAATACAAGGAACAAGAACTCCCTGAGAAATAATGAATTTAAGGCTTGCAATAAAAAGTGTGTAAGGGAATTTTGAAACATCTTATAAGGCCAGAGACTATGGAGCTCAGACAAACTAAAGCATACGTACACATGCATGTGGAATGTAATGAGACAGAACAACTCAAGTTGGGAGCATCTTGAAAAAGCAAAATTAAGCCACACAGGATTATTTCCTCAAGTACAAAAAGTTCATACTGTCCCAGTGAACAAATAGTCACCAAAGATGTATAGGTCTCCAACGTACAATTTCAATGAACCTATCCACATATTCCCCGTCCAAGGAAGTAGAACACAATTCCCCACCACTTAGCTGAGGGCCACACATATTTTTTAAATAGTCTGATATGGAAAACACTGACCAAAAAAAAAAAAAAAATCAGTAAGTCTTTTTTAAAAAAAGGATGGGAATAGTATCATCCCTAAATTTCTGTAAATATGAAGCCTATTCTAAATTAAAAAGGTTGTTTTTATACTTAGAAGCAGCATTAGAATACGCTTTTTTTTTTTTTTTTGGTTTTTTTGAAACAGGATTTCTCTGTATAGCCCTGGCTGTCCTGGAACTCACTCTGTAGACCAGGCTGGCCTCGAACTCAGAAATCCGTCTGCCTCTGCCTCCCAAGTGCTGGGATTAAAGGCGTGCACCACCACTGCCCGGCTTAGAATACTTAGAATACACTTTTAAAACCATATATTCATCTTACTATTTCAGATTTCTTCATTAAAATTAAAACTTAAAAATCTTTTTAAACTGCATTTATTCTACCGCCTATCTTTTAGTATCAAAGTAACTAGAGTATTATCTCCATTAAACTTGGAATGCAATTTCATAATTCTAATGGTTTTACCATTTAAAAATATCTTGAGGTAATTTAAAAGTCATTATAAATTACATAGATTAAAAGTTATTTAAAAGGGATTAGATTCTTGCTCATATGTTAATCCTTGTTCTATAAATATACGCAGCCTTAGGAAAGCTAATATTATGTCCTTTAAATATGTGGATAAAAAGTAGAAAGATTTACATTATGTCTAAACTCTGAAGAAATACCCAAATGTAACACTTGGGCATAATGATTGTGAATACCAGAAAAACCAATAACAATGAAAGTCACAACTTTTGATCATTTATACCTAAGTTTTATCAAAAATCAATCTGAATAAAATGTAAAATAACATAAATACCTATACCTTTAAAATGTGCTCATTTGCAATTATGTATCCAATAACTGTAGCCCAGTGAGTCATTGTAGCCATTCTTTGTTTCAAGAGCAAAGAACGAAAATCACAGATCTCTAAAGAATAAACAATTGTCTCTCCTTGTCTTTCTGATATTAAATCATTCTGTATATTAGAGCCATAGACTTTCTCCCTCTGATCATATACTAATTTCCTTTACAAATGCTGCCATCGAACTGACTTTGCTGGGTGCTTTATTGATTTTCTATTTCCTCTTTGAAGCACCTGGCTTACTTTACTTGTTGATGTTTTTATCGATTTTCTATTTCCTTTTGGAAATGAGATGAGAGCTTTTAAAGAGGTCATGCTACATGGCAAGAATAAGATGTTGAGTGTTTTTCCTGGAGAATTCACTGTTAAGCCTAATATTTTTCTTTGCACTGGAAGTCCCGACTCATTCTCACTCCTTACTCTACACTGTTAGTCTGTCTCCCTCATTTCTATGTTTAATGTGCTATTTCATGGGTTGATGATACAAGAAAATGCAATTCTTGGCTGATTTACATGCACTAAGTTACTTTCTGTTGCACTAAATTATTCTGGGTTCTTTGTCGTTTGAGTGTTAGGTACAGAACCCAGACCTTCCGAACACCTAGCAAACATTTTACTTGTTTCTAAGATACACTCTAGCCTCTACTGTATTCCTAAAGCAAATTCGCAAAGCTACCCTCATCTTTGGAAATCTGTAATTTTTTTTTCATTTATTTGAGGAATTCATGTAAAAAATATTGTATGGATCCTTTCCATTCCCAATCATTCCTCTGTTCTCATTCCAGCCTTCCAATGTTCCCCACCCACCCCATCTTGAATGCATTGCTTCTTTTATAATTGATGAAATCCAATTAGAGTTGCCTTGGGGGTGGTATTTAGGACTGTCCACTTAGCTTTGGGGTCTCATTTCTAAGAAGGAACCAGTTCTCCCTCCATCCTGATTCAGTGACTACATGTAGCTCTTTATCTAGAGTTAGGGTGCTTAAGATGCTGGTTTCCTGTCCAGGCTGATGTGCTGACTTGGGTGCCCTTTACAGATCTTGTGTAGGTAGCTATAGAGATGTGCTACCTGGAGCTGAGTTGTCACCTGTTGTATGCATTTCAACCAGTTGTGAATCTCAGTATTAACCTCCTTCTGCTACAAAAAGGAGCCTCTTTGATGATATGTGAGAGATACATTTATATTGGGGAATTAACAATAAGTATTTAAAAGGCAGTTTGAAAGTACATTACTTTAGTGATATCGTATTAGTAGGCTTTCCCTTAGTGCTTATGACCTCTCCAGTCACTGAATAGATTATGCGTAAGTTCTCTCCAATTGAATGAACTTTAGGTTCAATTTGGCAACAATTGGATATGCCCAAGATTCAAGTGCCATTGTTGAAGGAATTAGAATATCTTGTTGGCTCATTGTTGTTTTGGTTGTCAGGTTTTCCCACTGGTTAGGATTGTTGACAACGTTTTGCCTTGGGACCTTGAATAGAAGCTTCCAATGCTGTGAAAACTAGCCTTCAAGCAAGCACCTTCTAGGTTGTGCTATTCGGAGTCCTCCATGTCCTCTGTCTCAAGTATGTAGTGACTTCTATAACAAGATCATTCCTTCATATTCTCTCCAGCAACCAAGAATGATAACAATAGCCTATGCTAGGAGGAGGGTTGTTCAATACTCTGAGTAAAAACTCATTTTGACATATTTCTTGCCGGGCACTGAAGTTTCAGTTAAGTAATCTGTGACTCGTGGTGGGAGCGTGATCCTACTGTGGGTTAATTCTCTGTATGCCCCCCCTCTGTGTGTGATGTGTGTGTGTGTAAGAGAGAGAGAGAGAGAGAGAGAGAGAGAGAGAGAGAGAGAGAGAGAGAGAGAGAGAGGAGAGGCAGAGATAGACAAAGACAGAGACAGAGACAGAGACAAGGACAATAAAGAAATGTTTAAATATTTGTGTGTGCAGATATGAAGATCAGAGGTCATCATGGGTTGCCTTCTTCGGTTATTTTCCATGATTGTTTTTTAAGCCAGTCTTTCACTGAATCTTACCTAGCTGTCTGTTCAGATTGCTGGACAATGAACCCCAGGGTCCTCCTGTTTCCCCCTCCTCTTAGATTACATGTGTGCACTGCCATACTCAGCTTTTTACCTGGGCACAAGGAATATGATCTCAGCCTTCTTAGCTTCTGCAGCAAGCACATGGAGCATCTAGTCAACTCCTTAGCCCCTGTACCGCTTTCCTTTAATTCTCGTTACTGTGATCACTAGAAAAACAAGTATTACCTACATGTTATATATTATATTTCTGTTGCACAAAATGGTTTTGAAGTCTCTAAGCTGTCTATGCTTATAGAATATAATGTCCCTGGAATATCTTGCCTTGGATCCCCACAGAAATGCTTTTCTCAACTTAAAATTGAGGGCTGTGTCCTTGAATTTCATCAGATATGGTATGAAAAAAATGGTATAACTTAAAATAGTTATGTCATTAGCTATTCAGCATCATTAGAAAGGTCTGTGTTCCAGAAAATCTGACATCCATGGGAATTTTTTGACCAGGGAATAGATAGAATTATATGCTATCCTTACCAGAGAAGAGGCTCTGCTATATGATCTGCTTACCCCATACTTGAAATATAGATCTCTGTTGCTTCTCCACCTATTTTCTTATTTCTTTATATTATTAATAAAACACAGAAATCCCAAGTCTTAATTTCATATCAGTAAATAAAAACATAATGTTTAATTATCAAATTAAACATACACCATGCAGATTAATAGAAATAATCTTGCATGTATGTTCCACTTACTGTACTCTGTGATATGGCATAGTTCTAAACACTGGGGACCCTAGGATGCATCCCAGGAAAAAATTATTTCTTTCAGAAAGAACTCTGTATCAGGCATGTCTGCAAAAAAAAGAAACGAGGCTTCTATTTCTTAGAAGAATATTCAAAACCAAAAATCCCAAATAGAGACCTGTTTTGTCAGCTCTTCAGCAGGTGGCAAAAGCAATGGATAGCAATATGCAGGCATTTAGAAATGGGGTGGGAGAAAGAGAGCATCATTCGGAATAGGCAGCTGTGACCTGGCAACAGATGGCTGGTCTGCCTTCAGTCTGCTTGGAGATAGAACAGCAGGAAAGGAACAACTGGAAGCCAGCAGAGGGAAAAGCAGAGCAGGGGGCTTTGTTTGTTAGTTCTCCTGCACTGGGGGGGGGGGGGGGGGAATTTGTTCTTCAGGTATGGTGGAAAATTCCAAGCTATGCACAACAAAAGCCGTAGTATAGGAGATGAAACCTCACAATGAGGATTTAAAGTGTGCCTAATCATAACAAAGA
The DNA here is from genome assembly GCA_028551405.1 of Uromys caudimaculatus. NCBI lineage: Eukaryota > Metazoa > Chordata > Mammalia > Rodentia > Muridae > Uromys > Uromys caudimaculatus. Next base: position 40,199,850 of record CM052719.1, read on the forward strand.
AAAGTGCACTAGTTCTCAATATTTTATCCCTGTTGGTAGTTCCTGAAATCAGTATTGAATGTCTTGCTTCTATCAGGAAAATGGGGTGATTAAGAGCTATCTGGAATTGTCATAAACATTTGCTAAAGGTGTCAAGAGTAAGAATCAGGGTACATCTTAAACAGGATATGGTGCTAAGGATAATGTGCTCTGCAGCATCATTTGATACTCACAGCACAAACCAAAGCACGGGTCTTATGGAACAATGCCTGTGCAGGGCGTCTTGCTATACTGAAGCACTTTATAATCATAAAATGACCAAAATAGTGCATGTCTCATAAAAATGGAGACATATGTCATCTTTCCTTCAGATCCCTTCTAATTCCCAAACCAGCCAAGTTATTCAACCTAATTTGGTGCCTTACATACTATGTACTTGATTAACATGATTCTTTGAGGGGTTTTTCTCTCTACTGATTATTATATTACAACCATAGTTAATTCTCCCAAAAGAACTCTGTGGTGGTACTCCCGAGCAGTACTACAGTACACCTTTCTGCTGACAGTCTTTCGGTTGAATGGTCAACCTGAGGAAACCAGAGCAAATGGCCTAAATTGTAAAATATGTATAAATTGAGTTCATAGTACCAATTAGAAAAAAAATGTGTTGTAGTATCTTGATAATCATGAAGAAAAAATACATAATCACCTCTGGTTTTGCACAAAGGTAAAATTTTAGCAATTATATATATTTTTTGTAAATGATAATGTTCCAAGATCAGCAACAAAAAGTCAATATTTTGGCTTTGGTCTATTAGATAAGTGCATGGCTCTGCATTTTCAGAAATAATCTCATCCACAAGGAATTTAAGCATTCCCAATTGTTAAGGTTTTAGTTTATGTTCCCCTAAACTTTTTATCTCTTTGTAAGAACAAAATTTTAATTTTTTTTAAAAATTGAAATCAGATTGATAAAAAAAGATATACATCTCAGGAAAGTCACTCCACATCACATCCAGGCATTTACTATGTGATGTCGTTATTTCTGAACAACTGCTTTCCTTAGTGAAACTAACAATAGCAGCAGAAAAACTATAAAGTGGATTGGTGTTGTGGCTCAGGAGTAGAGAACTTGACTAGCATATGGAAGGGCCCACATTGAGCCTCAGTAGCATAAAATGCATTAATTAATCAATAGCAAACATTAGACTGAAAGATGTATAAATTCTTTGCAGATAATCACTGTTCAGAAACACGTCGTCTGCAGACTTGAATAAATCAGTCTTGAATCATTAACACTAAAGAGAAAATTCAATACAAGTTTGCTTACCTGAAAGCTGGTTTGCATTCAATTTAAAAGTACCTCTAGCTTAAGTCCCATATCTCTTTCGTATATTTAAAAGAAAAGTCCCACTGGAGCTTTTATAAGTGATATTTAATCAATTTGTTTTAAAAATGATTTCTTTAAGATCTTTGGAGATCACAAGGGTAGAAAAAGCCCACTTTCCCTTTCATTACACATCACTCATCAATTCATTTTGATATATACTCACATATAACCAAAGCAATGAAAAAAAAAGAAGTATCTGAAATCAGTTGTCAATCATAGCAGCTAGAAATCTCCAAGAGACAACCTACCCTTTTTCTAAATATCAGAAATAATCTTCCATCAAAGTGCCTCAAAGTCTACAGATATAAAGTGCAGATGCCAATACTCAGTGAGGTGCAGAGAGGAAGTTTGCATTCTGCCTGCATAATTCCATACTTAAGAAACTCTGTATCTTATTTGTGAACAGAAATACTTTGAATCAGCCATTGCCCTTCTGGTCCTGGAAACAGACTAGAGAAACATGGAGGTTTCCTGCCAATCTCACTGGGAAAAACATTTCACTCTTTCTCTTGCAATTTCCTTGTAAAAGAATTTGTAGTTGCCTCAGAAAAGCAATTATCAATCAGGAAAGATATCATGAGGAAAAATTCTAACTTCATGTGTCTTACCCATTTTATACCTTAGAATATTGAGGCTAAAGGATTAAAATAAGGTTAAAAAAAATCATCAAACAAACAAACAAACAAAAAACCCAGATCGTTATATGGAATATGTACTAAAAATAACATTACATTTTTTTTATATTTTTGTCAAGGACGTTATTGTAAGATTAAATAAAATAGTCTCACAATTGTGTTCTTTCTCTCTAATTATTATTACAGTATATAAATGAAAGACACCACCACTTTCAAGTAAAAATTAGTCTTGGAGTTAAATGAAATGAGTTCTAGACCTGACTCAGCCATGAGCTGAGTCAGCTTCTCTTACCACAGCTTTTATAACTGCGGAGCACTCATACAATAGCACAAAGCCATGAACACAAAACCGTCTTTGCACACACACACTGTGTAACTATAACACAGTGATCTGCATGATACATTGATTTACTTACGTATTTGACAACTATGAGTAAAGCATATACCTAGCATGATTTTAGTGCTCTCATGGTGACTAATAAATGAGGCTTTTTAAGGGAAAATTTCCCTTTTTATGGGAAGGCAAATATTACATCCTAAAGTTAAATGGTAGTTATTTACTGTCTCTCAGGGTTTTCATCTCCAAATCAAGTAGCAGAAAGATCCCTGTCCCTTAACAAAGAGTCACCTGCAGTGTTTGCTCTTATGGTTCTTATTAATGTATCACTACAGGGGATATATTAAGATCAGAATTATTTTGACTTATAATAAGGTTTGTGCTTATAAACCCAAGGCCGCACCATATTAAAGCTTATTAGCATAATATAACTGATTAGGTGCTCACAGTGTACACAGGCAGTTGTTTCTGAAACTCCCTCAGGGGGAAAAAAAAAACCTAAAGAGAGCAAGGACAATAATCTCAAATCAGGGAAACACTATTCAAAGTGTATGCTTAGTTTTATAGCACTCATTTAAGAGGAAGATCTGATAATAAAAATACTCAACTGAAGTTATTTTTAGTCCGTTCATCAGCAGTGGACTGCAGAGCACATTTGCCATGTTAGCTCAACAAGAGAGCTGAAGACTCACTGCTTGAGGTTTTCAAACAAGGGACGTGAGAACCCCAGGAAGTCTGACAATACATATGATTTTTTTTAATTAAACATAGGAAGTGCTAATAGGTTACTTCTTGTGTTGATAAGGAAGTGAGTGAGTGTGTGTGTGTGTGTGTGTGTGTGTGTGTGTGTGTATACAGAAAATGAAAGAAAATCATTTACTCCCTATTATAAAGATGCTAACAACACATACCCACACCAAGAATGCTTCTAAAGCAATAGATCCCAACATTCTAAATGCTAAGTGTTACTAAACCAGGCTGCTAAAATTCTATTTACTAAGGTTTAATATATTCATGGAAAAATATAAAGGTAAGAGTCTTCATATGAGAGTTATATTCTACCAGCTACTAAGTACTATGCATTGTTCAATGCACTAGACTGTTTTAATTTATTTAATTTTTATCTGCTTATGAACTGTTATTATTATCCATGCTTCTTGGATAAAGAAATTTTTAAAAAGGTAACAAATCAATTACCTAAGGATATAAAAACTAATGGGTGAAAAACAGTTATTCAAAGTCAAAAATTCGAGCTGTGAAGCTATGAACCCACTAGTACATTTATACCCACGGTGGTTACTTGCCTTACTAAACTCTTTGCATCAGATCTCTAAGTAAATAATGTACTGGTCCTTCGTATAGCCTTCCTATAGCATTGGAGGCAGGAAGCTGCGGGAGGTAGGTAGGAGTAGAAACAGATTGTATAATGAAATAATGCAGTGACCCTGATTTGCTGTCTAAAGTGCCTGAACGGGTCTCCATCTGGAAGGAAGGACCACAGATTGAGGGATTTAACAAATTTATTTTTCTAAAATTCTAGAGCTCTAGTCAAAGACTAAAGTGGAAGTGGGGGTGGTTTGTAAAGCCCCATCTCAGGCTATTAGATGGCTATCTTCTTGTTGTAGCTTCTTGTGTCCATCATAGCCTCCTCCTCTTCCTCCTCCTCCTCTTCCTCATTCTCTCTCTCTCTCTCTCTCTCTCTCTCCCTCCCTCCCTTTTTCCATCCCTCCCTCCCTCCCTGCCCTCCTCTCTTAGAAAGACACAAACTATATTGCATCAAGGTTGAACCCTTTGAACACGCTAAAAATTAGAATGGAAATATGGCAAATAACTGGTAAGACTAAACATCTGCTTACCCTTACTGCTATACAAAATATACATAAAAGGATCATGAGCTTTGGTTGTTATTGATATGGTTACTCAATAAGAGCAGATGAATAACTCTCTTCACTTGGTGCCATGAGTAAGGACCAGAGAAATGACCAAAGATATGAACATTGAGTTGAGTGGTGGCTGGATGAAGTCTGAGAGTAACCTGATGCATTTGTATGATTAAGCTCATTAAATTATTTATGTCTGCATGGTAATAAGGAAGTGATAACCAGCAGAGCTCAGATATGGCAGATTTGTGTTTTTAAGCTCCAACAATTCTAAAACAAAATTCAATAGTTTGGACAAATCCTATTTGAATATATCTTCTTTCATATTTCTTCCTTAGCTAAAGGCAAGCTAGGCTTTAGGCTTTAGATTTTAGGCTTTAGAATACAAAGACTCCACTGGAAAATTACCATACCAGTGGTACAGAGGGCCTTTCAGGAGCATGTGCTAAGCATTAATTCCAAGTCCAGGCTGACTTGGACAAGGAATGAGGTAAGACTTCTTATGCATCAAGAAGGCAAGATTTGCTCCCTGGGAAGATTTTCTAAGTGTTTCTAAATAGCAAACAATGTTCTCTTGCTCAAGCGCATACCATTTTCATCCTTTCAAATGTCGTTCAATATTCTCATTGTCAAATTGAACCCCAGTTACTTCTTCAGTACTTACAGAATCAGTAAATATTTATAGGAACCATGTTTATTATGTTCCAAAACATTCCAAATGTAGTAACTATAAATGAACTCAGGCTAGGTTGCTGACATATTTGCCAGTTGTCAGAATTCAATGGAAAGCTTGTAAACAATGACGTCTCATGTACCTTGTATAGAAGTTCAGCCACAATCCTATTACCTACCTGACTTCAGAAAAGAACTCAAACAAGAAGCCACAAAATTCTCTGGCCTTAAAGTTACCATATCTATTCATTCGCTGCGTTGTCATGAATATCACAAAATAGGTTAAATGAGTACTTTAATTGACTTATGAGATGATATAAAAACATGGATTCTATTCATCCTTAAAATGGTGGCAGAACTCTTTAATAAAGAAAAGAAGACACTGGGAATTTGAGAGTGGAGATGGAACCTAAACATATCTCATGAAGAAGGAGTAAAAATTATATTTACTGAGTAATTCTTAATAAAGTCTTGGTTTGCAGTATGTTCCAACTTTCAAGATACAAATGCACTTCTTTGTGACTAATTTGAAGCTATTAATGGCATCACAAACTTTGGAACTATTTAAGAGTCTAGTCTTATACGCCAAGTCAAGTGGCTTTATGACTAAGCAAACTTGGTTTTCCTCACGTAGTGTGAGGTTCTTTTGCACCTGTTTCTTTTGTGGCCTTCAAAGAGTGGTATAAAGAGTTGTGATAAATACAGAAGAAGTTAGTGGAAACAAATAATAGGTAGGAGGAAACATATGAAAATAAGAATATGAATATGAGTATTCATAAATGCAAACAATAAAATATTTCATTAACTAGAAAGTTCCCAAGTTACATCTTTAGAACCTCTAAAATGGTTGGCACATATTATAATATAACACTGTTTATAATTATTGGTTTAATTATTGATTAGATCTTTCCCTTTTATTGCAATTTAAATCAAGTCAACATTGTATTCTCATATCAGCAGATGTTTCAACTGTAGCTATTGTATCATATATCTCATATATCACATATCTCATATCAACTGTAGCTATTATAGTTGAAGATATAGCTTGAAGATAGATGTATCAACCTGAAAGATGGCGTAATGTTGCCTTCTTAAGAGGGCTGTATGTTATTCTGCCTTTGGACTCCTTATGATATTGAATGGAGAAATATTTCCATACACACAATTAGAAGTTAAACTTCATGACTGTAAATCTTAGCCCCATCCACCTCCAATTATACAAAATAAGCTAATGGCATTCTCCAGTTGTGTGCGTTCTCTCACTTTGAAATAAAACTCATGACATGGGCTGCCTTCATCTATATTCTGGTACTATAAGGAAATGTCTGAGGGTGAGTGATTTCTATTCATTTCTATCATGTAGTTCATGGCTCTGGAAGTTCAGGGTGTATTGTTACTCTACATTATTCTAGTGAAGATGCTATGGCCAACAGCAACACAGGGCAGGACTGCATGTTAGAAAGCAAATAAACATCAAGGAAGCCAGGGTTTGACTAATGTCTTAGGAGAACTGTTGCAATTCCTCCTGAGAGCACAGCCCCACCTCTCAAGTTTGCACCACCTCTTAATAGCATCTTCCAGATTCTGACACACGTACCTTGGGTTACACGTCATGCGCTAACTGTGGCTTCTACTTGTGGTTGGTCCATGGCTTACGTAACTAATTATGGAAACTTCTTATAACACTGTTCAGCACAAGACAACTATAGATGTTGTTTATTATCATCTCACATAAGGCCATAAATGTGTATGAGCCTATCTTGCTCTTCTCTTGTATCTGTCTTCATAACTCTGCAGTATCATTATGGCCTGACACTATTTACTGGTTTAATTTACACTGCACAGCTTCAGTATATACCAACTACTACACCCCTGCTCCCCTCTCCTCAAAGCTTCACACTCAATCCAACCTTCAGCCTTGCCAAACATGTTTTCAGCTTTCTTCTGCTTATCTAAATCCAAGATAGCCATTCTGGTCCAGCATCAGCCCAGTGGTTCTCTCAAATCCAGAAACAAGTATTCTTAGGTGACATGGTGGATTATTCAATTGTATATTCTCTACCAATATTTTTCTGGTTGAGAAAATAAATTGTGCTGTGTATTCACATTGATTCTCTATTGCTAAAGAGTTGTACAGAAAAATATTTCCTCTAATAAACTGAATGATTGATTAATTGCTTGTAATTAGCTGATTTTAGTTATTGTATCAATAACATCTTACCAAAAGAACTTTTCTATGCAATTGATACTATTTATATTAAAATACTAGGTATGTAAGACAAAATAAATTAGAGGCATAAATACGTACAGCTATAAATGCTTAAAATGATTAAATCATACAATAGATTTTAGTGCTAGCTTTCATTCTATTATCATGGAATCAAACTGATTGCTTTATTATACAACAAATTGTAATTTAGCCGGAACCTAGTTTCGTATACCTAAAATTTTGTGAAAGTTACTACACAGCTCTTACTTCAGTTGTCACATAAAATGGAAGAAACACTCTTACGTGGATGCAGTGAATAGGTTTTTTTTTTTCTTCTTCACTCTGATAATGACGAATGTGGTGCGGCTGCCCAGGCCTCTGAAGCAGTCTTCTGACTCTTTCTGGATATCACCTGGGATATCCAGAGCCATCAGATAAAAGAATTAAAAAGACTTAATGTGCTCCTGATGATCTCAGTCTGCTCTTAAAAGCAACCTAGTGCTGATTCTGGAGAACACAGGAGGAGCAATCACAGTGTTGCGGGTGCAGGAACGGCTGCCATGTGAGACACATTGGACTGTTTGTCAGTTTATTTACACCCTAAAAGTTATTAAGGATTTTTTTTTTAATTCTACTTGATCCCATGAGACGAGTATTCTGTCTGGATTTGCTAGGCAAAGAAATTGTGTGTCTGCAAAATGAAGGCAATCTTGTCACACAAAAATGTAAGAAAAGATAAACATTTTAAGATTTTAAAAGTTACACTAAGTTGTACTAGGCCTCTTTAATCACTGATGTCTTAAAACAATTGTCTGTAGTATACAGAAGAATTTGTTTTCAAGAACATAGCCCTTGTCTTATTGTCTGAGATTACATTTTTAGGACAGAACATGAGAAATATGTTTTTTACAACCTGATCTTTAATATACAGAAGATGGTGAACAGGTGTCCAGTGTAAAGCACACGCTTGTATTAAAATGTCATCATGTAGCACAATACCATGTAAAATGAATGTATACAATGGAAATTTTCAATATAATAAAAGTAAATAAAATGAAATATATAAAACAGAATAAAGGCACCAAAAATCACCAACAGATAGAATCCCACATGCATAAAAGGTTTCCATCTCAAGTCACATTATATACATTTATGTCATTAGAAACCCAAATATATAGAGAGAATTTTATAAGAAAAATTTCAAAGGCATGAATTCTAATATGTAATGTTAACAGCTACAATTGCCACCCTGAGAGGAAGGAACACACCAAAGAATAAAATCCTTACTGGGCAGGGATAATTGAAGGCATAGAAAGGCTGAGATGAAGCAAGTGCCCATAGGGCATCCTCAGCCTCCTCAGGGGCAAGTAAAACTTTTAACCCCTGCGATTCTGGTTTTGGCTTTTTTCCTTGTGTGTCCAGGTGCCACTGCACACAAGCAGGGAAGGATGGAGCACAGCCAATTTCTGTGGTGCTCCTGCCTTGACAGCAGGATCGCAGTCAGGCAGTGAATGTGGGGTAGGGCCCTCCTCCGAAGATCTCAGGGTTATATCTCTCTAATGTTACAGTTCTTTTAGACAAACCTCAACAAAACAGTTCTCCCAGACAGTATTCAACAAAACAACTTGTACACATAGACTTTATTCTGGGTGAACAAGAACTATATAAATCTTGGAAAGTGGGAAGGGGTTCTTCTAAGGGTGAAGTTCCATTGACTGGGATTTAAGGTTCTGGGGATACCTCCTTTGCTTGAAGAGGCATTCCAGGGAGTTGAGCCTGTAATTTCACCAGGGATTATGTGACATTCCCCAGAGAGAATGTGGGTTGAGCTCTCCAGATCAGGCAAAGAGGAAGCTCCTCTGAGAAAAGGGAGTCCTCCATTTTGCACCGAGCTCAGGAAAGCTGTGGACACATGGTAGACTACAGCTTTCTTAGCGAGATGCAATCAACCCTCAGTAAATGTTTCTTACAACCGTCAAAATAATAATAATAATAATAACAGGCAGTAAAAAGGGATTTTATGGTAGTGGAAACATGTCTCAGTGATTAAGAAGGCTTGCTGCTCTTCTAAGGGACCTGAGTTGGGTTGCCAGCACCCACACTGAAGGCCACACCACCGACTGTCATGCCATCTCCAGGTGATGAAAAGCCCTCTTCTGGATTCTATGGACATGGGTGCACACGCACCCACACATGCACACATGCACACACTCACACATGCACACAGACACTATACACACATTCTTACAGAAGAACACATCAATAAAAACAAAAGTAAACCTATTATTAAAAAGAGTGTCTCGAGTAAAAAAGGTAGCAAAGCTGTCTGTTAACAGGAGGCCAACAAGCCTTAAACCAAGAGAACACTGTAGACATGAGAAATGGCCCTCTAGGGAAGAGGTTAAAGGAGTGGGAAGGAAAAATAAAGACGATGTGAGTGAGGGTAATCAAAACACATAATGTACATGTGTGAAATTCTCAAAGAAAACCTTTAATTCATAAGATGAATAAGACAAATGTCGACCTTTTCCAGACTAAAGAACAAAATGGGAACCATGGTCTAGTTGGCTAGACTGGGAATAGGATGAGCCGTTTACCTCTGTGTCTCTTCATTTCTCATTTTTTCCCATCCAGGTATTTATTCCCATTTTTTCATTATTTTGATGCTTTTTCTACTGATTCTCCCTTGCTTCTTTGCTTCTTTTTTATTGCTATTTCCAGATTTAACCACCCTAACCCCCTGACTACATTCCCTTTAATTTATTATTAATGATGGTTATGTCCAGTGTCTTAAATCAAAGTGACAATAAATTATTACTAATGGACACATTCTGTCACTTTCAGCACATTTCGGCAGAGATGCTTGATCACATGAGACAGGGCCTATAGCCAACAGAATATAGGAATGTGAGTCTTTAGTCTGTTATGTAAAGAAACTTCATTCCTCGCTGTCTTGGAAAGAAAGTATAAGACACCAATAGCCAATCACAACGTCATTTGAAAAAAATTCAGATCATTTTGGTACTATAATATGCAAAACATTTTATCTGCAGAGGTGAGAATCGTTAAAAGTACAGTACATTAGCCAATGTAAAAATCTTCATAACTACACCCTAGTTTGTATTTTATTTTTATTGTGTGTGTATGTGTGTATGTCAAAGCCAGAGGTCAACCTTGGTGTTACTTTTTAAGACCTGCCTGTTTTGCTTTTGAGACCTGATTCATGGGCTGGGCTGGGAAGACTGGCCCGTAATCCGCAGGGATCCTCCTCTTCCCTGTCTGCCTCTCCATTTCTGGGATTACAAGTGGGCACTACCAAGATTGGCATTTTACATGCGTACTGGTGATCCAACCACAGATTTTACATCTTAGCACAGCAAGCAGTTTACAAACTGATTTATCTCTGAATCTCTCCACCATGGTCCATTAAAATATAAAGAAAATAAGGACAGCATAGCAGGAGGCATAATGTGTCGATCAGATGATAGTATGAAGATAGAATTTACCTTTCAGAGGTCTAGAGAATGGAATTAATAAGTTTGAAAGACATGCTCAGAATTTCTAGTAGAGACAATATGAAATATATAAGTGAAGTTGTAAGACACATGTAGACATCTGTCCATCATAAGTAAATAAAACAATGGCTTTTCACTAAGACACACAACATTATCAGCATCCCGGATACAGTTCTTCCCTTCCAATTATAATCTACTGAGTCCCAACGGTAGCCTGGTTCTGTACTTCATGCAATATTTACTATAATTTGTCATTTATTATTTATTTTTCTATTGATGTTGAATATTTCAAACTAATTTTCATTTGCACATATTATTTTTGGAAGTAACATGAATGGAATGGAAAATATCCATGAATGAATAATTCACAGAAAATGTTGCCAGTGATGTCTTTAAGTGTGATATATGTGAAATAAATATATCATGCACTTTATTATACAACTAAAAATGTAGTAGTATATCATCCCAAAGACTCAAAGTGGAGGGAAATTTTCACAGATCACTCATAAATTAACAAATAATGCTCATTGAAAAGCACACACAAATGTAAATGTTTGATTCAATTGTGGTCTCTAGATTTAATAAGTAATCTTTATTTTAAAATAACAATTTTTAAAAATATTTTAAACATGTGCGCAACTTGACATTATTTTCAAAGAACCTATTACACACATACAGAGAGAATAGAAGATCTCTCTGTTTGATAACAAACTACGAATTAAATCCTAGAGGTTTAAGATTGTAGAATTGTTTCATTGACTCCTAAAAGAGCAAACAACCCCTCAATCTAGAGAAACAGAAGCAAAGGATCTCTGAGGAGAGTCCTCTTGATCTCTAAAATCATTGTACCCCATTTGACTGGTCAGGTATGGCTCTTATTGCACCTGAAGAGACACATTTGTAAATGAGGGCGGAGGGAAGGAGGCAATCACTTTCTTCAGAAAGTTTGGTTAGTTTGCTACAATGTATGGTTGAAGTAAAAGAATATTTAGAGCTAACATAATAGGTTGGAGTAGAAACATGGTGGGCTGTCAGCAAACATTTTAAGAACTGTCATGTGAAGAGTGGAATGGATTTAATCTAAACTTTTCTTGAGGGTAGAACTTGCAAAGTCTAAGTAATATGGAGGGGATAGTGCTAAATACATATAAAGCAAATTTTGTCTGGTAATTGTGGTGGCCCAGCAAGAGAATCGGCTGACTCAGAAGCCAATTTCCTAGGAGAAGAGAAGTGAACCCTTAGGAAAATAATTTCTTCAAATATAGGAAAGTTCTACCCAACAATTATAACCTTCAGCAGAATTTGCTGACTCAAAAAAGATAATGAGTTACCTAGTTATCATATTTCTCTAGAAAAAGAGGTAATTTTTATAGTTTTCTGCCTAAACCAAAGGATAAAATAGGTTGTTTAACTCTAGGACTCCCTAGAATTTCCCAAAATCTTAAAAATTAACATTATTAATACATTGGCACGACAAGTCATAATTGTATACATATGTGGGTTCTTTAAAGTTCAGTGACTATATAAGTTTAAATTATCAACTAAGATTTCTATTCCCTTTTTAACTTTAGTATCAAGCCACTGAATTTTGCAATAGCTTTTAAACCTTGTGTTAAATTCATATTCTTAACTATCAAAACTTTTTAAAATCATCTGAAAACTCTCAACTAATGAGTTACTAAACTATTTTATATAGCAAAAGACTATATATAAGGGGCATACTTTATGCATACTCCTACCAGTACAAAGAATGTGAGTTAGTAGCCACTAGCTCTGAACTTCAGCAGCTTTACAATATAGTTTAGTACATACTGATGTTACGTGGTCATTGCATAGTAGCCGCGTTTTCTTCATTTGGAGGTTGAAATTTGCAGATCAGTAGTTCTAATCATTGTGGCAGGGGATGAAAGGGAAAATCCATGTATGCTGTAAGATCCCCCAGGTAGAGAGATCCATGCACACCACGTTCACCCACGTGTCACTAAACCAGCTTTAATGGCAAGGACAGTTAGTAGTGCATTATACAACCTCTTGATGGTATGTTCTCCACTTTGCCATTTTGCTTAATACCAGTCATGATCCTCAGGTACAAGATAGCAATTTACACGTATGACTCAGAAATGGCCTTCTTGCCATAATTTCTCTACAGCTCAAAATGTGGTTTTGAAACAGAGCCAAGTTTGGGTACTCTTTTACCAGAACAAATGGTAAAATGTCACTCATATATAAGCTGTAAACTGATGTTCCTAGGGAAAAATACCTGTGTTGGAGAATCTATAAGGCATAATATACATTCCATGATTGTTGAGAATTAGCACATTATGAATCCAGAGCTAACTTTAGACCCATTAACAGACATTCATTGCCCATTCCCCTAGGGAGAAAAACAAATAAGCAACTGCAACAGCAACAACAACAACAGCAATAAAACTCAGAATGTCATGAGATTGTGTTTGAAACATAGAACACAAAAAAAGACCAACAACAACAAAAGGAACAAATAAATAAATAAATAATTTTAAAAAGAAATAAAACAAGGAACATAGAACAAAGTTTTCCTGGTTTGTTGTAGTTTCCCAACCTGGGTCTCCATCAATGTTTTCTGGTGAATGCACTGCTGCGTAGTTTTTGTTCCATAAGTAATAAAAGTTCATACAATCACTGCTATAGTGGAACATGTCATTTGGAGCAACCTGAATTTGTGTTTCCAAGCCATAAATACTCATATTTGGCTCCGAATAAGCTATCTCTTTCTTACGTTCCCTGAAGTATATCCCCATAAACAAAGTATCAAAGATGTTGCATATATAACTTTAAAAAATATATTACAACTTATACTTAGGATAAAAATATTGGTTACTAACATAAAACAGTTAAAATGGAATAATAACTAGCTTAATTCTTACTAGTATTAAAGACATTAGAAATCAGAACAGAATAGCCAAGTATTAACTGCAACCAGATATCATGAAAGAAACATGAAATGGTTAAACACTGTACACATTCTGGAACTTTAATCCACATAGATACAGTTAAATGCATGTGATCAATAATCTATACAAAAGCATAGGAAGAGCAAAGTGTTAAAGGGTAATTAATCTTGCCCAGTAGCTAGGCAGCCCATCCACTAAAGAAAGCATCTTGAACAAAGTGGATCAAAAGAGATAAATGAGAAAAACAAGGAGCAATCAAGCTTAAGAAAGAGACATCTGCGAAAGCTACAGAGGTTATTGTATGAAGCTAAGGAAGTGATAAATAAATCAATACACATCACCTAAAGCAATGAGAGGAAGACTGTATAAGAGTTTAAAGTACATGCGAACACACTTGGCAGGTATCACAGGAACTGGATATGAAAATTTATGGAGGGGAAAGAAAGACTGTATGTCTCATACATAACCACATAGTTAAGTGCCATTGCATATTCCCAGAGCTGAATATGGGTATTCAAGTAGCAAAGTGGGGTTTGGGAGCAGATCATTTAAATTCTATTGTATGTCTGGATCCCAAGCCATGGGAATAGCGCATCCTTCCACAAAGAAAGGAATTGCAAATGTTATACACAAACCAGCTGATGGTGCAGAACAAGAAAGCATCAGACAAACAAGAGAAGATAAAATCCAACAACACGTAAACAGAGTAAGCTCGAAGATACATAGAGCTCTAAGAAATCTGTAAAACCATGGAGTTAATATTTAGATCGAAATCAACAGGACTACTGGATGTCTAATAATGACTTTTGATGAATAAAGTGAATTGATAAATGTATCATAAATATAGTTATAGAAAAGAGAAATTAGAACCCACACATCATATTTAAAGCAGTCAAGTAATTTAGGATTAAGAAATACACTTGCAGGCCTTGGCATAGTTGCTGAATGGTGCATAAGAACCCAGAACACATCAAATGCTCTGTAAGCACAAGAATGCAGATGGACGCTGTGAGCAAGGGTGAGAATTACGTCTATCTTTGGGAAATTATAGACAGTTTGGGTCATCTCATTAGGGGATTGGTCACATTCCATTGCACGACATCTGACACTAACTGTTTTTAAGCACATGCCTGCTTCTTCTATTATTAATTTCTACCTGAGGGCAAATGCCAGGAGAACTTGCTTTAGTTTCCACCTCCTGCTGCCATTTCAACTGTCAGAAACAGCGGGAGTCAAAAATGAAAGACACCATCTTAAAGAAAGGCTGTGCCACAGTGTCATTTTTAAAACTGACAGCTTTGTGCAGTCCCCAATCTTAAGGAAAGGGGATTGTCATGTGCGCCTCCCATTGCCATTTTGACAAAGGGAGACATTCTCTCTCTTCCAAAGGCAGCAGTAATTTAAAATGGCGAGTCGAAACATATTTGCAAGTGGCAGGCAGGGACTTCACCCCAATGTCTGTAAGTACTGTGGGAAGAGAGAAGTTTAAACTTTGCTCATCAAAAAAATAAAATAAAATAATAGCTTTCTCACCCTTGCTATAATAAAGTCTGATTTACAAGGGGGAAAGGGCACCTAATTAGTCAAGATAATAAAGCAGAGGGGAATTTACTTATTTTGTTCCAAAACTAAAGAAAAATATATTCTCTTCCTGTTCTGCAGAAAGGATAATTTAGAAAAGACACTTCTGAGAACTGAAGGTACAGAAACAATAGGACAGACACCTGTGAAGGTCCAGGACTAAAGAAAATGAAATTTATTTCATTTGTGATATGAAGTTTGAAGGGATCAAACCGATTGTGAAATGTGTCCTAGAAGTGAGGTTCTTCTGTCTGTCTGTCTGTCTGTCTGTCTGTCTGTCTCTTTGTTGTTCCTTTGTTTTGTTTTGTGTGGTGTTTTGGTTTTCCTTTTGAAGTTCTTTTAAAGAGGTCGAGTAGAGCAATTATGATAAGGAAGGAAGCTTTGGGAGGCACAAATCCTTGAACTGGTCCTAAGTGAATTGCTATCTAAGCCAGATATGTATCCTTTCTTCTGTTCCGGAAAAACAAAGAAAAAAATGTAAGCACACCCAAGAAATATGAATTACCATCCTTGCTCATCGACTGAGTTCGGGCCCATCACCTTCATCCGAGAACGACCGGTATTTGTGTGAATAAAAGGAAACTCCTGTAACACATTGGCTGTTCTATACTGTGTATGGACGCTCAGCTGTGGCATTGGCCTCAAATGGAGAAGAACGGGGTAGAGGGAGAAACGTGAGTTTCTAAAAGCATCTGGTTTGCTCTGTGCAATCCATCCAGAAAGTGTAGCTCAGATGCATTCACCCTTGTACAGCAGTTTAAGCAGAGCCCAATATTCTGATGTTCAGTAATGAAAGTTAAGATGAATCATTTCACTGCGGGCTTTGTTGGTACATTTGAAAACTAGAAATACACAGAGTTCGATACTTATGCACACACAAGCTTTGTATATTGCCCCTTTAAAGGGAATATATCAAAAGACAAGTGCTTTAAAATAGACCATTTGCTAATAATAAAACTTTGGAAAATCGATTGAAATTGCCCACCCCTGTATGAGATTAATAAGCTACATTCCAGAGAAGAAGAAAAGTATGTAAACTATTTTTTAAATTGGATTTATTTTTTATGTATGTGTATGTGCATGTGTCTAGTTGTACAAGATGCATGTAGTGCCAGTGGAATGCATGTCAAGAGGAGACCAGATGCTCTGAAACTGGAATTGCAAGTGACTGTGACCAAACAAGTGGATACTGGGAATGAAACATCTGTCCTCTGTAAAAGCAGCATGTACTCTTAACTGCTGAGCCATCGTTCCAACACCTACATAAAGTATTTGACACATAGACAGATCATCAATGTTACTGTAATAAGGATCCCTTTATAACTTTATAGTGGGTCATTGAGAGTGCTCAGTGGGTATAAGTGTGAGTTCAATTCCTGGATCATATATATATATATATATATGTTTGTTTATGTTATATATATGTATATGTGTGTGTGATATCACATAAACAAATCAATAAACATTAAAAACTATGATGGTAAAAAATAATAATGAATTAGACTTTAGGGGATTAGATCTTTTCATATGAAGTATTATCATAAAAGTTGGTCAGAGTTCGAGAGGCTAATGAATTTTTAAGTTCCAATC
Organism: Uromys caudimaculatus; assembly: GCA_028551405.1. Classification (NCBI taxonomy): domain Eukaryota; kingdom Metazoa; phylum Chordata; class Mammalia; order Rodentia; family Muridae; genus Uromys; species Uromys caudimaculatus. The sequence goes on from CM052719.1 coordinate 40,216,571, forward strand.
TCCTTTTTCAGTGAGGTCTACTCAGGTGAGAGGAATGGGTACTTATTACTTTCATTCACCTGACACTGAAGCAAGTTAGGTTGATGACACATCTCACATTCTGCTGAAACCTCAAGATTCAGTCTCTCGCCTGCCCAGAAATCCAGTTTCAGCTCTTTCAAATCTAAGCAGGAAATGAGGAACATTGGCTGCTCTGCCTTCTTCTGTTTCCCTTTTTCATGACTTGTCCACTCTATAGGCTGCTCCCTCTTGACCTACAAATTGCATCTGGTCTTTAGCTTTTGAGAAATTACGTAGTTTGCACCTTCTACAGCTTTTGACCTCGGGCTTTATGATATACCCTGATTATATGCTTTCTTTGCAACCCAATTTAACTCTCAGTTTTAAGTGTGGCTGTGTCTAGGTCCAGGTCGTCCGTAGTCCATGGATTCGTCTGACAGCTTCAGCACATGCTCAGTATAGGTCGTTGTTGGTTTGCCAGGTGGGGTCAACAATATTTGCGGTATGCCTTCTAGAGCTTTAAATGGGGACTCCACACAGTGTGTGGTCATATTTAACCATGAATAGAAAGTGTTTAGTCAACACTACATCCTGCATTACACGTCTCTCATTTAAGGAGCTACCGTTTAGTCAGGTTTCCTTTAGGCAGCTTGCCAACCCACTCACTCTGCACTTGGTAGCTTTAAAACGTGTCTGTTACTTAATTGTTTGTTCTTAGTGGGAGGCAACAGAGTGTTCTTCTACCTGTTGGTGCTTTGGGCTAAAGACATAAAATACTGCTCTTGTAATTGTCATAGATTTTTCTAGAATGTGGAGAAAAGTGCTTTCGATTGCATCTGACCTTTCCCCCTCCTGAAATCATACCCCTAGTACTTCACCTGCCCTCCCTCCTTACATCTTTCTTCTGCAGAGTGTGCCAGGCTACTTACTTTCAGATGTGGATTTTCTCAATGGTAATTGTACCCAGTAGATAATGTAAAGATGTTTTGGGGTCATTAAACATGAAGCCTAAATAGAAGTGAAGGTCGTCGGGCAGTGGTGGCGCACGCCTTTAATCCCAGCACTTGGGAGGCAGAGGCAGGCGGATTTCTGAGTTCGAGGCCAGCCTGGTCTACAGAGTGAGTTCCGGGACAGCCAGGGCTACACAGAGAAACCCTGTCTCAAAAAACCAAAAAAAGAAAAAAAAAAAAAAAAAAAAAGGAAGTGGAGGTCCTTAGGCCATTGAGAATGTAGTTCTCATGGGACCACACTTAATTCTTACAAAAGGGTAATACAAATGCAAGCCAGGCACTTCCCAGATCTCTCTGGCTTCAGGCCACACCCTGATATTCTCTCTCTCTCTCTCTCTCTCTCTCTCTCTCTCTCTCTCTCTCTCTCTCTCTCTCTCTCTCATAGTCACTATGGTATGCTACACCAAGAGTGCTCACTAAATGGACTCTGCTTTCTTTATAAAGTACCTTGCCTCAGACATTTCATTTCAGGCCCCAAAATGAAGTCCTATAGAAACATTACGCAGACCAGAGTCATTGCTAGAACTCTGCCTGATGATATGCAAACAGCTTAGGGATCACAGTGGGCAGAAGATGGCCAAGGACAGGAGTGCTACAGAGATCATTACACACAGTCCTCATGGGGGCTCAGAGAACTGACAGCTCAGTGAGGTAATTACACTTGGAAGTGAGGACTGGATATCAATTGAAGCAAAAGCCATCCTTGCTTTACTATTGCAAAGGACCTGGCTTAATTATATCTGTGCCCTTGAGTCTTATAAAAGAATGAGTTTAAGAATGGTAAGTTAGGTATTTGAAGGAAGAAATCTCTAACCTTCAAAGCATCTAGGCTGTGACACTGGTTCTATGGACCGTTTTTAATAAAAAAAAAAAATTTAACTGGGAGAAATGAAGGAAGCATTAAAGGTTAGAAATTTTCAAATTGAGCATAGAAAAGCAAAATTAAAAAAATAAAATGTATCAGGGTGTACCTGAGGATCCACTTGCTAAAGACATTATCATGGATGAAACCAGCTCGCCATTTTGCAGGACAGTAAGAGCCAGAGAATCCCTTAGACTGCACAGAGGCTTCTCCCACTGCAGGCCATCAGTTCTAGCCGAGCACGCTTCTTTGCAATATGATCACACCTAGTGATCCTTTCTTTTAAAACAATGCCATATTTTAATCATTTCATTAAAGTATACACACATGCAGTGTGGCTGAGATGTGGAGAGGCAGGTATTATCCAGGTTCAAGCATTTTCCCAGCTAGGAATCTCACCAGCCTGGAATGCAGTTGGAACTGGAAACAGGAGAGGAGTTCCCATCAATGGGTCCCCCATTTCGTACAATGATTTTGCTGCTCTGCAATAGTTCAAAATACCTACTAAAAATAATAAACACATTTATCCATACACTCCATTGCTTTGTGTGTACTTTTGATGCTGAGTATGCCATTTTACACATACTTGAAGTGCCAAAGTAGAGTTGGTCTAAAAAAAAAAAAAAAGCAAAGAGAAGAGAAAGAGGAAAAAAGGAGGTCTTGGCTCTGGCATTGAGGTCACTTGATTTGTATGTCCCTGGGAATGTCACACAGGACATCATATTAATAACAGGGAACATTGATTACCTACTGTGTGTACAGATGTCTATAGCTATGCCTAGGAGAGCCACCGTAAAGCCTTCTCTTACACGTTTCTTGATGTGTTCCACTTACAAAGTTCAAAGGCATGGTTTTTCTCCAATCAATATCCTTAAGTAGTCTGTTCCTTTCACACTGGTATTGCATTAAGCACAGTTCACATTCTGACCTCATCCTGTCTGAACACCCTCGGTGCTTCCATTCCTAGGCTACTGATCTTGTTCCCATCGAACCCAACTTCCTAGTTCTGTCCTATCACAGCTTTCAAAGGGTGAGCCAGCTCTCGGTTACTTAGTATAACCCAGATGATGCTGCCTGGAAAGAATACAGCAAGCAGAGAAGACGTCTACAGTGCTAACGTCAAAAACTTACAGAAAGCACCAATTGGAATAGTTTTAAAAAGTTACCTAAGTTGAACTTGTGTTTCATCATTTTCTCAAGGTTTCTTTACATTGGTGTTCTGCCTCCACGTATGTCTCGGTGAAGGTGTTAGGTCCCCTACAACTGACATTACAGACAGTTGTAAACTGCCGTGTGGGTGCTGAGATTTGAACCTGAGTCCTTTGGAGGAGCAGCCAGTGCTCTTCACCATGTTTGAATATTTTTCATAATGTTATTTAAATTAGATTTTTTAAATGTAGTAGTGGTTATGTACAAAACATTATAAAAATACAAGCATGGTAAATGTGTGAAGTGGAAACTTTTATAAATGGATAATTTACCAGTGAGCATATCGTATGTTTAAAACGTGTGGTCTTAGCATGAAAACAGAAAAACAGAAGGTGGCGCTGTTTTTCCTGTTGTTGTTGTTGTTGCTGTTGTGGTTGGTGTTGTTTTTTCAGAAGTTGAAGAAAGGCTTTATTAGGGGTGAGGAGACAAGGTAATCAGCAGGAGCATAGAGAAAAATGACTTCAGCAAGGAAACTGGGGTAGAAGCTGGAACCCTGTTTCTTCTTGAGGTTGGGTTCCTCAATGTCTTTGAAGGGTCTTCATACCCTAGTTTAGGGTTGGTTGATCTGAAAAAGTGGGATGGTTGAATGGCCCATAAAGATTCTGTAACTCATCAGGCCATGAGCTTGTTGAGGCACAGGAAGGAGAGTTTTTGAAGAGGAGGGCAAGAGGGGAAGAGGAAGGCAGGAGAATACACTAAGGGAACAAATAAGGCGAGCTATATATGAATAAAATCTCCCTAGATAGCTTAGATGAATGTAAGTACAATCCTCCCTAATATCGTGATTCTTTTAATGACAAGTATCCTCATAGTAAAAATATTCTTCTCATAACTTGGATTAAAAAAAGAAGAAAGAAAGAAAAAAATGTGCAATGTTTCTATTGAATTTTATAGCATTTTTTTGCTTTAAATATATATGGTATAATAAGTTCAATACAAGGAACAAAATAAAGATCGTGAAAACTTAGTGCATAGCCCCTGCAGTCACAGAGACTTTGTGAAGTTTTAAACATTTTCAATGTCTAATGTCCTTTTTGGTAAAATGAGTCATAGTTATCCCAAAGGGTTACTCAGAGGACTGAAATGACTAAGTTCTCTATGTGAGAGCTACTATGACCACTAGTCCATAAGTACCTAAGATACATCAACTTGGTATTTAATTGTCTATTACTTATCATTGTGCAAATGAACTGTAAACATGGACTATGGCAAAAACCAAATGAGATATTTCCCAATTATTGTTATGCTTCCAAAATTTCATACACAATAAGGCACACAAAACTACTTGTGGACTAATAAACTTTTGTTCCTTGCCATGCACCTCAGCATTCTAAGAATTTGCAAAACTATCAAATCAATTATTTTACCAACCACAAATGACACATTGCTATGAAACAGCAAGCCATCGAGTAAGATGCAGTGTCGCGTACCACAACTTTTCCCTGCAGCTATTTTTATCTATATCAAATTGTCTATCTCCTTTTGAACCAAAATGTTCTTATAGTTAATATATAGTGACCCTTGCTCTGTATTCTTTGACAAGATCCGTCTCCCTAGATGCTACATTAGAAGACTTGAGTGAATTTTGGTCCTTCATAGATACTATATATGTTTAGTCAGGAACTACATAATCCTGTGTTCACTGAACTATTTGGTCACATGATTGCCAAAATCATCAGAATTAGAACAATGAAGAGTGATGCTTTATGAAACAGGGACTGTTCAGTTCCCTTCCTTCTATCCTCTGTCTGTCCATCTCTCCTTTACTTTTCATGGTGTTGCCAAAGTACATCAAGTAGAGATTTATTTGCATCTACAAACACTTGGAGCGACTAAGAAGCCTGTTGTTTCCAGATATGCCAGAGATACATGCTGATAAAGGAAAGGGGGAGGAAAATAAATTATTTATGACCAAGTAATTCTGAGAAACTTGCTCCTCTCCTGAGGAAGCCACACTCCCCTGAGTACAGAATGGTGTGCCTCACATTCCCTGAGAGTGGCTGAATTGTTTAGGATTGCTCACATCTGTGGGATCTCAGTAAAACAGAATTGTCAGTTTCACCACATGCCATGGGACAAGGAGAGCATCATAAAGCAGGAGGTTGACATTTGCATTGTGCAATTTTACACCATTTTACTAGATTTTGGTTTTAGTAGATTTAGTAGACATATCAATTGTGATATTTTAACTCTCGTGAGCCTCCATTCTCTCCAGAAATGACAGTCATAATGACAATATGATGATATTATGAATACGAAATGAGCTGGCTTATCATAAGATATTAATATTGTACCCAGTAGAAACTAAATAAATCTGTCCCCCTGTCTGTTAAATGAACTAGTAGAGTTCTAGCCACACAGATTATTGCAAGAACTGAATTAACTAATATAACAACAAAAGGACTTTGAAAAGGTAAACAAACATATTTATATTCATTACTACTACTACTACTACTACTACTACTACTACTACTACTACTACTACTACTACTACTACCAGCAGACTAAGTAAACCTGGTCAGTATACACAAATCGAAGCACAAGACCACATAAACCTGAGCACTGAAGTCACTGAAACAGTTTCATAACGTAGTTGATGGTATCTATGAAGAAGAAAAGCTCTTTTTTTTTTAAAATAAAACTACCAGGTCTAATTTTAGCTCTGACACTTACCTACCTTCTCTGGTCACACTATAGCTGTGAGATGGTTAATCTTTCTTTTTCCAAGCAGGATATTTTCATGATGAACCCTGATTGTCAGCTTGGCAGGATCTGGAATCTCCTTTGGGCGAATCTGAGAGGACATTTCCAGAAAGAATTAGCTGAGGTGAGAAGCCCCTCCCAGAGAGAGATTGGTACCTTCCTTCTAACATCCAAAGTCACAGCTATTCAAGCAAGCATTTGTGCTGCTGTGAGTTCATCTTTACTGACATCAGAAACCAGTTTCTTCAGCTTTCAAACATGAACTTGTAACAAGATACTCTAGGAGTCTTCCAAGTCTGCAAACCCAGATTAGATCTGCTAAGGCATTCATAGCCTGGGACAACTACTGAGATCTAAGCCCAGACTCTCCCACACACAGGTGAAATTTGTAGACTACTCAATCCTACCGTGGAAGACAATCTAATAAATCCTGTTTTATAACATATATTATCTCTAGGAAACATGACTAATACAACTCGTTTCTAAAAAAGAAATGTTTATGAAAGTTATAATAGTATTACAACCCTTGAATAAAGCTGTGCAAATGCAAGTCATTTTAAAAGCAGAACCAAACAACAGCTCAGACGGGGAGAATGGTAACTTAAGAATACATTATTAGATTCTTAGGCTTAAGTCCAAGGAACTACATAGCTTACATCTAGAGCCATTGTGATTATTGAGATAGGATGTCAATGCCTCTTAAAATTTTTAGCCACATTACTCAAAGAATAAAGAAGCAGTCTTATACATCCCCAGGGTCCAAAACATGGCAGTTCAAGGGAGGGATGCTAGAGGCATTATTTCTTTGAAATATCGTTGTGGTTGTATTTTATGCAAATATCCATCCTATTGGTAAATGAGTACATTTAACTTTTAAAAAAAAATCCCTAAAATTTTCTAATAATGTTGATTTGTTTTTAGAAAGAAATAGCATGTTTAACCACTTGTGCAGAATAAAGCAATGTACCACTACCTGGTATTTGTACACGGTTTAAGAAACCAAGTGTTTTTAAAAGCTTTGCAGGTCAGGGTCACCATAAATCCATCATCGCGGTCCTACCCTCCAAAGCAGCTGTGTCGTCCTTGTCAGAGTTTTCCTGGCAACTTAGTCAACTGCATGCCATCTGCCTCTCCGTTCCCAGGAAAGATGTAACTCTCAGCAGTTCCTTGCCACAAACAAAGCTGATTCCTCTACCAAATGGCACTGGTTTCTTTTATAACCTAAGTTCCTTACAGAAAGTTTGCTGAACTTTCTTTTAAACATTTTAAGATTATTGTAAATGCATGAAAATTGTTTTAAAGTGGCTTCATCAGAGATTACATTCCAAAATAGAGGTAGATTCAATTGTATGAGGCCATGTGATACCAAAGTTATATAATCTAAGAAAATAAAAGAAAAAAAAGAATTGGCTGTTTAAACTAAAACTATAAATTGCTGTCATCCTGGATGTTTATAGATGTGACTGCCTGGAGCAAGGATTCAGACCAGTGAACAGTCTTAGTTAGTTTTTCTCTTGAAAATTTAATCTACAAAAATACCAATTTAAAATTGTAGCACTACATTTTAGTATCCTACTGACGGCATTAAAATTAGATATCTGGAGTGAGTTTAGCTACCATGTCTCCTTCAGATTTGCATAATGCCCAGTACAAAAGAATCAGCCTTGCCCAAGATGATAGCTCGAAAAGGGGGTTGTACAATGCATGGGGTATAGATGTTTCCATGAATGTCCTTTGAAGGTTAAAAAATAATGTGTTCTTACAAAACACTCTATTATAACTTAAGCCATGTTTTTACCTGTTCTCTGTCTTTCTATATGTCTCTTGGTGTCCCTCTATGTCTTTCTGTCTCTGTGCATCTGTCTCCTGTCTCTCTCTCTCTCTTTGTCTCAGTCTCTCTCTCTTTCACAAACACACACACACACAAACTTAAAACAATCAGAGTTTCATAATTTATTATAATTTGTTTTATCTGAATATCTCAAGATATGTATAGAGATATAGATATAGGCAGACAGATGATAGATAGATAGATAGATAGATAGATAGATAGATAGATAGATAGATAGAGAAATTTATACATAAATATATAGAAACATATACAATAACAAAAAAAAATTTTCATAAACACTATAAGAACGTTCTTGCTTCCGGTTTCCAGTGGTGGCAGGAGACCTCTGTCTGGGCCACCAGGGCTCCATAGCCAAATAGCATTGGGAGAAAGCTAGCCTCCCAGGAGTTTGGAAAAGCCTGTGAGAGGGGGTAAGATGAGCACCACTGCTCAGTGGGACACGCCCCGAATCCTTGGGACACAGGAACTGAGGAACAGCCGAGGAGAAGGAGCCTTCTGGTTTCTATCTGTGGCTGGAGACCTCTGCCTGGCTTCATAGACAAATACTGCTGGAAGAAAGCTAGACTCTCAGGAGTATGGGCAAGCCTGTCTGCTCAGAGGGACCCACCTGGAATCCCCAGGACACAGGAACTGAGGAGTGGTCTTCTGGTTTCTTTCGGTGACCAGGGAGCGGATCCTGTGACACAGGGATCCATACTCAAATAGTGCCAGGAGAGAGCTGGTATCCCAGGATACTAGCCAATACATCTTCAAGCACAGGCAAGATCAACACTTCTGTTCTAATTCACTGGATCAAGAGGGACCCTGACAGAGCCATTAGGACACAGGAACCAAGAGACAGCGGGGACTAGATCCTTCTGGTTTCTGTCTGCACCCCAGAGCTGACCCTGTACCACAGCTCTCCAAACCCTAATTCCTCACAGAGAGAACTGGCCTTCAAGGAGTATTGACACCGAGGCTTGCAGGAAGGACAAGCCGCAGTCAGAGAGAGTAAGACCTGCTAACATCAGAGATAATCAGATGATGAAAGGCAAGGGCAAGAACATAAGGAACAGAAACCAAGGCCACTTGGCATCATCAGAAGCCATCTCTCCCACCACAGCAAGCCCTGGATACCCAAACACACCAGAAAAGCAAGACTCAGATTTAAAATCACATCTCATGATGATGATAGAAGATTTTAAGAAGGAAATAAATAACTCCCTTAAAGAAATACAAGAGAACACAGGTAAACAACTAGAAGCCCTTAAAGAGGAAACACAAAAATCCCTTAAAGAATTACAGGAAAACACAATCAAACATCGAATTACAGGAAAGCACAATCAAACAGATGAAGGAAATGAACAAAACCATCAAGGAACTAAAACCAGAAATAGAAACAATAAAGAAATCACAAAGGGAGACAACCCTGGAGTTAGAAAACCTAGAAAAGAGATCAGGAGTCATAGATGCAAGCATCACCAACAGAATACAAGAGATAGAAGAGAGAATCTCAGGTGCAAAAGATACCATAGAAAACATTGTCACAGCAGTCAAAGAAAATGCAAAATGCAAAAAGCCTCTAACCCAAAACATCCAGGATATCAAGGATACAATGAAAAGACAGAACCTGAGGATAATAGGTATAGAAGAGAGTGAAGACACCCAGTTTAAAGGACCAGTAAATATCTTCAACAAAATTATAAAAGAAAATATCCCTAACCTAAAGAAAGAGATGAACGTAAATATACAAGACTCAATTCCCCAATAAAAAGACATAGATTGACAGACTGGATCCATAAACAGGACCCACCATTTTGCTGCATCCATGAAATTCACCTCTGTATTAAAGACAAACACTTCCTCAGAGTAAAGAGCTGGAAAGCACTTTTCCAGGTAAATGTTCCCAAGAAACAGGCTGGAGTAGCCATTCTAATATCAACTTGATAAAATCAACTTTCAACCAAAAGTCATCAAAAATGATAAGGAAGGACACCTCATACTCATCAAAGGAAAAAATCTACCAAGAAGAACTCTCAATTCTGAACATCTTTGGCCCAAATGCAAGGGCATCCACATTCATAAAAGAAACTTTACTAAAGCTCCAAGCACACATAGCATCTCACACAATAATAGTGGGAGACTTCAACACCCCACTCTCATCAATAGACAGATCTTGGAAACACAACTAAACCGAGACACAGTAAAACTAACAGATGTTATGAACCAAATGGATTTAACAGATATCTATAGATCATTTCATCCTAAATCAAAAGAATATACCTTCTTCTCAGCACCTCAGGGTACATTCTCCAAAACTGATCATATAATTGGTCACAAAATAAACCTCATCAGATATAAGAAGATGGAAATGATCCCATGCCTCCTATCAGATCACTACAGATTAAGGCTTGTCTTCAATAGCAACAACAACAGCAACAGAAAGCCCACATACACATGGAAGCTGAACAATGCTCTACTCAATGATGACTTGGTCAAGGAAGGAATAAAGAAAGAAGTTAAAGACTTCCTAGAATTTAACGAAAATGAAAGTACAACATACCCAAACTTATGGGACACAATGAAAGTAGTGTTAAGAGGAAAATTCATAGCTCTGAATGCCCCCAAAAAGAAACTGGAGAGAGCATATACTAGCAGCTTAACAGCACACCTAAAAGCTCTAGAACAAAAAGAAGCTAATACACCCAGGAGGAGTAGAAAGCAGGAAATAATCAAACTCAGGGCTGAAATCAATCAAGTAGAAACAAAAAGAACTATACAAAGAATCAACAAAACCAGGAGCTGGTTCTTTGAGAAAATCGACAAGATAGATAAACCCTTAACCAGACTAACAAGAGGGCACAGAGACAGGATCCAAATTAACAAAATTAGAAATGAAAATGGGGATATAACAACAGATTCTGAGGAAATTCAAAAAAATCATCAGATCCTACTACAAAAGCCTATACTCAAAAAAATTGGAAAATCTGGATGAAATGGACAAGTTTCTAGACAAATATCAAAGTTTAGTCAGGATCAGATAAACCATCGAAACAGTCCCATAACCCCTAAAGAAATAGAAGTCATTAAAATCTCCCAACCAAAAAAAGCCCAGGACCAGATGGATTTAGTGCAGAACTGTATCAGACCTCCAAAGAAGACTTAAATACTCTTAAATCTATTACACAAAATAGAAACAGAAGGAACACTACCCAATTCCTTCAATGAGGCCACAGTAACACTGATACCAAAACATCACAAAGACCCAACAATAAAAGAAAACTTCAGACCAATTTCCCTTAGGAATATTGATGCAAAAATACTCAATAAAATTCTCACAAACCGAATTCAAGAACACATCAAAATGATCATTCACCATGATCAAGTAGGCTTCATCCCAGGGATGCAGGGATGGTTCAATACCTGGAAATCCATCAATGTAATCCACTACATAAACAAACTCAACGAAAAATACCACATGGTCTTTTCATTAGATGCTGAAAAAGCATTTGACAAAATTCAGCATCCCTTCATGATAAAAGTCCTGGAAAGACCAGGAATTCAAGGCCCATACCTAAACATAGTAAAAGCAATATACAGCAAACCAGCAACCAACATCAAACTAAATGGAGAGAAACTCGAAGCAATCCCACTAAAAGCAGGGACTAGACAAGGCTGCCCTCTCTCCCCCTATCTGTTCAATATAATACTTGAAGTTCTAGCTATTACAATTAGACAACAAAAGGAGGTCAAGGGGATACATATTGGAAAGGAAGAAATAAAAATATCACTATTTGCAGATGATATGATCGTATACTTAAGTGACCCGAAAACATCCACCAGAGAACGCTGCAGCTGATAAACAACTTCAGCAAAGTGGCCAGATATAAAATTAACTCAAACAAATCAGTAGCCTTCCTATACTCGAAGGATAAACAGGCTGAGAAAGAAATTAGGGAAATGACACCCTTCACAATAGTCACAAACAATATAAAGTGTCTTGTTGTGATTCTAACCAAACAAGCAAAAGATCTGTATGACAAGAACTTCAAGTCTCTGAAGAAAGAAATTGAAGAAGACCTCAGAAGTTGGAAAGATCTCCCATGCTCATGGATTGGCAGGATTAATATAGTTAAAATGACCATCCTGCCGAAAGCAATCTACAGATTCAATGCAATCCCCATCAAAATTCCAACTCAATTCTTCCTAGACTTAGAAAGAGCAATTCTCAAATTCATATGGAATAACAAAAAACCCAGGATAGCAAAATCTATTCTCAACAATAAAAGGATTTCTGGGGGAATCAGCATCCCTGACCTCAAGCTGTACTACAGAGCAGTAGTGATAAAATCTGCGTGGTATTGGTACAGTGACAGGCAGGTAGACCAATGGAATAGAATTGAGGACCCAGAAGTGAACCCACACACTTATGGTCACTTGATCTTTGACAAGGAGCTAAAACCATCCAGTGGAAACAAGACAGCATTTTCACCAAATGGTGCTGGTTCAACTGGCAGTCTACATGTAGAAGAATGCAAATTGATCCACTCCTCTCTCCCTATACAAAGCTCAAGTCCAAGTGGATCAAGGACCTCCACATAAAACCAGATACGCTGAATCTAATAGAAGAGAAAGTAGGGAAAAGTCTTGAACACATGGGCACAATGGAAAAGTTCCTGAACAGAACACCAATGGTTTATGCTCTAAGATCAAGAATCAACAAATGGGACCTCATGAAATTACAAAGCTTCTGTAAGGCAAAGGACACCTACAATAGGACAAAATGGCAACCAACAGATTGGGAAAAGATCTTTACCAATCCTACATCCGATAGAGGGCTAATATCCAGTATATACAAAGAACTCAAGAAGTTAGACTCCAGAGATCCAAATAATCCTATCAAAAAATGGGAAGCAGAGCTAAACAGAGAATTCTCAACTGAGGAAACTCAAAGGGCTGAGAAGCACCTAGAGAAATGTTCAACATCCTTAGTCATCAGAGAAATGCAAATCAAAACAACCCTGAGATTCTACCTCATACCAGTCAGAATGGCTAAGATCAAAAACTCAGGTGACAGCAGATGCTGGTGATGATGTGGAGAAAGAAGAACAGTCCTCCATTGCTAATGGGATTGCAAACTGATTCAACCTCTCTGGAAATCAGTTCGCCGGACCCCCAGAAAAATGAACATAATATTACCTGAGGACCCAGCTATTCCATTCCTGGGCATTTACCCAGAAGATGCTCCAACATGTAATAAAGACATGCTCCACTATGTTCATAGCAGCCATATTTATAATAGCCAGAAGCTGGAAACAACCGAGATGTCCCTCAGCAGAGGAATGGATACAGAAAATGTGGTACATTTACACAGTGGAATACTACTCAGCTATTAAAAACAATGACTTCATGAAATTCGCAGCCAAGTGGGTGGAACTTGAAAATATCATCCTGAGCGAGGTAACTCAGTCACAAAAGAATGAACACAGTATATACTCACTGATAAGTGGATATTAGCCCAAAAGTTCGGAATACCCAAGATTCACTTCACAGAAACTATTGGGCTGTGCGTGAAGTCCCAGATGGAGGAGTTGGAGAAGGAACTGAAGGAGCTGAGGGAGTTTGCAGCCCCATGGAGGGAACAACAGTGTCAACTGGCCTGACCTCCCGATGCTCCTGGAGACTGGACCACCAACCAAAGAATACACATGGAGGGACCCTTGGTGCTGGCCACCTATGTGGCAGAGGAGGGCTTTGTTAGCCATTATGGGGAGGAGAGGCCCTTGCGCCTGGGGGTGTTAGACGCCTCATTATAGGGGAATGCCAAGGAGGGAAGATGAGAGTGGTTGGGTGGGTGGGTGGAGGAATACCCTCATAGAGGCAGGGGGAGGCGTAAGGGGATAGGGGGTTGCAAAGGGGAGACATGGAAAGGGGGAAACATTTGAAATGTAAATAAAGTATCACAAAAAAAAAGAATGTTCTCATTTCCTTTCCCCCCACCCGGAGCTCTTGGGGACTGGACCACCAACCAAAGACTACATATGGAGGGACCCATGGTGCTGGCCGCATATGTGGCAGAGGAGGGCCTTGTTGGCCATCAGTGGGAGGTGAGGCCCTTTGGCCTGAGGGTGTTAGATGCCCCAGTGCCAGGGAATGCCAGGAAGGGAAGATGGGAGTGGGCAGGTGGGTGGGGGAATACCCTCATAGAGGCAGGGGTGGGGTGTGGATAGGGGGTTTCTGAAGGGCAGAGCTGGAAATGGAAAAATACTTGAAATATAAATAAAGTAAATATCCAAAAATTAAAACAAGAAAAAAAGAAAACTCTATGGTTTAAAAAATAAAACTTGTTTAATTACAAAAATAAAAAAAATTACTAAGTGGTTTAACTAAACAGAATGTAAAACTCAGTTTTCTTAGCAGGCATGGTACTTTGTAATCAAAGTATTTGGTGTGTTGAGGAAGAAGGATGGTGAGCTCAATCCAGAGTCAGCCACATAGTGAAATCCAGGCTAGCCTGAGTTCTGCAGAGATATCTATCAAACAACAAATAACCTCAATCATGTCTAACTAAAGTCTAGCATGTCCCTGTAGACTTCAGGTTGTTTACCTTAGCAGTCTACCAGAAATTCAGTACCTCTGTTTTCATTGGCCTTTCCTGATGAAATCTAAATTTATACTTTTCTCAGGTTTTTGTCCTCTGATCCTGAGGCCACATGGGAGCATTTCCAAAACCTCAGAAATTCCAGCTGCAGAGACCTAGGGGGACAGGCTTGTTAAGAAAGGGGACATGAGGAATATCCTGAAGTCATATTGTACAGGTTGATGTTTACTTTTGGTATTTTTATATGCTATAGTTTTTAAGTAAAAATGTCTAAAGACGCTTTTCTGAACTTTTACATTAGATATCAATAATGTCAGTTTTCTTCAGTTGGGATAGGAGTGACCTGAGATCTAACAGGAATATTAGTGAAAGAGTCCTAGGACTCACTGCTGCTCTTTAGCAGATAGAATATAGGAAGATTACTTAGGAGGAATTCCCAAAGCTGCAACTGTAAGTCAGAAGACTGGTAACATCTCTCAAGAGGAGGAAACTGAGGTAGGATGACCATCTTGGGAAGGAAAACATTTCCGGGAACTTCTCGAACTCCCTTGACCAGCACAGTAACTATGGAAAGAGGAGTAACGTTTCAATTCCCACAAACAAAAAAGAAAACAAGTACAAGTCCATCACTGCACCTCTTCTCCTTCTTATGATTATGTTGCCTTCTTTGAACGGGAACTTTTCAGGAGCAGCAGGACCAGCATAAAGCAGGAAAATATTGCATTTTTAACACAAGAGGCAATATTCTGGTCTTCATCCTCAGAGTCCTAAGTGTGGCTGAGAATGAAATTAGCATAAGACAGAATATCAGAATTAAAACAATGAAAAATTATTCAATACACATTTTAGGTGGCACAGGGGCCTCCATAAAGAAATAAAGAAACAACAAAGAAGAGAGAAATTACTGCTATATTGAGCTGGACAATGGAAAAACACTAAGTTATGAAGAAACAGAGAAATCGTATGAAGAGGGTTTAGGGGTAAGAGTTATTATAACAAGGTCTGTGTAGAATTCTTTGCTCTTGACACTTAATTCTTGAGGACAGGAACACTATCCTAGGCAAAGGCCCTACACCTAGGACTTCCATCCCATGCAGCCAAGAAATAGAAAAGACACCAGAATATCCTTCTTGCGCCTGCTGTTTTTCCAAGTGTCTTTAATTCATAATGGTTAATATGCCAGAGAGGTATATTTTTAAGTTTTTCAGTACCTCTTCCAAATGCATTGATTATTTTTATACTTTATGAAATTAGTTTTACTGTAGATCCAGTATTCTTTTAACCACAATAGTAGATATTTGCTTTGGATATATTTATCTATGTTATAACTATCTTAAAATTGCATAACAATTTATTTTCACTTTAATCCTAATCATAACCATTTACACAGAAATGGATGTGATGACAATTCTTAGGGTTCAGAAAGTTTTTAAAAGTTAAATGTAACAGATGTTTAATATATATCTTCTAGTAAAAAATATCACTTATATGAATGAAAAAAATAATATATTCAGAAAAATTGAAATAGACAAAATGTAATTAACCCAGCTGAAGTTTAGCCAAATTAATACGGTTTGTCCCAGTGAAGCAAAAGGCAGTGTCTCTTTTGTGCCAACATCAAGGAAAATTTTTAAATGAAACCGTATGAAGGCAATTGAACAGTGATAAGGTCTATTCGTTGCATAGCTAAGAGAATTAATTCCAACTTTTATTGGCTTATAAAATAAAAAACAATTCCTGCATAGAATTCTCTGTTTTTAGGGAGGAGCAGCTTCAGTGTACATTTTAAGCATCCTAGCTCAAGACAGTTCTTTGAAGACACTCCAATACAGTGATCCTTTTACACCATTGCTCCCAATGGTTTACCATCTCATGAGCAAACGGGTGAAGGGCTTCTCTTACTTAAGGTAGTTTCTGTAGCACTGATCAGTGAATGACCATTGGTTGGCAGCCATCCAGAAATAAGAAAATGAAGTCCCTATAATATTAAGAAGTATGCTATGCTTAAATATGCTGTATTCATTGCTAAGATAGTGTTTTATTTGCTCAAGTTAAATTCTAGTCATGATCAAAAGATACTAGTTCAAAAAAATCACAAGTTTATATTTATTTTTGAAACTGCAATGAACTCTTTTTAAAAGATATTGCCCTTGAATAAACACACAATATATTCATACCAGAATCCATAAAACACAAACACTCAGAATAAAGTTCTATTTCTCTGGCTGATAAGAGAAATGAAGTGTCTTTTACTTAAATTGGGACTAATGTCATGTACCTTGGGGTAGGATGCTTTCTTTTTTTCTACACCAAAAGAGGAAGAAAGTACGTTGATACCCAGTTAGCTTTGCTGTCTCTCCTGTCTGAAAGCTCAGGGAAACAAAGGTAACATTGTCATTGTTTTATGACTGTAACTCTGCTGGGAAGCATCTCTGGTAAGTTTCAACTGCAGGGGATACATTTGATGAAAATCTTAAAAGCAATTGAGTGGTATAAACTGTTGACTTTTATCCTTGGCTGGCATGAGTAGCTTATTCTTTGAAGGATCTTTACCTGGGAAGCTTTCAAATTTCATTGTCATGTGAAGCCTCCTGTATCCAGAGATAAAACAAAATTAACTTTTCAAGGACATAGTGGTCTGGAAAGAGGAAAGTTATCTAGGAATTAAACAGAAGTTCAAAACTGAATGTGTTGCACACAGTGTTTAAGTTTTGTGAACATTGTATTCTCCCATAAATCTAATGGAAATTGCAGGGGCTATTCTTTGTTTTATTTTGGTTTTTTTGTTTTGTTTTTTTTAAGTCCTAAAATACAGCACACACTTCATTTCTTATTTAGTCTATATTAATTTTCTTATAAATTTTTGCATAAATTCATGTTTTCATAGCCAGTTTACAGGCACCAAAATTGGTCTACTATTTTAATTTTTAACATATTTTTATTATGCAAATCATAGTGAGTTTCCATCCTAATATGTTTAAATTTTTCTACTGAAAGAAAATACTATTGCTTTGCAAAAAATATTGGAGATTAGCATTATTAGATATTTGCTTGTAGAATGAAATCAACTGAGATTTAACATCTCGAATTCATGAGTTGAGGTAGTTATTCATAGCCCTAATTAAATAGAACTGACTGTGTCAGGTGCTTGCTAGCAGTGCTTTTCACATTGCTGGCAGATATGAGAATCTGAGAAAAGACAGGTCATTCTACTGCTGAAGGTGAATACAATTATTAATCTTCAATGAAGAACATGGGTATTAAACATTTTAGTATCAAATAGAGGAAAAAGCAAGCCAACACCTTTTTGGACAATTTTGTACTTTTATTCAGTCAGTCTTTATAAAACATGTTTTAATGACGTTCACATCTTGGGATCCATTTCTGTCTCTCTTCATTGTGTCCATTTAGGGTAACCAGTTCACTGTGTTTGGAATCAGGTCTTAACCCTTTATAATCTCCTAATGGGATACTCTAATGTCCTGTGAGAAGAGCTTTACCCACTCTTTTTTAACATCCCATTAGTGTTAGCATAGACAGAAACACATGCATTGCTCAGTTTAACATGGTACTCTCACATCAGTCTACATGACTAAATATGTCATGAGCAACTTTATCAAGATTAGTCACCTGTGCTTCTGTTTTCCCAAGCATTCCAAAAGAAAGCATGTGTTTGAGAGGCTCAATCACTCTGATTATAAATGTCAAATTTTCACCAAAAGGAAAACAGAAGGACTGTGGCAGTCACGTTCCACATTCCTACTTACACAAAGTGGAATGGGATCTCCGTGGAATGAGCTCAGACCATCAGGGTGTGCTCACCAATGCCCACAGGGTTAACATATTAGGCCTGTTCTTTTGTTCGTTTGTTTCCTGTTTTTTATTTATTTTTGAGATTTTGATTATAGCATTTCTCCCTTCCCTTAGCTCCCTACATACCCTCCACACCCCTCCCCATTCTCCCTCAGAGACACATTATTTTTCTTAATAATTGTCATATGCATATATGTGTGTGTGTGTGTGTGTATGCATACACATATGGATTCCTGAATATAATCTACTTGGTCCATATGTTATAACTTGTATGTATGTTTTTAGGGCTGACTGCAAGCTGGGCTTTGGCCTTCTATGCTAGAAAGCTGGATATATAAGTTATGTTCTCTAGTATTGCCAATGTCCTTGTTGCCTCCATTGAAACATAAAAGATACATGTATCTCCTCCTTCTTCACCTCCGGATCTCATTGATCACAAAGCTGTTCCATTGTTTTTCATGAATAATTTTTAAATGTATTCCTTCTCCTCAAGTTGCCTCTATTATTTATAACCTTTCTTTTACCTAAATAATGACACTACCTTTTAAATTAATCTCTTTCTTCTCTACTCTATGCTACTACAAAGATGAATTATCTGAATTAAAAATCTACAAAATAGACTTCAGTGGCTTTTAAGAAAATATTGAAGTTCCCTGCTTTCTCATGCTCAGGTCTATGAGATCATGCCTTCTTTTATCCCATTTTCTGCATCTCCTACTTTCCTCCATAGACATCAGCTGACTTCAGAAATTCTACACTGATTATTCTGTTATTTTCTCGTTTTCAGCATCACCTGGTTGAACTTCACAAAGTTTTTTCACAACTTCGGTTTTCCATTACCTCCTCCAAAAAACCTTCACTAGATTCTCATTATTTAGAGCTGAATAAAGTTACTTCTTAACTTTTTTGTTGTTCTATATTTGTATATACAAGTGATGTGTGTGTGTGTGTGTGTGTGTGTGTGTGTGTGTGTGTGTGTATGTGTGTTCTTGCATATGTTTAGGTGCATATGTTTGTACAGCCTGAGTTTGCTTAAGTGTTGAAGTCTTCACATTTTCACGGATCCACTTAAGTTTTACTCAGTTAGCCATCCCTCTAAGTGGCACTCGCCATTATCATAGTAGCTTGAAGCAGCTGCATTGAAATTGTCCATGTTTGTGTCTATTTCACTGACAAAAATTCACTGTAGATACTCAAAGTAAACCTAATTGTTCAAACAATTCATTATTTCTAAAATGGGGACAAAACAACTTGCAATTAACTTTTCAGAAGGGAGGCCATATTCAGAAAGGAATACAACATGAAGGTTTCAAGGCAGAAGCAACACTTGCTAGGAATGTCACAATTGTGTGAATCTGATAAGTAGCAGTCAATGAGAGAACGTATCAGAAAAAAAAAAAAAGATATAAATGTGCAAAGTGAGAGAGATGTCAAGAAACACTATAGTCTAGTTGACCAAAACTGAAATATGTGACTAGTGTAAGAAATTCATGGAAATTTGGTCTAGCACATGAGGAGGAAGAATATTTATTGGCAAATGAGAGAAACTGATCTACATTCAATAAAACAATATTGGCCATTTATAAACAATCTTTTATACTATATAATAGTTTAATCACTTTCATTGTTTCACGATTACACAAGTACAATTTTAAATTTATTGTAAAAATAAGAATGTTAAGGCAATTAGAGAGTAAGCATTTATTCAACACAAAAGATCTAGTTAGAGAAAAGCTAAGATTGAAAATTAAGAATTGCTGGGGTAAAGGTGGCGTAGAAATTGTGGGAGTGACCAATCAATAGACTAATCCAGTTTGAGACCCTTGCCATGAGAGTAACCCCACCCTGGAAACTGCCAGGAGAGCCCTGAGCCAGAGGCTGGATAGCCCAGAGACCCACAATACAACCGAATACAAAGGGAAAAAAATGTCAATCAAATGATTCCTGATGAGATTCTGTTGTACACAGACTGTTGTCTAGACTATTTGTCATCAGAGAAGCTTCACCCAGCAACAGATGGAAACAGATGCACATGCACAGCCAAACAGTAGGTGGAGCTTGTAGAATCCCACAGAAGACAAGGACACAAGAAAACCCACAGAATCAACCAACCTGAACCTATAGGGGCTCACAGAAACTGAGCTGCCAACCATGGAGTGTACGTGGGACTGATCTGGTCACCTAGGCATACTCATATGTTACAGTTGTGTAGCTTGGTCTTCTTTTGGGACTCCTAACAGTGGAAACAGGCTCTGTCACTGGCTTTGTTGCCTACCTTTGGGACTCTTTCCCTATACTGGGTTGCCTGGTCTAGCCTTAATTGAAGAGGATATACCTAGTCTTACTGCAATTTGGTATGCCATGCCTGGTTAATCTCCATCGAGGCAGGCTATTTTCTGAAGAGAAATAGAGGAGGAAGGAAGGCGGCAAGGGGAAGAAGAAGGGCAGTCGGGGGAGAGATCAGGAGGAGAGAAGGGAAGAGAAACTGAGGTCATGATGTAAAACAAATTAAATTAAAAAGAAACAAATCCTAAGCATTCTGATTGGCAAACGGCTTTCAAAAAATCTGAGAATTAGCTCTGCCCCATGCACACTGCCCTCTGAACATATGTAACACCTGTGTATCTGGGTCTTCATTGGGATTCCTAACGCGAGAGCAGAGGCTGTCTCTGACTACACTGCCTCCCATTGGATCCCTTTGCCCTAATTAAGCTGCCTTATCTAGCACCAATAGAAGACAATGAGCCCAGACTTATTGCAACTTGATATACCAAGACTGGTTAATATCCATGAGGGAAAAGGGAAGAGAGGTGGCTGAGGGGGGGAGGGGAGGAAAGAGGGAAGGAGTGGTAGGAGAGGGAAAATGGGGAGATATGATCAGGATGTAAATTAATTAATTAATTTAAATTTAATTAATTAATTAAAAGGAATATATATTAACCTTTTAAAAAATCTGAGGTCTGTAAATTGGACAAAGGAAATCAGATGGGTTATAATAACATTTGATTGTACATTTGATGTGTTGAGTAAAATCTAAACACTATCAGAACCTATGATGAATGAAGTTGAAAGACTGACCCTATCTTTAATAGTGCCAGAAGAATATACAAAATTGGAAAGACTCATTATGTCTTTATATGTGACCTACCATCCCATCCCTTAACCATGTCTTCTCAGAGCTCAGAAGTTGATAATAGTGTCAAGATACATTATCAGAGGATCCCATATGTAAATAGAAATGGGAGATGCTTCTAATAAAATATATTTCTGGCAAAGCCAGGTGCAGTGATTTAACTATCTGTGAAAATATAAGTCTTATTACACACCAGACACAGAGTAGTAAAAAAGTGAAGTTTATTATCACAGAGACTTGTAGGTATTATATAGTTAATCACAATATACCTGATATCCTAAATTACTCTATATCCAAAACCATGTCATTCTGACAAATTTAAGTTGAGAACACTCAGTAAAATAATATTGCTCTCCAATCATAAGTACTAAGTAGATTCGCATACTCCACATCCCAGGAAGAACATGAGTTTGAATACTATTTTTAAAGGTTTCAGTGATAAATAACATCAATTGATATATAACTCCTCCACCAAGCCCTAAACAGGATCTTTTGGGTATTTGCTAGTGTTTATGAGTATTTGGGGAGAAAAGTGTGCAGACTGAGGGAAATTGTCAGATCCTAGGTGTGCTAATCTGTGTAGATCTAGAATATCACTCTGATAGACAGCTCAATGTTCCTTATCCCATTACACTGTATGAGTGAATTACATGGCGACTAACAAAATATCTATATTAAGTGTCTGAATCACAGAGCAAGCCTCATATACTTTATGAGAGTATAGCTCCCAACTGGGAACTTTCTAAACCCTTTCCTTAATGCTAACCACACCATAATATATCTAGACAAGGACCCAGATGTAAATGGCACCACTTGTTAAGAGAAAAATGCCGGGTATTTGATCCTCTCTGTGTCTTGTCTCTTGTCAGCTTTGTGTAGCGTAGCAGTCCAGTTCAACTGGTAATTATAGCTTGGGCCACAGTCAGTACTGTGGAAATGATGGTGACATCACCGTGCTATAATGACAAATCAGTTTGTGCCATTATGCTGATTACTTCAGGAAGATACAATCTTATGAATACTAACTAAACGCAATTAACTTAGTGGTACTTTAAAGATACAAGTAGATAAGAGGTTCAAAATGGACACTCATGAAAATATGGAGGATTCAATGAACCCTCCGTACATCAGTATCTTTTTGCCAAAGTGAATCTCAACTTGTCTTACCTTGTATATAAGCCTACAGCTAAGAAAGAGACACTAAATTGGTGGTGGTCCTCTTTTAACTTGACAGGAATATACGGTGTATTTTAGCTTCTTACTCTGAAATTCTATGTAATTCATCAGGTTACCAGCTGTGAATGGAATCCAACGGAAGATACAGTTGTGGAAGCTGCTACGGAATTACCAAGGGCATCACGTCTCTGAGCTCTGGTGACTCACTAGACCCATGAGCACTTGCAATAAGTGCAGCTGATCAGGGTGCTTACCAGAACCAACAAAAAGAACCTGAGAGAAAATCATAACATACAGTCATCATTGTCCTCTGAGGAAAAAAATATTCTCACAAATAATTCCAGCAAGATAGTTACAACTATCTTATTGAATATAATCTGATCCATTGATAATCAATCATGAGATATCAATTGGTCATGCTACATGATTTGTCCAACATTAGGTGCCATGGAATCACAAAATCCTATAGGAGAAATGTTCTCAGCATTTATTCAAGTAAATGTTGATAACTGAATGTTTTATATCCACAAATTAATCCCATGAAAAGTCTTTTTTTTTTTAATCTTTGTTCTTATTGTGCTGTCTAATCTCCTTCATGAGGTATCAGGAGAAGTATTTATTACTACTTTGTTGGGAAACAACAGTTTTCCATGGTTATTTAAGTAGTAAGTGTTTAAATTTATTAATTAAATAGTAAATACATGGTTATTTCAATTTAAGCTGTAAGATTAAAGAAAAAGACCTTTTCCTCACAAAACATAATAAATCTAATTTGTCAGAAATATTCAGAGATATTTGTGACACAGCAGCTCTGGACAATCTAAGTAGCCCTTATAGATATGGAAGAATTCTCTATTCACTGGGAACCAGGCCCAGTGTGCTTGAAGCACTGTCCTTAAAGATATGATGTAATATCAAATCATCAGAAGATATGTGATATTTCAAAGCTAAAATGAGTGGATCTGGAAAGCAAGGGATAAAAGGGGACCCTTTTGGCAAATAATATACTCACTGTCCATCTCATATTTTTATCTTTACCACTGACACTTTGCTCTCTATTCTTTAATGGTTTGAGTTTTAATACTATTCCCCAATACTAAAACACAATGACAGAATATTCTGTTCACTTAGTTTTGGCTCCCCAGCTGTGATAGTTTGTATATGCCTGCCTCAGGGAGTGGCACTCTTAGGAGGTGTGGCCTTGTTGGAGCAGGTTTGTCACTGTGGGTGTGGGCTTAAGACCCTCACCCTAGCTTTCTGGAAGTCAGTCTTCTGCTAGCAGCCTTCAGATGAAGATGTAGGACTCTCAGCTCCTCCTGCATCATACCTGCCTGGATGCTGCCTTGCTCTCACCTTGGTGATGATGGACTGAACCTCTGAACCTGTAAGCCAGCCCAGTTAAACGTTGTCCTTTACCTTGGTCATGATGTCTGTTCATAGCAGTAAAACCCTAAAACACCAGCCAAAAACTACAATGTACAATTTTCCATTGTACCTATCTGTAAATATATAATTAAGAATAATCAAAATGATGCATTCAACTTACAGGTCAAATCTCAGGGGACATGCAAGGAAAATGCTCAAAATCTCTTTGCCCACACATGGGAGCTGGAATTTATAGATATAATGCACATTAGTTAGCCCTGGCATTGCAGACTCCAAACCACTACAGAGCAACAAGACAGAAGATGAACGAAAGAACAGCTGGATAATCATTTGACACTGGGAAACTCTCATAATTCAAACTACCTGCCAACTCTAGCTTCATACAAGGAAAAATTATTTCACCTGAGCTACTGTATTTTCCAATGTGTTCCTGCTAGTAGATTATCTTGTTCTGTAACTAAGCCAGCATCCAATGAGGAAGACGTTTAACCAAGAAAATAGTTGTGTTCCTATTGCACTAAGAGGTAAGCTTGTCACGTAGTCATTCTCGAGTTCATATGCCAGTAGGCCAATGAAATGAAAGGGGCAGTTGTGTTTACTGGAGCAATGAATACAGATCACTGTGAAACGCTGCAATTGCCATATTGTTGGTGTAAGAAGGGAGACTCTGCTTGCAGAAGAGTACATAGAACAGGAAATTTTAAGTGAAAGAAACCAGACTGAGAACGATGAACACTCTATGCTTTCTTTCATATTTAAAATTGTGTATTTATAAGTAGGGGTGTGTGTGTGTGTGTGTGTGAGAGAGAGAGAGAGAGAGAGAGAGAGAGAGAGAGAGAGAGAGAGAGAGAGAGAGAGAGATGAAACTACAACTAAGTAAGGGAAGAAAGGGAATCAGCTCAAGAGGGCAGCAGAGAGTTAGAGGGACATTGAGAAAGGAGACAGTGGCGCAAATAGGAACACATGAATGAAAAAGCCATTAGGAATATCATGATTTTGCATGGTAACTTAAAACGTTAATGTTTAAAAAGAAGTCTTTGGACAGTTCTTCAGCTTTTCATGCCCTAGGCAGTGAGGGGAGGGTTACTTTCAGTTTTCCTTTGGTGTGGAAGATTTGCACAGGCAAAAACCTTGCCATACTTTATATTATCAGCAAGAAGGCAAATTTAGAATGTCCGGTGTGATGGTTATATTTATGGATCAGCCTGACTGTGCCATAAGGTATTCAGATATCTTATAGAAAATTATTTTGAGTATCCCTATTGTACTGGCTGGTTTTGTGTCAACTTGACACAAGCTGGAGTTATCACAGAGAAAAGAGCTTCATGTGAGGAAATGCCTCCATGAGATCCAGCTGTAAGGCATTTTCTCAATTAGTGATCAATGGGGGGGGGGGGCTATTGTGGGTGTTGCCATCCCTGGACTGGTAGTCACGGGTTCTAAAAGAAAGCAAGCTGAGCAAGTCAGGGGAAGCAAACCAGTAAAAAACATCCCTCCATGGCGTCTGCATCAGCTTCTGCTTCCTGACCTGCTTGAGTTCCACTCCTGATTTCTTTGATGATAAACAGCAACATGGAAGAGTAAGCTCAATAAACCCTTTCCTCCCCAACTTGCTTCTCTGTCATGATATTCTGTGCAGGTATAGAAACACTGACTAAGACACCTATGAAGCTGTAAGATTAATATTTAATTACTGCACTGAGTGAACTAGTTGCTTTATCTAGAATAGATGGTTCTGTCTCTCCTCTAGTTAAATTCTGACCTTTAAAAATGTTAAACATTGGCTTTCTTTGCAATAATGAAGACTTGTTCCCACTTGAATATTCAAGATGGAAAACTGGTCTTAAGAGACAGTGGATTCAGAAACAGCATTTCTTGATGTCACCAGGTTTTTAACTGACACTTTTGTTACTGGGTTGCCTGGATTTCAGGGTATCTTATTTGCTATTTGCAGATTCATAATTGTGTGAACCCTTTACTTATGGTCTCCCCCCCCCTCACACACACACACCTACACACAAACAAAGGGAGGGGGAGGGAGAGAGAGGGAGAGGGAGAGGGAGACTTTATAAGTGTATTGATTCTATTTTGTTCTCTGGGGAACACTGGCTAAGAAAAGTGGAGAAGAGAATGAGTTACAAATGCCATTTATAACTGAGGTAGTCTGCAGCCCTATGGAGTGAGCAACAGTGTCAACTGGCCTGACCCCCCCGCCCGGTCTTCCTGGAGGCTGGACCACCAACCAAAGAATACACATGGAGAGACCCATGGTTCGGACCACATATGTGGCAGAGGAGGGCCTTGTTGGCCATCAGGGGGAGGAGAGGCCCCAGTAAAGGGGAATGTCAAGGTGGGAATATGGGAGGTTGAATTCCCTCATAGAGATGGGGGAGGGGGAAAGGATAGGTGGTCTCCAAAGAGGAGACCTAGAAAGGGGGAACCATTGGAAATGTAAATAAAGTATCAAAAAATAAAAACAAATAAATAAATGCCATTTATGCATTGTGTAAGTTGTAGACTAATAAAATTTAAAATCTACTAATGCATTCTTTGTTGTTTTCATTATATGTTATCTTTTCTCCCTGTTACCTCTGTCTCTATATAGTATCTTCAACTTTCCAGAAACTCTGAACATTTTACTGTTATAAGAACAAGAAAGCAAAAGGAATGGATATCACCCAGTAAAAGATGAATAGACCAGAGAGAATTTGCAGCTTTCTGTAGAGAACATGCACTATTGTTTCTATAAGAACGCTTTATAAGGAGAAGTATGTGCCTTTCCGCACAGATCGCTGTGCTATAGAAGTGGAAGAATGAAGCAGGAAGTATATAGTTACCGACTGAACAAAGGCTGTGACAAATACATGAACTGCCTCATTCAAAGGTCCCTGCCAGCATTTCTTCCTGATCACAGAAGCTTGATTTTTTTTAAATTGGTCTCTTATATCTATCTTTTATCTACAGTTCTATATGTCATTAAAGGTCTGAAAATAAGAAAGCCATTCAAGATTGCCGGAAGTTTAGTTTTGTGAGGAACGGATGATCATCCGTTTAGATGATGCAGCAGACAGAGCAGAATTGCAACTTGAGCAAGAATCTGTACTGAGACATTCTGGACTCAACAGATGAATCCCAAATGGGAAGCTTCTTGATTTGGTATTGTCTTCATTTAGAAGCCAGAAACAATGACAGCTATTGCTTCTGGGTGGGTGACAACGGCTTTCTCATACAACCACTTTTATGCTGTCAGTCATAGAACATAAATTTTAAACCTGTTTCATTGGTACTGTGAGAGCTATATCTCTTTTTTGATTTTTTTGAAATTGCCAACTGGCTTTGAACCAAAAATACTTCTATATAAAAGAGGGCTGTTATACAAATAACTCTAAATTTTAGAAAGCTTTCTTTTGATATTTTATTCGATAATCAGTATATCCTACAAGGATTTAATATCAACATTTCTCTAAATGTGAGTTAAAATTCAAAAGAGAGATTAGTCTCAGAAAATAAAATGGAAAGTGTACCTCAATGGCAGTGTATTTGCCTAGTAGGTGCCAGGTCCTGGGTTCAGTACAACCACAAAGAAAAAATAACAAGGGAAAATTGGTTAGAGCTTAGATAGTAGATATACTAACACTAAGAAGAGACTATAGGGAGAGAAAAGAAGAACCATGGTAGAATATTTGAAATAATGAAGGGAGTATGTTAAAAGTACAAAAATAACTGAGAGAGAAAGAATGGTGATCAAAATCTGCATCAAGAATGTGAGGGTAGAGGTTGGAGAGATTGCTGAGCAGTTAAAAACACGTGGTGCTCGTCCAGAGGCTGCAGATTCAGTTTACCAAGTATAACTCTAGTCCCAGGAAATTCAACGCCCTCTTCGGGCTTCCAGAGGCACTGCATACACATGGTAAATTGGCCTACAAGCACACCAAACATCCCATACACCTACAAACAAAGGTTCTTTGAAAAAAAAAACTAAAGAAAGTCGGAGTATCGGGGTAGCCATGCACAATATTGCACCTCCCCCCCCCCTCAGTTTTGGTGAGGCAGAAGCAGAAGGAAGACAAACTACAGTGAACCTTTAAAGTTCACATGAGAGAGCATTTCTCAAGTTAACAACAACACTTCGGCAATGTGTTCTACAAATGAGGATCTACAGGGATCCTCAGTAAATAGCAGTAACTTATTGGGACGTCAAAGCCCAACCAAAATCATCACTTGGGCTATTGTACAATTTCATGGGACTGTGAAGCGTGGTGGTCAATTTCTAAGAGTTAAAGTAGAAGGCTGCCTCCTGAAACTTAGAAATAAGAGTGGAGAGGACAAGTATTGGGGGCTGAAAATTATTTCTGTTGGTTTAAAAGATGTTTCTAGGCCTGTTTCCAGAGAAAATGGTATGTGTAAAAGTAACTTTTATTTGCCTGTTGCAATTGTTTTATCTTGAGGCTTACTGCTACATAAGCTTATTCTTTCTAGTTCTTTTTGAACTCTGGCTGGCTGATCCAACTCAGCTGTTCTGGTTCAAAGGCCTCTCCAAGATGACTGATTCAATCTGGCTTCTCTCAACTTCTCACTAAATTGCTCTTCTTGGCTTCAAATTAACTCTAGTAATTTGTTCTAATCTTCTGGCTCTTTCTTATTCTCTGGCTTCAACTGCCTCTGCTGCATGAACACAACTCCACTGCACTGACTCACTGAACTGAACTCAACTCAGTCAACTGCCCTCCAATTAGACATAGCTTTCAAACATGGCAGCTTCCTTCTACAAACTAACCTTCCCTTCATTGTTTGTGATTAAAGTTGTATACTAAGAGTGTGTCTGTATTCCCACCAGAGGGATTAAAGGTGTGTCATTCTAGCTGTATCACATAGTCTTTGGATGTAATTCCTTGCTAGAGCAGCCATATCGCTGGTTAAAAATTCTCTGCAAGTGAGGCCAAATAAAGTTTTCAATTTTGCTTTCTGTTTCTAGATGGAGAGCTATGGGCAGGCACATGAGCAGAGTACAAGAGGTCAATGAGGAGAGGGAAAGGGATGTTATAATACAAAAACAGTAATAAATATAAGGGGTCCAGAAATCATGTAAAAAAATTAAAATAGGCAGCTAAGCTAGACAGTCTGATGAGACCATAGAAATAATCCCTTCTTTAAGTAAATATTTACTCACCATATAAGTTTAAAAATTAATTTAACTAATAAGTCTCTTCTGAGTATATATCTCTACTTTCTCTGATTATCAGATAAAATTCAGAGACATAATTTTGTTTTTGTCACAATGAGGTAAGGATAGTATAACTCACAGTTCGAATTCTTGGGGACCAAGAGTTCATTGTCATTCTCATTAGAATTCACAACAACTGAGCACATTTTCTGAAACACAGGACTGAAGAATGTTATAGCTAGAATGCACCTTGCAAGAATGTTGAATTTGTTACTTTTCATTTAAATTAAGGTTTTCAAGGGGGTCAGGCAAGATATAAGCACAAGAATTCTAATTGAAAAACACTGCAGAGGGGATAAAAAGGTTTTCTTTTCCAAATACATTTCAGAAGGAGACCACATAAAGCATGTGGTTCAAGGAGATTTTCTAAATCCATACAAATAATTTGGCAACAAAAACCTCAATTATGTGTATTTGATTAAATCTATCTTAGTAAATAATATAACTAGATGCTTCATGACTAAATAAAGCATAATATCCATTGCTTTAAAAATACCAGTTCTCGCTTTCCTGGTGTAATGAAACAGGCTGGTTATCCATACACCTCAGCATGGGCCTGGGAGACAAAGAAACTATTATGTTTGACTTCTCTGACATTTCTTTCAACAAGTCACATTTGTAAGTAAATTCACTGTAGAAAAGCCACAAATCAGAGCAGGAGACAAAGTAAATAGTAAGAACAAACAGCACAGAGGAGTAGGGAAAAGGTGTCTGGAGTTGGGACATTCTTAAAGCCTTCAACATTATGGTCTTAGTATATCTCTCAAAGACAAACAATGGATTAATAAAAAAGTTCATTTAAAATCTGATGTCTGAGACAATTATTTAAGTAGAGGAGTGCACTTGGGGATCTTCACGTATCTTAGTTTTATTGTTGTGAAGAGACATTGCATGAATGACCATGGCAACTCTTAAAAAGAAGAACGTTCAATTAGGGGTGGCTAAGAGTTCAGAGGTTCAGCCCATTGTCATCATGGTGGGAAGCATGGCAGCACACAGGCAGACATGGGGCTGGAGAAGGTGCTGAGAGTTCTCCACCTGGATCCACAGCCAATAGGAAAAGAAATTGTGAGTCATTGTTCCAGTTTGAGCATCTGAGACCTCAAAGCCCATCCCTAGTGACAAACTCCTTTCAATAAGGCCACATCTTATAGTGCCACTCAGTGTGAGCCTATGGGGGCCATTTTCTTTCAAATCACCACAAGGAGCCTCTGCTTCTCAAGTAGGAGAAGTAATTATGTGCTATCCATTTATCATTCACACACTAAAAATGTATTTGTCTCCATATTTGCATTTCTTACTATGTACCCTAATAAAACCCACCTCCTGATATTTAAACCTATGTTTTAAATCCTCCCTCAGCCCACTTCAAATATCCAAGACCTAGTAATGTGATTCTAAGTAGAAAAATACTAGAAAAGTAATGTGCCATCATATCTTTATAAAATTGATGACTTCTATTTTAGTGGTTTTTCTTCTTTTCTTCATCTCTCACGCTGAAGGAAGCAGGTGCCAAGTTTCAGCAGTCCTGCAAACAGGTCAATGGGACATGAAAATGAGTCTCTAACCAACAGCCTGTGAGGACCTGAGAACTATCAATAGTCATAAAGATGACTGTAAAAACTGACCCTCCACCTTCAGAATGTAAGTGACTGTATCCACAACCAAGAGCACACTTGACAGCTTTGAAGTCATCTCAAAACAAAGAACAATAGGTAACACAAATTGACCCACAAAAACTGTAAACAGGACATATTTTATGGTTTAAGTTGTAATGTTTGGTGACAATTTACTATATAACATTAAAGGATAATGCATCTATACATTCTCAATGTTAAAATTATCTTTTGTGTAAGGAAGGCAATTTTACCCCTGTTCAGTTATTTGATGCCAAGCACAGCACACCTGTCAACTCATTACATCTGTCTAGTAACCCCAGGAGATAGAATCACTTGTGAGTTATTTCTTTATTTATAAAACACATCATAATAATTAAAACACAAAATCCTAGCCAAGTAGAGTGAAAAGTATACTGGGCAGTATACATTTATGATCTCTGAGACACTTCACCATATGGACAAGTATTCCTTTTTCTTAAAACAATTCATTTGGCCATATTATAAAAAAAAAGAAAAAGAAAAGAAAAAATTTAAATAATTATCTCAGGAAATAAAAAAAAAAACAATACTTTGAAACAAGAGACCAAGATGCCTGTAGATTTAATATACTTCTGAGGAATAAGGGTTCTGTAGTTTGACTCTTGAGCCCTGAGTTACGTGGGACATTTTGGGTTTTGCTTAGTGTTTTTGTTTGTTTGTTTGTTTGTTTGTTTGTTTGTTTTTCTACAAAGATGTGAGTTTCAATCGAACAATGAAAGGAGTTAATTCATAAGTTTCTAAGAAATTCTTATGTTTTGCCTCCTATTTCTGTGATGAATACCATGATCAAAAAAGGGGCAGGAGGCAACTTTGCAAGGAAAGAATCCATTTGGCTTATACTTCTAGAACACAATACAGCATTGGGGGGAAGGAGGCAAGTGTGCAGTCAGGAACGGAAGCAGAAACCATGAAGAAATGCTGCTTCCTTACTCATGCTCAGTTAGCATTTTTAACAGCCCATGCCCACCTGTCTAGGGATGGTGCTGCCCACAGTGGGGTAATTTTGCCTACATCAATTACCAATCAAGACAATTTCTTAGAGATGTAGCCACAGGGCAATCTAATCTGGGAAGTTCCCCCCAAGTAACGTTCCCTCTTCCCAGGTGTCTAGATGAGGTATCCAGTTGAAATAAAAACTAACCAGTTCAGAAATGCTGTGGTCTTTCTCAGAGGAGAGAATGTCATTCAATAAATAGATCGGTGTTGGGGGTGGGGGCAGGGGAAGAAATAATGAAAAAAATAAGAGACCTGATCATTGCATCCCAGTCCACAAGGCTCAAGCATGAAACATTGCATTTGCCTTACTAAGAAAAGCTTTGGTGTAGGAAAAAATATTAGAACACAAATAAGCTGTAAAATATATTTTGCTAGTGTTAAAGAAAACACTGTAGAAAATCATACAATGAGGGATACATCACCCCAACATAATCACTAATATTTTCCTGCTAGAAATACGGAAATTATGTTTACTATTTGGAACTTAGAGTGAAATATTTCAAAGAAGCCTTAGTAATATACCTTTTCATTTTCCACATGCTCTGATGTATTTTTTTTACACATTCGAGGCCTTTAATCATCTGATTTTCTAATGTGATCCCATACAGAAGTCACATACTCATTGTTTATACTCAGAAAAGTATGAAATATGCTATGAGACAACAAATGGAATAGAAGAATAAAAAATAAAAGAGAATAAGAAGCAGGGGCAAAATACAAGATGTGGGGAGGAAGGCCCTGCTGGTAGGATGTTTTTGTTTGCTTTCCACGACTGTCATAAATGCCATAACCCTAAATGACTTGGGGAAGAAGAAGGTTTACTTGGCTCCACTTGCATGTCACAGGAGATCACTTGGAAGTCAGCGAAGGAGCTCAAACAGGAACCTGGAAGGAAGAACTGAAGCAGAGACCAGAGAAATGTTGCTTTCTGGCTTCCTCCCCATGGCTTGCTCAGTTCTCTTTCTTACACAGCTCAAGCCTCACTGTCCAGGGAGGGCACTGCTTACAGCAGGCTGGGTCCACCATTGTCAATCAGCAATCCAGAAATGCCTCCCACAAATGCTCACAGAGTAATCTAATAGAGAGAATTCCTCAGTCAAGAATCCCTCTTCTCATATATGCCGAGCTAACTGAGAATAACTTTTTCTTTTCTTAATGTGATACTGTGGATAAAATGTAAGACCCTGTGTGTGCCAGGCAATAACTTTTGCAACTGAGCTGCATCCCCAGCAACACTTTGTTTCTTGGCAATAACAGTTTTATTTCATGGTACCAGCATCATAAGTAACTCATATCTTCAGAGTCCTACACCTTGCATAGTACATTTATATTCCTTTTAAATTGTCAGGTAAGTTGTGAAGTGTAGTTACCTATTTGCCAAGTGAGAAACGAAACTCTAAAGGATGATATGGATGCTCCAGGATACTGTGCTAAGTGAAATAAACCAGCACAACAAAAACAAATTACACATAATTTCGCTTATACAAGGAATCTGAATAGCTAGTCCCCTGGAAGCATACTACAGAATGCTGTTTACCATATAAAGGCTGCAATGGTTGAAAAGAAAGAGGACTAATGATGATCAGTTGCACATATAATTTAGGTAGAAGGAATACCAAGAGATCTATTGTAAAACATGATGGTCACAATTAACAATATTTCTGAAAGCAACTAGGGGAATAGCCATAAAGCCTTTCCACCTCAAAAAGAATTCAGAGAAGTGACACATATTAGCCATAGTTAGTCATTTTAAAATGCATCTGTATTTCAAAAATATACTTTACATGGTAAATACTTGTGAATTTACATATCACTCTAACTTACAGAAACGTTAACGTAAACTGTCCAGGACAACGTGTTCTCAACTTCGAATTTTGTTTTTAATTTTTTTCACTTGTTTCTTTGTGTGTGTGTGTGTGTGTGTGTGTGTGTGTGTGTGTGTGTGTGTGTTGCAAATATAGTAAGTTATTTCAACTTCTCGAGACAAAGAAAAATTATACATTTATATACCTTTTAATGACTTATTTTCAAATAAGATTGACAGAGATGGGATGACTTTTAGTAAATAAGAATTTTTAGTAAAAGTAGTATCAGTAAAATTATCTTAAAACTGATACAAAATACCCTACTAGAGGGAAAATTATTAGAGCAATAGAGAATGCTTGCTTCTTTCTAACACAAATAAGAAATCTATGGAAGTTGGGGTCACTGTGAAAGCTGCAAAGCATGATATTGATATGCATTAGTGTTATCAACTATGCTCATTTAAACGGTACTCTCGGGTATTAGAATACTAAGTCTTTAATAGAACCCTTTCTAAATCCTGGAAAATCTACACAAAACACATAGAAAGAATATTGTAGCATTGAGGGGAAGCAATTAAATAATCCACTTTATACTTGACCTAAATTCAGTGAGAGATAGGATATTTTGAATCTATCCGGAATAAAGTATATTCTACACTACTTGAAAAAGCTATAAGGCATAGTGATTTGTAACAGTAGTTCTGAACAAATGAAAACCCAACATTTTTCCAGTTGAATAAAATTGGGTTTGGACAATAGGGAACCTAAAACTCATTTGGATTCACACAGTGTTTCAAAAACACATCACTAGGACATTTGCAGTCAATCCAGCACCTAACTGGCAGCCACAGAAAGAATCTCCAAGTAAAAATATGTTGACCAGAGTCTGCATGCTTAAAACCTCAGGGGATGGCCAGGCAGTGGTGGTGCACATCTTTAATTCCAGCACTTGGGAGGCAGAGGCGGGGGGATTTCTGAGTTCGAGGCCAGCCTGGTCTATAGAGTGAGTTCCAGGACAGCCAGGGCTACACAGAGAAACCCTGTCTTGAAAAACCAAAAAAAAAAAAAAAAACCAACCAAGCAAACAAAAAAATCCTCAGGGGATGGATGCATCTTTGTATGAGCTATCTTTTCTGTTTTATGGTAGGACACAGGAGAGAGACCTATAGACAGACAATTATAGTAATCCAAGTTGGATATCATAAAAGCATGAATTAAAGTCTCACTGCTTATCTGTGACAATACTTTTCTAACTCTATTTCTAAACTGATTATGCATCGGTATCCCCCAGAAGACTGAAGGTAATTCAGGAAGAGCAGCCATCAATTAACGATTACACTCTCTGCACGGATAAGAGAATGGCTAGCATTTTAGTTTTACAACAGAAAGAGATGAAAATCTACAGGCTGGAGCTTTAAAGGCTTTTAGTATGCATCTTTTTCATATTACCTGAATTATATTTCAGGATGTCCGAGACTTCCAAAGCCAGGACTCTAATATCATAGGATATTGAAGCAGATGTTCTTCCAAGTGAATAGTGAACAATATTCTATAATAGCTGGGTCAGCTTCACAATTCTATTCTTATTCTTTTCTTGGATCATAACATCTATTTATTCCTGAAATACTGGGGCATAGATAGAGCCACATTACTGCAAGAAATAAAATGAAAGAATATCTAACTTCTGTCCTTTTGGTAAAAGTTAACAGGAGTTAACAGGAACAAAACTGGATAAGGGGCAGGCCAGGCTGATAAAAGACGGTGTGATCCTCCATAGGTAGCTAATGCCAGACGGAGGCTTCTAAGTCTTCACATGGCAGAGAAAGATATCAAAGTTCCTAGGCTGGATTCAGAAAATCCAGTTAATGTTACTTTTAGGCCTGAACACATGGTTTGAATACAATAGATGGTTTTCATTTTGTGTTATAAAGTCACAGAGTATTTGGGGATTTGACCCACTGTTCAGAAAAGTTGTAGTTTCCCATAAAGGTAAACAGACAGACAGACAGGCACATTCATTATTAATAAACGTTTTCTTTCATAAAAATCTATTAAACAGTTCATTATAAATTGTTATATAAGTATTACATCTTCTCATTATCATTCTTATTATAATAAATGTTTTATAATTTTTCCATTCTATCAGAGTAAGAGTCACTATTTAATGGGATTATAAACTAATCATCATGATTGGAACTTGGAAAGTTCTGGGAACAAAACAACTCTTAATTATAACAGTCATGGAATTGATCGTGTTAAATGAAGACAATATAATTTATGATCAAAAGTCTATTAGAAAGTTTGTGTCCTCTGGCCTTTTTAAAAATCATCAAATTAAATGCAAGTAATAGATTATGTATTATGTACCTGTTACCAAATACCTGTGGTTTTATCAATACAGTGAGAAGCAGGCATTATAAGCAGTTGCCAAGTTGTAAAATTGATGACAAACACATACACACACACACACACACACACAGACTTCCTATAATGAATGTTTTCTTTACATATACAGATGATGGTCTGAACTCCCCTTTTCCCTTTCCTTAAGCAGAATCAAAGATGATGAAGGAATGCTAGTCTGGCTACTGTACCTTTTCCTCAGCCTAGTAAATTGTATTGGTCAGGTGTTAAATTCGGATCACCACTATTACTTACGCACTGATGCTTAGAATACTTCTTTCATCTCATACCTACTATGAAATTTTATTTTAGTGTATTATGTTCATGCAGAACTGATTTTCAACAAGCAACTATACTATGGGCACCATTCTTGCCCTTTCTGTCTTTGAGTTGTTTATTGCTTATCTCTACCAACTATTATGTCTTATAAGAACCAGTTCACTTGTTAATTCTCCAACACTAGCCCAGACAAACACAGTCTGACTAGGTGCTTAGCTCTCACAGCATTTGAAGTCACTTTAGTCAGTTTCTGTCTTATTGCAGTAGATGTTGGTATAGGGAAGAAAGAAGAAAATAACATCCTCTGTCATCTCCAATAGTCACTAGACAGACACCTAAAAATTGGCTTTCAATTAAGTGTTAGTCTAGGATTTAAGATATATTTCTCAGTATTTATCATTTATTAAATTTTGTATTCTTGAAGCAAAAATTACAACTATAGAACTTTTTCAATACTGTAAGAATAGAAAATAGTAGTTTGCATGAAAAATAATCACTAAATCTTTAGCTATCAAATGCCAATGAAAACAACTCTGAGATTCCATTTCACCCTAGTCAGACTGAACCCAACAGGGATGACTTTAGCAGAAATACCAAACAAAGAAGATGTAGAAACTGTAGAGACCACCTCCAATAGATAGGCCTGGCCCCCGTTGAGGGATAGAGACAACCACTCAGCTCAAAATTTTTAACCCAGAATTGTTCCTATCTAAAGGAAATTCAGGGACAAAAAATGAAACAGAGGCTGAAGGAAAGGCCATCCAAAGACCACCTCACGTATCTGTATCCCATCTGTAGACACCAAACTCTGACAGCACTTACTGACAGGAGCCTGGTATGGTTGTTCCCTGAGAGGTTCTGCCAGCACCTGACTAATATAGATGCAGATACTCACAGCCAACCATCAGACTGAGCCCAGGGACCCCAATGGAAGAGCTAGGGGAAGGACTGGAGGAGCTGAAGAGGATTGCAACACCATAGGAAGAATAATATCAACTAAACCGACCACTCAGAGCTCCCAGGGACTAAACCACCAACCAAAGAATATACATGGAGGGACCCATGGCTCCAAACATGTATGTGCAGAGGATGGCCTTATCTGGCATCAATGGAAGGGGAGGCCGTTGGTCCTATGGAGGCTTGATGCCCCAGCATAGGGGGATGCGAGAGCAGAGAGGCAGAAGTGGGTAAATGGGTGAAGGAACACCCTCATAGAGGCAAAAGATAGGTGGAGAGGGAGAATGGGATGCAGGTTTGTGGAGAGGAAACTGGGAAGGGGAATAACATTTGAAATGTAAAAGAATAAAATGATTAAGAAAAAGAAAAAGAAAAACCAACAATGAATGCTGGTGAGACTCTGGGAAAGAGAATATTTGTCTCCTGCTGGTGGAGATGTAAATTAGTCCAACCACTATGGAAATAGGTATAGGGGCTCTTGACAAAAAAGTAGACATACCATTATGACCCTTCTGTAAAATCCTGGATAGTTGCATAAAGAACCCAACAACACATTAAAAACATGCTTGCACACTAATGTTTATTGCAGACTTCCTCAAAAACTAAACTATGGAATTAACCAAGGCATCTGTCAGCAGAGCAACAGATCAGGAAAATGTGATGCATGCACACGCAATGGAAAGGTTTAGCCGTAAAAAGGAATTAAAGTTCGTCATCTGCGGAAAGGAAAAAAAAAACAAACGGATGCAACAGAGCTCATTGCATTAAGTCAAACATCAGACTCAGAAAGGCAAATACTGTGTGTTTTATTTCATTTGTAGGTTCTAGATTTTAGATAGATATATAAAATCATATATGTATATAAGCTCGATAGTGGAAGCAATATTGTCTTGTGGAATAAGTGGTAATAACGGGGGGGGCGGAAGAGAGGTGTGAAAGAGGCTGGTGGAGTGAATGTCAGCAGTGTGAATGTCAGGTTTCCATGGGAATATATGTGCCCATCACTTTAAAGTCCTTAATAAGGAATGCCAAAGGCACTGTTATCACAATAAAGAAATCAAAGCACTTGCCCTTGTAGTAGGTTTTCCAAGAGTAAGATTTGGTCTCTCTACCTCTCTCTCCCCCTGTTTCTTCCATCATCCCTTGTCTGTCTGTTGTATGAACCTGAATCTGTACCTGCCTGAATGCTGCCTTGGCAATCTGTCATTGCTTGTCCCTGTGTCTATATTCCTAAGAGTTGTGCTCTGAATTTATTGACTAGCACAGGAATCATCACATAGGAAAAGAGTGATGGATACTTTACAGAAATTCTTAATACAGTTTTACAAGAGATTAAATCACTGACTCCAGTTGACCCCGAGTGGCCCAGACAACAAACAAATATTATCAATCGATAACCATATACTGCTTCCAGCATTTGTTGCAGATAATTGTTTTAAACTGTTGCTTTCAACCTCTTTGCTCATTTCAAGATTTATAATATAACATGCATTGTTCTGGGTCAGGGGCATGGAAGAATACACAATAAGATGAAAGATATTCAATGGGAACTGAACTGGGGTGGTCAGGATCAGGTGTGAGGAGAGACAGGAGAGAGGACCAGAAGATCAGGAGAATGAATGAAAACCTGCAACTGACAGGTATGGGGGTATAGGGACATCTCTAGGACATGACAGAGACCTGGGATTGTGAAAGCTCCCAGAAGTCAATGGGGGTGACCATAACTGGGGACATATGGAACCTGCAGAGAGCACCTCCTGTAGCTAGGCTGGACCTTCAGTGTGGGGATGAGAACACCAACCCACCTACAAAACTTTTAACCCAAAATGTGTCTGATCAACAAGAAATACAGCGACAACAATGGAGCAGAGACTGGGAGAATGGCCAAACAATAACCATTCCAATCTAAAACCCAGCCCTTGGGCGAGCACCAATCCCTAACACTATTGATGATACTCTGTTGTTCTTGTAGACAGGAGCCTAGCATACCTGTCCTCTGAGAGACTCCACATAGCAGCAGACTGAAAGAGATGCAGAGACTCACAGTGTAACACTATTATTATTTATAATAGCTAGAAGCTGGATGTCCCACAAGGGAAGAATGGATACAGATAAATGTGGTATATTTATACAATGACACAAGGACATCACAACTTCTGCAGGCAAATGGATGGAACTAGAAAACAACACCCTGAGTGAGGTAAACTAGACTCAAAAGGACATACATGATATGTACTCACTGATAAGTGGATGTTACCCAAAAAGTTCAGAATACGCATGATACAATCGATAGACCATGTGAAACTTAACAAAGAAGGAAGACCAAACTGAAAATGCTTCAATCCCACTTAGAAGGGGGAAACAAAATAATCATGGAAGGTAGAGGAAGGAAAGGAGCTGGGTGGGAGAGAAGAGAGGGAGGGAAAAACGGGTAGGATTAGGTATGGATGGGGAGACAGGAGAGAAGCCCAGAGTGCCAGAAGAATGAATGGAAATAAGCAGCAGTATGGGGTGGGGAATTTGGGGAACCACCAGAAAGTCCTAAACACCAGGGATGTAGGAGGCTGCCAGGACCCGATGGGAATGACATTAGCTGAAATGCCCAACAATGGAGAGAGAGAACCTGAAGAAACCACCTCCACAGATATGCATGGCCCCCAGTTGAGGAACGGAGCCACCTACCCATCTCAAATTTTTTAACCAGAATTGCTCCTATCTAAAGGAAATTCAGGGACAAAATTAGAGCAGGACTGAAGGAAAGACCATCCAGAGACCACTCCACCTTGGGATCCATTCAATCTGCAGACACCAAACCCCGACACTATTGCTGATGCCAAGATGTGCTTGTAGACAGGAGCCTGGCATGGCTGTCTCTGAGAGGCTCTGCCAGCATCTGACTGAGACAAATGCAGCCAACCATTGGACTGAACCTAGGGACCCCAATGGAAGAGTTAGGGGAAGAACTAAAGGAGCTGAAGGGGATGGCAACCCCATTGGAAGAACAACAGTGTCAACTAACCTGACCCCTCAGAGCTCCCAGGGACTAAGCCATAAACCAAAGAGCATACATGGACTGGTCTGTGGCTCCTGCTACATAGGTAGCAGAAGACTGCCTTGTCTGACCTCAGTGGAAGGGAATACACTTGATCCTGTGGAGGCTTGATGCCCCAGAGAAAGGGGATGCTAGAGGGGTGAGGTGGGTAGGGGAGCACCCTCTTAGAGGTGAAAGGGAGGAGGGATGGGATGGGAGGCTCATGGAGGGGGGACCAGGAAGGGGGACAACATTTGAAATGTAAATAAATAAATAAACTTAAGCTGAGATGTGCTTGCCATAATTTATTCTCTCTCTCTCTCTTAGAAAAAAAGAAAGACTCAAACTCAGTCCTGTGTTTTCTTTCGAACTTGATTTACATTAATGAAAATTGATCCAAACAGAAATAAAATTTTAATTATTTATATCTTTAGGAAAATTAAAACCAAGCCAAGTGGGGAGGGGTGTGCTATCTTTACAACCACAACTATTGTACACCTACAAAATAGGAATCAGAGACCAAATTGACTTTGAACTGCTTAAATGCAGAACCTCGATTTCAATTAACCTTATATTTTTCAATATTCTCAGATCCCATTTCCTCCTCCTTAAGTTAATGAGGCCCAATGATAACATTCCCTTCACAAAATAAAATAAAAATATGGAAGAGTGTCATTAAAAATGCATTGGTTGAGCTGTGGATTTGGTCATTATTTCAACTAAATCACACGCTTCGGTTGAGCAAGATGGAGATATAGCTCAGTAACTATAACCTAGCACCCCATTCAGGGCTTTATTTCTTGATGAATAGCATCACCAATTAGCTGATTAACAAGGAGAAAAAGTTCTCATAGAAGGGAGAAGGGAGAGCAAGAAGAAACCCAGCTGTAATGAAGATTTGCTAAACACAGCTTGGGCTAGATTAGTTTGGATTAAAGCCAGCTAGACATAACTATTGTGCAAAGCTTTCCCTGGGGATAATCAGAGAAAAACAGATAGCCATCTGTGCAGGATTATGCCGACCTGTTTCAGAGATTCCTTAAAACAGATGTCTTTCTTTCTTTTTGTACATTAATATGTGTATGATACATATAACATATATTCCATATATATATATATATATATATATATATATATATATATATATCAGATGGCTGATACTGTGAATCAAAACTCCCAAAGAAAATATTACAGGCAAGTCCCTAAATTGTAAAAGTATTTAGAATTTTAAGTACTGTTTTATTTGGTCTTTAGAGTTGATTTTCTCACAAAAACATCCATATAAGTGGTGCTGAGAGCCTACAATCTAATAAATATTTTATTTAAGTAAAATAAAAATGGACTATTAAAGAGTTAGCACAAGTTTGTAATGCTGTAGAGTCATTAAAATGTTTTAGAGAAAATAAATTCAATTTCTGAATACATACTTCCTCTGAATTTGTAAGAGTCATAATCAAATAAAACTTGGGCTAAATTAATAAGCTGTATGAATATATTTGTATCTCATGTTAATAATTATGTAGAAAGAAAACAATATATACCATAAGTAAAATGAGACCTCTGTTAATCGAATACAAAGGAAGCCTGGCATTTCTGAGAACTGAAATGCTTTTTTTTCTTCTAAGTTAATAAGTAGCTTAAAAATGCCCTTCATATGAGATTTTTAGTTAGGTTTAATGATTGTATCAATCCCTATGGAGCTCACAGTTTTGCTAAGTAAACATTTATTCTTTTTGTCCTTCAAAATAATACCAATGATAAAATTATTAGAATCAACTAAAAGTACCAAAAAGAGTTTTTTTGATAGTCCAAATCCTTCTATTCAGTTTTCCATAAAGTATTTATGGTTGTGGTCTTTGTACTTCTACCAATAATCCTCTTAAATAATATTTGTAAAACATGCTACTCTATACCAAACTTCTATTTTGTAATCTTTCCCAAATAAACAGATGTTATCTGAATTAAATTTTATTACCACAGAGCCATTGAGATTATTAACTGGATTAAGAAAACTGGGTGAGCACTTTTTTTTTGAATTAACATTTATCATGATCAGTTTCTTTGTTACATAAAAGTTTTTATTATTTTTAAAATTTCAAAACAATCTAATGTAAGAAAGCTAGAAGTGAGACTATGTTGTGGTGAGAATCATTCCCCTTAACATTTCTCAGATGTGTCTGAAACTCACTTATCAAACACTGAGCCTCATGCCCTCAGTAAACAAAGGCTTTTGTTTTCCGCTTCAATTACTTTTGAATTCCTGTTACTTATGTTTTTCTGAATTTGCCTTTTCTGTTTCCAAATCATTTTATGTACATTTATCACATGTCTTGTTTTTTCCAGTATTTCCAATTTATTCATCTTTTTAAAAGGTATTATTTAGATATGAATGTCATTGTAACCATATAGGTGTGCTTTTTAAAATAGTTGTCTACAGTAAATTCCTTTCTATTTAAGATAGACAGAATAGTTTCTGTTCACCATGCCTAAGCAAAATGTCTCTTGCTGTCATTTTTTTGTTCTATATTGTAATAACACTCGAAGTTTCTCCAAGTTCTCCCAGTTCTTCTTCTCTCTCATACTATTGTTCTTGACATTAGAGAAGTAGCCTTGTAACATATAAAACACACTGCTTTTGAACTTAACTGATAAGTGCAAACATTAGCTTCCCTGCCTCGGGCTCTATGCTTCTAGCATAGTAAGTCTCTCACAGCTCCGTTTATCAATCATGAAGCCCTGAAATTATAATAAAAAATATTAGTAGCTTAGCATATGATGGATCCTCTGTCTTAAATAAGGATCGTATTTTCTATTTTTAATTAGGAAGTTATAGTGTTCAGACTCACCTGACCATGGTATGCCTGCAACCTCAATGTTAAAGGACAATTCAGACTTTAATTCCTAGGGTCTTTTATTTGTGCAAATTTTAGACCTGTATGACAAGTACTTTAAGTCTTTGAAGAAAGAAATTGAAAAATATATCAGAAGATGAAAAGATTTCCCATGCTCATGGATTGGTAGGATTAACATAGTAAAAATGGCCATCGTTCCAATAGCAATCTACTGATTCAACTCAATTCTCATAAAAATTACAACACAATTCTTTACAGACCTTGAAAGAACAATACTCAACTTCATATAGGGAAAAAAACAGGATAGCTAAAGCAATCTTGTAAAATAAAAGAATTTCTAGAGGTATCAACACCTTTATTACAACCTGTACTACAGAACAATAGTAATAAAAATTGCATGATATTGGCATAAAAACAAACAGACTGATCAATGGAATCAAATTGAAGAGCAGAACTTAACCGACACACCTATGAACACTTGATTTTCGGTAAAGAAGCCAAAACTATACAGTGGTAAAAAGATAGCATCTTCAACAAATGTTTCTGGTCTAACTGTATGTCTGCATGTAGAAGAATGCAAATAGACCCATATATATCATCTTGCACAAAACTCAAGTCTAACTGGATCAAAGACCTCAACATAAAACCAGGCACACTTAACCTAATAGAAGTGAAAGTGGGAAATAGCCTTGAACTCATTGGAACAGAAGATAACTTCCTGAACAGAACACCAACAGCTCAGGCACTAAAATCAATAATTAATAAATGCTAAACCTCATTAAACTGAAAATACAAAGGATTCCTTCAAAAGGACAAAATGGCCTTAGATTGGGAAAGGATTGTCACCAACTCTACAACATCCAAAATATATAAAGAACTCAAACTAGATACCAGCAAACCAAATAACCCAATTTAAAAATGGGGTACGGAGCTAAACAGAGAGTTCTCAATAGAGGAATCTCAAATGCCTAGGAAGCACTTAAAAAAGGTTCAAGATCCTTAGTCACCAAGGAAATGCAAATCAAAATGACTCTGAGATTCCACCTCACACCCATCAGAATGTCTAAGATCAAAAACTCAAAAGACAGCACATGCTGATGGGGGTTGTGAAGCAGGGGGAGCACTCCTCCACTGCTGGTGGGAGTGCAAACTTGTACAACCACTAAGGAAACAAATTTGGTGGCTTCTCAGAAGATCGGGAATAGTCCTGTGTCAAGACCCAGCTATGCCACTCCTTGGCATAGACCCAAAAGATGCTTCACCATCCCAC
Organism: Uromys caudimaculatus; assembly: GCA_028551405.1. Lineage (NCBI taxonomy): Eukaryota > Metazoa > Chordata > Mammalia > Rodentia > Muridae > Uromys > Uromys caudimaculatus. Next base: position 40,260,770 of record CM052719.1, read on the forward strand.
AAGAATACTTCCTCAACTATGTTCATAGCAGCTTTATTTGTAATAGCCAGGAGCTGGAAACAACCTAGATGTATCTCATCGAAGAATGGAAACAGAAAATGTGGTATGTCTACACAATGGAATACTACTCAGACATTAAAAACAAGGACATCATGTATTTTGCAGACAAATGGATAGAACTAGCAAATGTCATCCTGAATGAGGTAACCCAGATCCAAAAGGACATGCATGGTATGCATTCACTTATAAGTGAATATTAGCCTTAAAGTACAGGATAAGCACAGCTGCAAAGAAGCTAAGAAACAAGGAGGCCTCAAGTGAGGACACTTGATTCTCACTGAAAAGGTGAAATACAATAGACATCTGGGGTGTTTGGAAAGGGGTCTTTTCTTTTTTACAATAAAAATATGTTTTGTGAAACTATATGTTCACAAAATATAATTGTAGTTACAATTAGGGATGGTGATCTATGAGAAAAGTCAAACTTAGAAACAGAAGTAGTTATAATGTTATACAGTAACAAGTTTAGAGAAGAAATTGTATGGCTATGGGCAAGAAAGAGTGCGAGAAGTGTCTATATTTAGCGGATTCACTAATCTAACAGGACTTGCTAGTAGAATGAATATTGGTTAGAGGAGAGGAAACTAAGGATTCCTGGAAGGCATTCCCTCTGATCATTTTGGTCAGATATGCTGCCATTTTAAGTTGGGTTGGTTTGTTTGTTCCTCAATTTGGAAGTAGCATAGTTTTGAAGTTGCAACCGAAACACAAATGGTTGTCCACTCATTACATCTCTTCAAATTAACTTTCTAAGCACAAGGAAACATAGCTAATTCTGCTTTTCTTGATTCAAGATGTTAAGAAATTCAGAACAGATAATTCCCTCTCAGAGATCATTGTATGACAGAATTTTGCATGCTCCTGGAAGAGTAGGAATTGTCCTTTTGTTATTTTTTTGGTTTTGGTTGGTTGGTTGGCTTTAGGGTGTGTGTGTGTGTGTGTGTGTGTGTGTGTGTGTGTGTGTGTGTGTGTGTGTGTGTGTGACATGCACCAGAAGTTGCTGCTGGTAATGACAGAAATATTCCTAAATCCTTGTATTAGGATTTGTACAGCGCATAATTTGAGAGACTGATCGTATGGTAAAATTGTTATTTTATGGGATTTCTACCTATGGCACAGTATTGTTAGACCTCCATCCTTAAATAATACCAATGTATCACTTTGTTATTTTGCTTTTTTGGCCAGGAAGAGACTTTCTTTAATTTTGGAATCAGAGTAACAACAAAATGGGCAGTGAAACACTTCCACTAAGTAAGAGTCATTATTAACACCTTTCTGTCTCTGTCTGTGTGTGTGTGTGTGTGTGTGTGTGTGTGTGTGTGTGTGTGTGTGTGTGTGTGTGTGTGTGTTTTAGAATATACTTAAGTATGCATATGAGGGTACACATACATGAGAAGAAACCAGAAATGGGGCACGTCAAGCTTTCTGCTCATCTCTCCACGTTATTCCTCCCTGAACAAAATTATTTTGACTGTGTGGCTAACAAGTGAGATTCCATGATCCACCTGTCTCTGCCCTCCTCATAGAGATGATAGGTGCACACAGATATGCATGGCCTTTATGTGGATGTTGAGAATTCAAATGCAGCTCCTCATGTTTACAGGGCAAGCACTTTTACCAGCTAAGCCATCTCCTCAGTCCGCAGGCAGTTTCCAAGTTTTGTTAACCTCCATATTCTTTAACTTGGCAATGAGCTAGCAGGGTCCACACTACAGAAAAGAGTGCTGAATTCCATTGAAAACATATGCAGCTATGTTGTCAAATTGAAAACAATGTAATCAATCAGTAGGATGATTCCAAAATAAGCAGTAGAATAGCATGTTTTAAGACAAGGTTGTAGGGAGAACTGCAGCCACATGCATTCATAAGTCTAGTATATTTACAAAGAAATGCAGACTATGGTTTCATTTGTATAAAGTTCAAGCGCAGGCAAATTGGTCTGTGGCTATAGGATTTCTAGCTATTTGGCAAGGGGTAGAAATTGACTAAGGAAAGCTTTTGGAAATGCTGCAGACTTCCTAAAAAGGAGTGGATATATGAGTGCGTTTTGATACTTACCAATTCAAAAGATTGCACATTTGCTATGAGTATACTTACATACACACACACATGACAAATGGCTTCTATAGTGCACGCATACAGATACAGGGTGAATACAAGTTGACAAGTCAAAGATAACAATCACGTTCACCATTTCTGAGTCATCAAGTTAGTATATTTAAGATATACCATATCAAGTGATGTAGTCTAGTGTCATTTGCTTCAGGGGAAAAAATATTTACAGGTCATTCACTAGCTGTAATATTACAACCCGTTACAATAAATATTTTTAAATATTGGAAATATTTAAAATGAATATCAGTAGAATATTAATAAAAATGCCCGAGAGCATGGGACTAGGCAGCTTCCCAACTCCTTCTTAGCACGTCACACACAGGAAGCTAAGGCAGGGTTTCAGAACTTCCCCTTGAGTTCTCAGTACCAATGAAACTGAAAGAGGCAGTACAGAGACAACTGTGGTAAAAATTCTGCTGACTTGTGCTTCACATACCAAAAGATGTAACAAATTGCAGAAGCCAAGCTAACCACCACCTTTGCTCTCTCACTGGCCTTTCTTTATGGGTCATCTGATTTTTTGGCATCATTTTGAGAAATGGAAGAAGCCAGGCAAATTCCTGGACACAGATAATTTGAGGGTAATGGAAAATCTGCATTCTTAAAATTTTTTTTAAATTTTTCATAGAAAGACAATGAAATGCCTGCATGATTTTCCCCTTTTGGTTTTGTTTTGGCAAACACTGTAATTGAAAGCATAAAACCAATCAATGACACCTCTGGTTAAAATTTATGTCTGAGGGCTATCCCGAAGGAGTGATCTTTGAGGAATAATATGCAGCCTTCGATTTACTTTATCACAGCTGGATATGAAGTTAAATCCCCCGACTGGTATTTAACCACCCAGAACCAAGCACCAGATGGCTTATCTTCACCTCAACCCAACAGCTGTGTCCTGATATGCACAGCTGGTCTTCACATTCAAATGACAATATTTAAATGATAACATTATGTAATACAGAAAAATGTGTTTGGGTAGCACTGGTCTTGAACAGTTGCTCTTAATAGTACATGCACAGCCACCATAGTAATTCACATGCCTTCTATCTGTGTTGATGGGTCTTGGCTAGAGATAAGAGTTTACAGCCACATGCAAACCTTCCAGTGACATTCATATTGTACCACTTTGTCTGTAATGATTCTCCTGGGTACTCACCACGTGAGCCTCTTCTTTCACATAAAAACCAGCACAACCATTTCCATTCTGAGGCAGCGGACTCTTAAAATCCTGTGATAATTAATAGATAATGCCTCTTGCCAGGAATTAAAAGGCGTTTGGAAGAAAGCAGCTGCTCTAGAAATATCCCTCCAGTGTTGGGATGCTATTGTTCATTTCTAAGTTGATTTGCTGTTGATGTCATCAGATCAACAAACACAACTAATACTAAAATTCAGCACTTGGACAAACCTTCATGAAGTGTAACTCTCCAAGAAAATATATTTGAATATATTTCAGACACACGAAAATTTGACACATTTCAAATGTAAGATGGATGGCTGTATGTGCAAGGTCTTAATGAAATATGGAGTGGCAAGTTTTCTATTTTACAATTTGACAGAGGTTCCTGATGCAGCTGCTCAGACTTTGATGAATGTATTCACTCCCCTTGTGATACAATGAAAGCTTATCCTCCTATGTATTCAAAGTAGGCATGTATGTAAAGGGGAAACTGTATTTTATAGTAAGTCCGTCTCACAAATGATAGAGTATCTCACTGCTACTTTTAGTAACCAGGAGTCATGAGTTAGTAGATGTGGCAAAAAAACCACTCAGTTCTTTTCCATGTGAAATGGCAGCCTTAGATGGAATTGGATGTGGAATTTTTTTCTGTAAACATCTTTGAGACAGAAGAAGGTGCTGCGAGCATCATTGTTGTTGGTCCTCCTGCCCCCCGGAAATTCACAAGAATACTCAACTTCTTCATCAGTGTCTTGAATATACAAACATATGATTCAGGGTTTGGCATGCAGAGGCCTGATTATCTTTTCACAATTAATAACTTAATAATGACTAAGACATGGTCTATCCTTCCTTTTGAAATTCAAATGGACTTCCAGGTCCCATTCTAGAGTTGGACAAACTTACACATTTAGCAAAGTCAGAACAAAAACAAAGAAGCCATTTGACCGGAGCGGCTCAAGCTACAAAAAGGAGATAAATGCAAGTACGTCTGCCCTACCTGGGATAGCATTTCCCCATTGTTTGTCAATAAAGCCACTCAGAGTCAAGGAGTGGAAAACCCAACATGAAAGTAAAAAGAACAGGAGATAAAAGAGCAGAGACCCCAAGGCCACAGTTCCAGAAATGTCCTGACTGAAGCCAGAAATGTCAGGAGAGAGTTTCTGGTTCCTAGTTCCTTGTTATATCCTGCTTGGAAGCTCTCTGTGAAGACATGGATGAAACAAAATCCTAGACATCTGTAATGAGCATAGTAAAAAACAAACAAACAAACAAACAAAAAATATGCCTTTTAGACAAGTAGATACAGCTTAGTCAGGATCCCATTACACCCACACTGCACCTGATAACCAGAAGCCAGTGAGATCGCTCACTCAAGATAACCAAACAGTCCTAGAACCCCATGGTCCCCACTGGACAGTATATAAGCAGAGATTCAAAGCAATATGATGCTCTGCATATCTGCAGAGATGCTGCCTTGATCTGCTCTGTGACTGGAGAGTCTCCCCCAGGATATACACCCTCAAATCAGAGACTTCTATTAGATACTGGACCTTACCTTCAGCTAAGATATGCCACAGAGGTGAGCAGCCATGGGGAGATAGGCTTAAGACCACAGTTAGAAATTTATAGTGTGAACATTGTGCAATGATCCTCAGCATAAGAAAATATAGATTTTGTTATACTAGCTATATGTATCTACATTCTCACTCACGACAAGGGTTGAAGACTTTTGTATCAAAAATTGTGCTGGTATGCAGGCCATGTCTGTAAAAAAATATGGCTGGCTATGCTACAGTATAATCTGAGTTCTGTAGAATACCATGTAAGCACAGTGTCCCAGTGTTTGCATGGGTTCTCCTCAGATGGTGGACTTCAATATCATAACATGCAAAGGGTTGTGGCAGCAGGTCAGTCAAGACCAGTGGAAACCTGTAATATTGTGTCCCCAATACTACAATTTCCAGCCAGTCATTAATAGGTAGAAATGAATCATTTTCTATTTTCCATTATTAGGTGCTTATTTCATCTTACCATAGTAGGATAGAAAATTCATCTACACATAATATAGTCACATTTGACCTATTAAATTGTGGGCAATCCAAATAATGGGTAGTTCAAATACTGAATTTGGGCATTTAAAATCCATATGGTGGTGGGATTGTATTCCAAGAGAGAAAATGCTTTCCTGGTGTTCTCTGGGTAGGAGTTACAGTTGTGCAAACCGGTGGGATTGCATGGGTTTACTGTGGCTGATGTTGGCATCTCCTCGGTCAAGTAATCTGGCTCCTCATTCTCATCCCAATCTAAATAATTGCATGTGTTTTTATTTGTGATCTGGTAGCTTTATTGTACTGGTAGCTGAACACAGTATCCATCTGCCATATGTATGGGGAGGAGAATGCTGAGAGGAACTTTGTGTTCTCTGCTATTTCACATTTACATGTGGAGTCATCTGTGCCTGGGATCTTAAAACTTATTCTCCCCTTGCTCTTCATTATAATGTGGAAGAATTATTTAGGAGAGATTTCTCTTCAGTGGGCAGGGTAGATGGCTGATACTGCTGGGATATTTCTCCATTTCTGTGTTGAATGGCATTTCCGTGGGTTTCTTCCTTAAAATTGGTATTTTCGCTTTCTTCTTCATCATTGTGAGTATGGCTCTCAAAATTCATGCAAAATGGGCATTGGCATTTCTCCAATCATCACAATATCTGTACCAAACTGTAGTCCCTATAGCTTCACAATGAGCATATTGAGATAGAATGCATTCCTGGTGTGTGTGTGAGAGAGAGAGGTTTGGGATGAAGTGCTCATGGTCCCAATACTCTGGTAGGAATCCATTGAAAGTGTGGTAGAGCAAGTCACCATATACTTTACTCTTGGTTTATTTGTTATTGTAGCTGTTGGTATGATGGTTACTTTAGTAATTGCTTCTGCTGCTGTAGATATGGTTGTTGATGAAGGTGATGATGTCTCCGATTGTGAGGAGCTCAATGATGTTGGTAATAGTGACATGAACAATAGTGTCAAAGAGCCTGAGCTAGACTAATTAGGTGATGCTAAACATATAGAATTCAACAGAAGGAGTGCAGGGAACAATGCCCCGGGAGCCTTGGTCCAGCAAATCTATATCATGGTGGTGTTCTGTCGTGTATTCTCTTTTATGTTTTTGTGAAAGTTTCTATGAAACATAGAGAGTAATTTGTTATGGCCATGCTATGTGCTAGTTCCCTCTCTGTCTGCACAGAAGGTAAAATGTCAAGTTAGCATCAATGCTGAATAAATTAATCCTAAGACTATTACTATACTTTTGAAAGTTCAAATCTACTCTATCAGGTTAGGTCCTAGGCACATTATGGTATAGATCATCCAATTTTCTAAGGTTCAGATATCCCTTCTTGTCTGTGGTCCAGATTGTATTGCCTGTTCTGGATGCCATGTTCTGTCTCCTTTAAGGTATGAGTATTTCTGTCCCTGTAAACACATTTATGGGGAATTATTCTTCATGGTCTGGAAATGTTTGGTGGTTGTTCACCAACTGATTTACTTCTTCTAAGCTTCTAAGCTCTATTCAATCTTGGTCTCATATTTTACTCACAGCATGCGATTTCAATAGTCTTTTTCAAGGGGGTATCATTGAATTGTAAAAACTTGGTTTTAAGAAGTCAACTCCATCTTTCTATATTGCCAGCTATATTTGGATTATATGCTAGATGGAAGTCCCATTCTATGTCCATAGTCTGAGAACCTATGGACTTTAGATCCTATAAAGTATATTCCTTAATCTCACTCAATAATTACTGGACAGCCATATCTAGCTATCCAACACCAGAGTGTATATATTATTGCGAACTGTTCTGGTCTATGACCTTCTTTAGGTAATCCAAGTGCCATGCTTATATTTACAAGGGTGCAAGCATATAGGCCCTGATGAGTATTCAAGAGTCCAACAAAATCTACGTATAGTTTTTAATTAAATTGTTTAGGAGACCATGTTACCAGTGGTATTCAATGTCTGGATCTAGTTTTAAGTGCAGGACAAAGGTGACAGTCTCTAAAGGCCTATTTACAGGCTTGCCAAGATACCTTAAAGTTCATTTTATCAAATCATTGAAACAAAGCATGTGTCTGTATATGTCCCAATGTTTTATGCAATCATAAGATTTTTTTTTCTTACTAATTATGTTAACATTCTCAGGTTTCTTAATCTCCCCTTCTGGGATCTTTTTAATAATTATTCTCATAGGGTTGTTCTGATTTAATTTGGTTCTCTGTTTTCCCTCATTTTTTAGTGTAAAGGCTAAACTTTCAAGTTACCAAATGTGTAATCTATCATTCTAGCTGATTTATTTCTAATTTGTTCCCTAGCAAATTTTAACATTCTATTCTTAAGCGAGCATGATGCTACTTTGTTCACTATTTCATTATTTTTCCATGCCATTTGTCTTGCCTGTGTTTGCATCTACATTGGTTACGTACATTTTGATATCTTTGCTAAATCTTGCCATTTTCATCCATCATATTTTGGGCCTTAGTGGTTTTACGTTTTGATGACCAGATAGCTATACCACTGCACAAACACGATAAATCAGAGAAGATGTAGATTTTCCTTTTCCTTTTGCCTTCCTTAGCTGTTTGTGTGGTAGCCAGTAGGGCTGCTGTTACGTCAGAAGGGTGTGCTGATTTGGTGGTTCCTTCTTCAGTGAGAGCTATTTCCTCACTCTGTCTATGGGCTACAGTTTTCCATTTACTTCCATGGTTCCATCAGAGGTTGGTGGGCCATCAGTAAACCGTGCATTAGCCAAATGTAGGGACCATTTCATTAGTCCCCCACAATCCAAGGAATGTGTCTTTGGGGGGAGTGGTGAGCATTTTAGGGATGAGAACTATAAGCAACTGGGATATTTCCACTTTGCAGCACAGACCCCTTTGCTACCACATCCTGGTCATGAAGGAATTCAGATATGTAGCAACATTTTAATCTAGTAACATGGCTGCTCTGGCAAGGGATCACATCTGAATATGTGATCTGGCTGGAATACAGGTACAACACACATCTTTAATCCTTTGGGCTGAAATGTACATCTTTCATCCATCTGGCTGGAATACAGACATACTTTAGTACACACCTTTCATTTCAAGCAATGACATCTAATTGAAGGGCAGACAAAGTGACAAATCAGAGGAACATTTGACAGAAAAACTTAGAGGTATTATACACCCAACTCTCATGAGAACAGATAGGAAAGAGAAGCTACATAAACATCAGTGAGGGACAGAGAATGGGGTTCAATGCAATGCAATTCAGTTCAGTTCAGTTCACAGTATTTCAGTTCATGGAGTTCAGAGGCAGTCTTTCCAAGCAGAGCAATTGAGACAGATGCCAAAAGAAACCAATCTGAATCAGTCAGCTTGGAGAGGAGTTTAATTCAGAACATTCAAGTTGAACCAACCAGCCAGAGTTCAGAAAGAGCTAGAAAGAATGAGTTTTTTCAGGAGTAAGTCTCAGAGGTGAAAAATTTTAGGCCTAGTTTAAAAGACAGAGGCTGGATGCTGAAGCCTTCAAAGTTCAGGCTTGCAGAGGTTTAGACTGTAGGGAGGATAGAGGCTTCCAGGCCTAGGCCTGGGGATAGTTAGATAGAAATATTCTGGGCTCAGCCTAAGCACTGTATTTGCACAGCTTGGAGATAGCACTCATCTCATTATCTGAGGAAATAAAAGTGACATTTTCATTTACACAGATAGGTACCATTTCTACTGTAATACCTGTCCTTCCATGATTAAGCCTGTGAAGGAATTTGACTTTGAGTGGATCCAATCCATCATTAAAATGGGTGTCCTACTGACCCTAGGGTAGTTAGCAATGACTGAGTGTAGGGTTCTGCATGCATCATAAAATGTCCAGATTTGTTTTTCAAAGACAGGGTATTTATTCTCAGCATATGGAAAGCTCTTGCAATAGAAGCCAACAGGTAAGTGTTGGTAGACTCCCTATGAAGAGTCTCCAGTTGCTATATTAATCCTTAAATATGTTACTCATAATTAAGTTATCAACTGGTTCAATACTGGTCAGGGTTGCATGCTCAGAGATCACCATGCAAGCTATCTCAAAAGCTTCCCTTTTTTCCTGTTCCCATTAGGAATCAGTGCCTTTCTAAGAAACCTTATAGAGGTGTTTAATAATAGTCTGTAAATATGGTATATAATTCCTCCAGTATGCAAACATACCAATAATATGTTGCATCTGAATTTTGTCCGTAGGTCGGGGAATATTTAAAATCTTAAGCAATGTATACCATGTAGGACATTGGATTTTTCAGATATCCATAACACACATAGACATTTTGTTGATGTATCTGACCCTTTCACATTGTCTTTATTAATGGATGATCCAGCCATCATGTACCGGAATATCAATTACTGTCTCCATATAATTTTGGCCAGTGTCCTTGTTGTATCTCGCAACCAAAATACATAGCTTAAAAGGAGGCAAAGGAGGCAATGTGACTTAATTTAGGCAGTTTTTCCAGTGACCATCTTAGTGTCACAGGGGCAATAATTGGGCCATTCTTAGAGCCTTGAGGCAAGTAAAAGTATTAATGTTTCTAGATTCCACATGGCGTGCTATGCTAATCTAATGGACATGAATGATAAGCCTAGGGTGCCGAAGAATTTTGGGATGTAATTCCTAATCTTTAAGAATATATGTTCTACATCAGGTAAATTTCCTGGCATTTGTGAAGAAAGCTGATTAATGTTCCTACAGTCTAATGTGAGTCTCCATTGAGCATCTGGCTTTTATACTGGCCATACAGAAGTCCTGAGGTTGAAGGGGTGTGTGGGTTCAATAACATCATCCTTTAATAATTAATTACAGTGTCAGTGACGGTTTCATCACCTCCCTTGATATGTATTGCTTGGCCAATGATTACTTAATTAGGGAGTTCTAAAGGACGAATGTGTACTTGGGTGATATTAGAGCTTAAGGGTTCAAATTTTTTAAGGTAATGCCATGAGGGAAATAATTTGGGTATGACATCCATCTCAAGCACCCAACTAGGTGCTAGTGTAAAAATTATGGGAATATTTAGAGATAACAGACTAATAATTCTATATTTTCTATTCCTACTTTAAAGGGTTTCCATCTACTTCTTCAGTAATTGCATGATTTTCTGTATTTGGTAGGGTATGAAGAGGTTTCAAATTGTCACCTTACTCCCTGTATGTATAAGCTAATTTATTCATGGAACCATTCTCCTGATCTTTGTGGAGATCTATATGAAGGGGTCTGGAGTCTTTCCTTTATTTTAGCGTTGTTGGTTCTGTACATTTTTTGGTCTGTCTAGGGATCTGCTTCTGCATTCCCCTCCTTGGGCCTGTCTTTTGGTATCTGATCTCATTTTTCAAATGGTCTTACACCTTTGATTTTCTGAAAAAATCAAGGGTTACATCTCAGCATGGTCTTGCCCTGCCTTTTCCAAAAAAAAAAAAAAAAAGCCACCTTTTAGGTGAGTTTTTCCATGGTGCTGGCTTGGTTCTATATATTAGATTGGAAGGATACTATCTTATCTGTCTCCAGTATTTAGTCTGCTTGAAGAAGGCAATAGCTTCTCTAACAGTTGGCAACTGTCAAGATTGATGTCAATGCCATTCTCAAACATGGAACTGCTCCTTTCATATTCTTCCATTGTCCTTCTGTCTCAAACTGAGTCAGATCAAGTGTAGGGGAAGTTGTCTTCACGAAGCTGCTACCCAATCCAATGAAGTGTGGGTTTGCTCTCTGGCTGTATCTAACATTGGTTCCAGACCTTCAGATATGTGGGAATGTTCTAGAATCCCTTTGACGTTACTGCCTAAGCTCCCTTTTCCCATAAGTGGTTACACAGGATGCATCCTCATCTCCTCGTGTCTCATTTGCTGCAGTTTGGTCCTTGTAAACGGTCTTGAGTCTCAGGAGTCACATAAGTATGATTGGTTAAACGACTAGGAGCCGCCTTAACCTTATGGGTAGTTAGAGGGATCTTGGTGTTTTCTAGGCATCTGAGAAGCCCCTAATCAGCTGCCTCCATGTCCTCTCTGAATGGATTGTTTCTCCACCTTTCTGCCAAGTTTCTGGCTAGCTGTTTACCTTTCATTCTATCTGAGTCAGTGTCTTTAACTATTTTGCATAAGAACCAGGGGACGCTGAGGGGTCTGCCCTCTCTTAGTATGGGCTCAACGACCACTGGGATGGACAGTGAAATATGGACCTTAGGTTTCTTCTTGAGCCTAGATAAATGTTGTTGTACTAAGCAACATGTTCAGTCCCATCTACAATGGAAACATGTCTCGTCCTTTACATCCATTTTCTTAATTCCTGTTATTAGCCTGTCCATTTTGTCTGTTTGTTTGGCAAATAATAGAAGAATCTGACATCTCTTTTCTGAAGTGCCAGTTTAGGTGGCTGTTAAAGGAGGTCTGATTTATGAGCGTTTCAAATGTAATGCCCGCCCTTCTTACTATCCTCTTGGCTATCTAATCCCTCCTAGAACTTGGAGCATAGTGCTCCCACTTCTCAGTCTTAAGGCAGAAGCTGGTGCCTTCGTGGGAGTTAGTTCCCGCTACAGAGGTTTCTCCTCAGGGCTCTGGTTCCTTCCTTCCTGGGACCATATCTCTGCTTCCTATCTGAAGGCCTGTGCCTTTGTGGAGGGAAGTCTTGCAGTCAGGAATTCACACTTCTCCCTGGGGCAGGTTTTGTTCACTACTGCATCCATAACGTGAAAACAACTAAAATTAGGCATCTAATGTCTACTTTGAAAATAAGGAAGTAGAGCTGGGTGGAAGAGAAAGGTTTAGGGAAAGAAGAAAAAGAAGCTTGGATATAAGAAGAAAGTCAATAATTCTCAGAGTTTCTGAAGGTAGGGCTACTTCGACTGTAAAATCACTGTTCTCATTTGTGGTCTGAGCCTGCTTTGGGACCTAGAAGACCATAAAGACAGCCGTATATGAAAAGGACCACCACCATATATTAGTGTCTCCTTATTCTCCCGACTCTCTTGTCTGTACTTGGCCATTAACAGCAATACAAATATACTTCACATCAAACAAGTAGATTCCCTCTGCAGCTTTCAGCTTTTATGTTATAATTTAGATGGTTTAAAATGATACTGCGGAGAGAAGACGGAGTACGCGTATGTGCTTGCTTAGCATTCCTCACTCGCAGCCTGCTTGCTTTCAATGAATCTTCATTCATGCTCCACAGTTTATTTTCATACTTTCTGCCCTGTTTTCTTATGAGACTTTCCATATTAAATCTTCTAAAATCCCTCACCAATTTCTAGTCACCGATTCCATTCAAAAGCCTACCGCAATGCTGGCAGGTGATTTTCACTGCTCCGAGAGAAGATCAAGACTATCGGGATATTAATTCCTTCATTTTCCTTTAATCTCTTCTTCTCAAAAATAACCATCTTATCTCCAAGGGAGAACTGCCATTTTCCTTTCAATCGCCCACAGAGCACCACAGTGATAGCTCCGAAGTAGAAGGAGGTTTTCTTTGATTCTTAGGATCTAAATAAGATTGATTCATAGTCCAAATTTACACTCTGATGAAGTCCAAAGTCATTTTAAAAGTTTCTAGAAACTTCAGTGCATAAATTCTCATAGTTACCTGTACATCCAAGCTTCTGTTTCTTTATGTGTGTTCCTATAGTATCTATACTGACTCAAAAGGAAGGTGAACGTCCTATGAATTATTTTTTTTTAAAGGAAGGAAAAGGAAAAAACATGTATTGGAGGGTTGGGGGCTTTTATTTTTATTTTATTTTTTTGTTTTGTTTTGTTCTTCTGAGAAGGTAAAATGATATCTCTCTGACAAGTGAGAATAAAATAATACTCTGGAAATTCTTGTACTTAGTTGATGAGAGAGAGAGAGAGAGAGAGAGAGAGAGAGAGAGAGAGAGAGAGAGAGAGAGATGTGTGTGGCTTTACCCCATTCCCTGGATTCCCATTCCACACTATGGGCCTGGATTATTAGTTTACGCTAGTTCATATGACCAGAAAACAATAAATAATATCTGACATGTCATTGCAGCTCTCTACATCTGTTACTTTAGGGATGTGGGGGCAGGGGGCAGGTAAAAACCTATTGCTCAAGGCCACCCTCAGGTCTACTTGCATTTGTTACCGAAACATTAAAGCTGATCGAAGACTCCAGAACTGCAGAAATTGGAAATGGTAAGTGGTATGTCTAAAAAAGAAATATAGTAAGTCACATGTAAAATAATCTTGCATTTAAATCATTGTATGAGTCACTGGGTAAGAACAAATTATCTGCATAATTTGCCTGTAAGATATATGCATTCATAGCTAAGATTGTTTTCTCACTTAAATCGTGATCAGCTAATGAATATAACAGTAAATTAGAATTTACTGCAAGACATGACTACTTTGGAGGTTTACACTTATTGTTAAATTTCTTTTTTTAAAGAAGTCACATGTGATATTAAAATTTCAAAGTGATTTTTAACATGGTAGGAAGCTGAAAGGAAATCTGTTCTGTTGCCTAGGCCTGTGCTAAAGAAATGGGTCACCTTTTGGAAAACATCACAGCATCATAAACAACTGCTATAAAAAGCAGGACCTTCACTGTAAACTGATTTACTATATCCTTGTCATAGCAACTTTATCATGCCGATAGTTTATTTTTAAGATTACAATTGAAAATGTGTTGCATAAAAACTTAGTTTGGTAGAAAGGAAATCAGGTAAATACCAATGTAATATAGCACTATCTCAGTCTTTATATCATGAAAATGACTTTAAAGGTTAAAAAGTCAAAAGGAAGTGCCTAATTTGAATATGCTACTGATTTGAAAAATCAGGGTGGGGGGGGACATAACCCAGAAACATTAACTCAGAAAGGAAGAAAACTCCAGAGAATAAGATGACATTTCTGGATAATGACTCTAATTACATCCAGAATGTACAATCAAGTATCATTAGGTATTCCTGGATTATCAAAAAAGAATGGATTTAAATTAGAAACTCAGTTAGCACTATGCTTTGACACCCACAAAAACCATTACTTACAGCTTCTGAAACTGACGAGAGAGCAAATGCCAATCAAATGAATAGCTTGTATTTAGATAACCCAGGTAATAGTTCAGTGGGGATTTTTTGGAAAAGAAATTATTATTTCAATGCCAAGTCACGCTTACAGCTTTGAACAAGTAGCAAAACATGGGCATGTTTCTAAAATGGATTTCCCAGCATCCGCTCAAAAGCCGGAGGGGATGGCTTAGTGTTTTAAGCTTCAGATTTGAAATACCTAGACTCCCTGCAAACTACAATGTTAAATCCTCTGTAGAACCACAGCTTCAAATGCTATCAGGAGAGACTCAACTCTCCAGCCTTTAGAGACTGATAAATTGAAAGCCATGAAGTTCAGAAGAAAAGGAGGGGAGTTTGCAGCTGCCCACCATTACCATCCTCAACACGCATGCACGCACGCACGTGCACACACACGCACGCACGCACGCATGCTCATGCACATTCACATGCACACATACACACATGCACACACACATGTACCCAATGCACACATGCACACCCTCACACAGACACACACAAGGACAGAGTGAGATGGAGAGAGAGAGGAGGAGGAGAGAGGATATAGAGACAGAGGGAGAGACAGAGACAGAGAGAGATCGCAATATTTGCAGGAACTTTTAAGATTCCACTAGAGGTTTTATTCTTGGAAAAGCATCAGCATGCTTCTCTTCTGAATCCAGAAATCTCCCAACTCTGGTATTCACCAGCCTCATAAACATTAATAATAACTTTCAGACAACTCAAGGTGGATAGAAACTATTTTCAACTCCGTTTAGTGCAGTCCAATTCTGTGTAGGCATTTAAAAATGCATTCTAAGAATCCAGCTAGCCCATGTGTATGTCTGCATTCTATACAGACTGTTCTCCCCAGACACTAATCAATACATATTTGGCAAATGCTAACTAAAACAAAAGCATATTACTTAATTATTATATGAATGTTCTTCTAACTCTTACCTCATTCATTAAAAAAAGAAAGAATATTATCTCCATTTCATAGATAAGAAAAGTGTGTCTCTGGAATATTAAATGGTCTAGCTAGAGCTGCCATGTAATTGCCCCTAAGTTTTAAAATTCAGGCATTGAGGCCTGAGATATTGCTATAAGAATGTTTTCCTTAGTAGCACAGGCATTTTACCAAATAGAACTAAGTGGTGCATTCTAAGCTCGAATAAAAATAATCATACAGCTTTTGTGTCTTTTAAAATCAATAGCAGTGGATATCTGCTACATATAATTAATTATTGAAATAAGAAATGAGGTAGATACCAAGAAAACGGCACGCCATTTTTACAAGTCTACCATGTATTGTTATCAGAAGTCCATTTTAATTTAGAAGTACATCAGAATCACACAAAAGCATCCAGTTATGTTGAGAAGCAAAGAAAACTCAGGTCTAAACTATTTGCCAAGTAGCTAAAAAGAAGCTAGAGTCGTATAGAAGGAATCCAAGTATCCAAAGTAATTTAATGTCTGTAGCATGTAGCTGTAGCAATTTTTCTAAGCATACACAAAGTGAGCTCACTGAGTACCACAGTGGCTGAGTACCACAACAGTCACCAAAGATGCTGTATATTTTGAGACTGCATATTATTTTAAGTACAAATACCCATAGAAATTAAGCACATTGAGACTTTCAACTATTGCTATTACAATTTATTTTAGCTTTTTTTTTATCTTTCTCAAGCACTTGTGTATGTGTGTGTGTGTGTGTGTGTGTGAGAGAGAGAGAGAGAGAGAGAGAGAGGGAAACAGATAGAGAGACAAAGACAAAGAGAGACACAGACACAAAGAGAGACAGAATATTGGCTAAGTTGCATTCCCTAATGGATACAATTTACAAGGTTTTAAGATTTAGAAAAATTTGACATTTAAATCACATTTTCTTCAAGCTCAGAGATTTGTAAGGCCTACTGTTTATATTTGGGTATGAGACAGGAATGTCAATATTATTAAATCCAAGATAGAAGCACCCAGTCTTCTTGAAGTAAACACGGATCATGTGTTGTTTTTAACATCCTCGTTTGAGTCGTCCTAGGAAAATACATAATCTCTACAGACTACAAGCTTTATCAGTTTTGTTGAAGTTTCATGATTCTCAGCAAGGAAAGGAAAATTAGATCTCAAGGGGGAAGGTTTCCCTCTTCTCTTGTTCCCTTAAATTTGCCTGCCTTGCTCCCATGCCTCTGTGTGAGTCTATGTTCTTTCAGCTGGAAAAATTATATCGCCCAAAACTAGCAGCAGGAACCGCGACCAGTTTTCCGTGTATTATGTTTTATAATTCTTGAAGGCATGTCTCGGTTCTTTGAACTTATAAATAACAACTCAGGTGCTATGGAAAATTAATTCCGAAGACAATAAGTGTTTTCCTTGCTTTCTTATTCTATTTCATCCATCTTTCACATTTCACCAAGCACGAGCTTTATGCTCATTAACACAGCACAAATAGTTTGGTCCTGCTCCCAAACCCCGTAGAAGGATCATGTGTCGTTTCTTTTTAATTACACCTAACTTTTTAATAGCACTTCCCTGCCTGGGGATAAGTCTAGGATATCTCATGCTGTTTAAATTGGAGATTCAGTTTCCATGCAGTAAGAACCTTGAAGAGTTTCTAAGCCTCACAACTCCCACCTAGTTCATATTTTACTAGTCTGGATAGATTTATAGATGCTCTTTAAAATTATGTCTTCCTTCTGCTACATGGACAAGCATCCCAGAGTCCCAATGGGATTACTGGTCCATGCTCACACATCTGCACAGCAACTGAATTATCAAAATGAGCAGCCGGTACCAGGCATGTAAAGCTCCCATTTCTCCTTTTATTCAAACATTTATTTAGTACTTAATGGTGCCAGGCATAAAGATAAAATAAAATACCTCCAGAAAAGAACGGAATTAGCCTTCTTGGCTGGAGGCAAGCTATCTGCACTTCAGTGGGCGATGCACAGGGTATGTTTCTGTTTGCCCAGCGTGTCTTTTTCTTCCACCTCAGGAATTTGTCACTAAAGGACGTCCTACGAAAACCTGTGGTGAAGAAATGATGGAAAGTGTGTGGTAAAAATGCCTCAAACGAACTTGGTCCTAAGCAAGAGCACTCCACCTATACTCTGTAATCATTTTAAAATTTTAAGGAAGTCCAGGGTAGATTTTAGGTCTGGCCGACTATCTACCTTTACTTTGCAGTTAGGATGGCAAATATGTAGAACTCAAACAGCATCTTATCAGTTAGCTGAGGTTTCAAGGGTCGTGCAATTAGGGTAGCATAATTTCATATTCATTTTCAAATAAGGTCAATCTACCGTTAAAAACGGGCTAAACACTAAAAGTACTAATAGTATATGCACTTTTCAAAAAGAACTAAAAAGAGGTCGACAGACCAGACCACTAAAAAACCACACTATCAGATATAAAAAAACAACCAACCAAAGAAACCTCCAGGGGCCAAGACAAGGCCTCATCTCGCGAGAGTTGAGGGAGTTGGGGACGAGACCAAAGGCAATCACGAGTTTCTTGAGTCTGAGCTGGGCTGGTCGAGACCTTTCTCGCGCTGGTCGACTGGGCGCGCGGCCGGCCGGGACTTTTCTCACGCTGCTTGGCGGGGCGCTCTGCTATGGCGCGGAAGTCGAATTTGCCTTTGCTTTTCCTGCCGCTCGTGCTGGGCGTGCCCCTGGTGCGGGGCTCCAACCCTCTGCCTCTGGTCGTCAACACTTGGCCTTTTAAGAATGCCACCGAAGCAGGTGCGGAGCGGCAGCCCGGGGTGGGTGGCATCAGTGGGCGATCTTCTCTGTGCAGGAAGCTGCACTCGGTCCCTAAAGTTACAGGCGCTGCAAGGGAGCCAGCTACAGAAGGCCGGGCATTTTTTCCATCTTCTTCCTGCATCTCTGCCTCTGCCCCTGACCCTCTCCATCTTCCTGCCACTGCTGCATTTTAGGATCTGGGATATTGTTTTGCTTCCCACACCAGCCCCCATGTTGGCTGACCTTTAGCACTTGGGCCTTTTTGCTTTACTTCTACTAAGTCACCTGCTCTACTGTTTGTGGCAGTCTTTTGCTATGAAGTTTTCTGTTTTCTTCTACACTAAACTTCTTGTGAAAGCCGCTTTCCTGTTTCTCCGGTGTCTTCTGGATTCCAGTTTAGGAAACAATTGATAATTTCCTACGGATACATATGTATTTGATCAATACTTGTCACGCTGTCTTTGTCACTTACGCATTAGCATTATCGTTAGAGTTTCTTAGGGCTGTACCTTATAGCTCCCAACCCTGTCACCCTTGAGACTGCTATCACATTAAATGTTTATGGACGCAGTTGGATCCAGAATCCAGTGCAGGAATATCTGTATGTTGTCGGGAAAGAATAGGAATCAGAGAAAGTGAGAAATCAGACTGAGAAAGAAACCCCCAACAATAAAGAAACAAAGAAAGTCCACCATTATATGCAGGGTACGATTCTGTGTAAGTTATCAGTATTGAAGTGGGGGGAGACCCTTCTTAAAACTAACCTTTTAGGAATTATAAGTAAAACAGCTGTCCTTTCAAGACCTACCCACCCAGTACTCCCAAAACACCACAAAACACAACAAACAAATAAGAAATGTGGACACCTTAAAGAAATGACTTTTTGAAACTGAGCAACTTCTGAACTACTCTGTGTGGCCTTGAATGAAGTACCTCATTCATGTCTATCCATTTCTTTTGAAAATGAGAATTATGATTATGAAATATATCAAAAGCTGTACAAAGGTGAGATTAATTCATCCACATGAAGTCATTTGCTGTTGTAATACTCTGCTGAGGCTTGCTGTGATACTGTTCTCAGTGAGATTGTGAACTGTGCATATTTTAGCAATCTAATGAGTGACATGTGCCTGTAATTTCAGCTCTCAAGTAGCTGTGGGGGGAAGACCCAGACTTCTGGACATGCCTAGGCATGGATTTTCCTTTGGGCTAGGGCTAGATAGCAAGACCCTATCTCACAAAATGAGAAAACCAGTAATGAAGAAGTGTTAAGCTGTAATTGAAAATAGAGTTCAACTATATCCAAATAGTTTCAGTTATCTCTCTTAAAGATGCCATACTTGTTACACCAAGAAAAATAGTTACTGATAAGTTGTTTTTTTTTTTTATTCACTTTCCACTAAGAGCCTATGTCTTTGAATTCTTTGTAGTAACTGGTGATAATATTTTTGTATCATTCTAATCTCCCTGCTGCGCTTTTGTTCCATTTGGTAAAAAAAAAACTTGTTAAAATTTCAACTTAACAGTATCAACGTTAAGAAAAAAAAAAGTTTAGACTTCTCAAACTGTTTTTGGCTTGTTCCATTTCATGTTGACAAATACATGACTATAAATCAGCACTACTGGCATTTAACAGCATGGTGGACGTTAGTGTCTGGAGGGTCTGCCCTGGACGCAGTGGAGACTGGCTGTGCCGTGTGTGAGAAGGAGCAGTGTGATGGTACTGTAGGCTTTGGAGGAAGTCCTGACGAAGCTGGGGAAACCACCCTGGATGCCATGATCATGGATGGGTAAGGATGCTCTTCAGGACTGGTCTTTGCGCTTTCCTGTCAGCCTAACTCAGATTCAGAGCAGGATAGAAGCATGCATGAATGTGAGCTCCTGGCTTATGGGGCTTCACCCTTCCAACAGAGTTAACAGGAAAAGGAAATAAAGCCGAAAGGTCAACCTGATACTCAGGACCACAGAAAAGTAAGTGGTTAAGTAGCTTTGCTGACAAGAACCCTGAGATACAGAACTGTGCTTGAGACCCAGTTATTTACTGCCATGTGCAAATGCTGTGGCCTCGGTGACCCAACCCCAAGGCCTCTGTAAAATCCATGTTTAAAAGAACCTGTTGGGATATATACTAAATTGACTTTTCGTTCTTGAATTTTGTCTGTGGGAATCCATGAACTTTACGGGTGGTTTTCACTTCAGTGTTGAGATGCAGTTTAGCCTTCAGTGTATTGCTGCTTGGAGAAATGCAATTTTTATGTTCAAGTACCAAGAGAAAATGCCTTCGTAAATCTTCCACGTCCTTGCCTTCCAGCACTACCATGGATGTGGGAGCAGTGGGAGGCCTCAGAAGAATTAAAAATGCGATTGGCGTGGCGCGGAAAGTCCTGGAGCACACCACACACACGCTTTTAGTGGGGGACTCAGGTATTTTTAAAACCGTACTGAAATTCCGTTGTAGTCTTTTTGTCTATTGTCACTGAAGAAGAAAGAAAGAAAGAGAGAGAGAAAGAAAGAAAGAAAGAAAGAAAGAAAGAAAGAAAGAAAAGAACTTACTGTGTTAGAGCAAAGGAGACCTCAGTTCAAATTCCTGCTGTTTTAGTTCATAAACAGTAGAAATTGCAGTGATGGTGTCAATTAAGTCCTTTCCAGGTTCCATTGCAGAAAGTCCTAATGTAGCTAAAGAAAAATATATTAATGGTATGTTTATGTAGCAGTCTTAATAGGCTTGGCATAAAATTGCAGACTATTTGAAAAGGATGGCTTTTGGTGTTTGGAATACATTTGTGTGTCTGGTTCTTTTCACTCTAGTTAAAGCAACAGAATTCTGTGTCAGAGAGAGGTGTACGCTATGAAAAGCCGTAGTTGTTCAAAGTAGAAGGGAAAGGTACAAAAGTGAGGCAGTAAAGGAAATGTATACACAACCCGAAGATCTCCACTGGATCAGTCATGGGAGAGACACAGATACACAACCCAAAGGTCTCCAGTGGAGCAGTCATGGGAGAGACACAGGGATACACAACCCAAAGGTCTCCAGTGGAGCAGTCATGAGAGAGACACAGGGATACACAACCCAAAGGTGGGAGAGACACAGGGAAGCTGAATCCAGAAACTACCTCCTTAAAACTATTTATATCCACAAATTCCTTTGAAAGCCTATCCTCCTCAGATGTCTTTCCATGCCCCATGTGAGTGACAGCTGACTGACAGTGCCTCTAGGACATGTATTTTGCTTAGCAAACGAAGCATGAGCTTATGCTTTTGTCTTCCTTCTCCAGCCACCAAATTTGCTGAAAGTATGGGGTTTACCAGTGAGGACTTATCTACCAATACCTCAAGAGCTCTTCATTCAGATTGGCTCTCTCGGAATTGCCAGCCAAATTATTGGAGAGTATGTATGTAAATTCAACTTTAAAAAGTCAATGTTTTGAAAATGCTAAGTGGTCCCTTTGGCCCTCTTTTGCCTGTGTTGTGAGTGCCTGGCCACTTATTTGAACCAGGAGTATACATTGACTCTGGGTGTGCCCCTTATTTACACATACCTCTCAGCCTCTGAGGTTAATAACTCCTGCTCTCTGGCAGTAATATGTAAATTTAAGGTTAGCTAGGAAGAATTGAACTGACTCCATCAACACTGTTTTACTTGTATTTTCTTGAAACAAAATCAACAGTCTAGAATATTTCTTAGATGTTGTATCCCATGTGAAATATATCTAATGTATTGCGCGTGCTTTGGCTAGAAAATTTACAGTTTAATATCTAGTTTGTCCCTAGTGGGATCATTATTCTTTAGTAGGAATTTTAGCACAAATCAGTTTGCCTTTGCCACACTTCCATGGACTATCTTCGTCTCTAATCTCTTTCTTCCCTGAATCCTACTCACCAAGGCTTAGCTCAGTCTTCATAAAATAGCTGACCATCAGCCTTGTACACAGTCTGGTGAGGTCTGGTAGAGTGAGCATCCCTAAAGGGAAAACCTAAAAGTTCAAGATGCTTTCAGCACCAACTTCATGTCACAGGTAGAAGCGTGAAAGGCCATGCTACTTCATGCAGTGCATTGCAGTCAAACCGCAAATGCAACTAAAAGCCTGGACAGTTGTCTGCAGAGTAATCCTAGAGATATATGGAAAGAGAATTGTGTGCTTAGACTCAGGTTCGTCATGCACATAGAAAAATTGGTATAAAGCCAAGGTATTCCGACAAGGGGTGCTCAGCCTGTGTTAGGTTCTCTTCTTGGCCTGCTGGTGGTGGTGGCGCACGCCTTTAATCGCAGCACCTGGGAGGCAGAGGCAGGCAGATCTTGAGTTTGAGTCCAGCCTGGTCTTCAGAGCTAGTTCCAGGACAGCCAGGCCTACACAGAGAAACCTCACCTCATCTTGAATAAAAAAAGAAATAAAAGGAAAGAAGCAAGTTCTTGTCTTAATACCAATCTGTTCAAACAACCTAAATTTATTGGTATATTCCCATACTTTTAATATTTAACAAAATCTTATGCTGCCACTTAGAATGGCTGCAGCCAGAGTGGTCCAGTTCATAGCTGTAGGCTCTGTGAAGCTAAGATGAGTGGTGCCCAACACAAACTTACAAAATTACTTAAAACCTGACATTCTGTGCAGTGTTATTTTGTTTCATTATAACTTAGGTGAGCAGTTCACAAGTGTAAATGTTGCAGCTGACAGTGCCATGTTTCTGTGTCAAAGTCGGATACTTTATAAACCAAGATTAAAAAAGTAAGCTTGCTTTTCAAACAGATTTTACTTGAAATCTCACAATTTGTCATCTGGGAACCATATTGTGACATGTACAGGTCAGGTTGGTTACATCTTCCTTTGAGATGAACATATAATTTCTAAAAACTGTATACGTGCCATTGTTCTGAGGCTTTATGTATGTAAGACGGCATCCGACAATGTAGTCTTCACATCTTCTAATCCACAATATATAATTTTGAGAACTATCCATTTTCACGTAAGATTAAGCTAACTTTTGAGTTCTGATTTCCTGATGTCTTTCTAGTTTCTTCTAGTGATTAAAAATCATACACAATTATTTGCCCATTTCTAAAATACCCTCTTTAACCAAAAATCTGGAATCTTCTTTACAGAACGTTATACCAGATCCTTCAAAATCCTGTGGACCCTACAAACCATCTAGTTTCTTAGAGCAGAGTAATCATGCCCACAAAGAAGTGGATATCCGTGGTCATGATACTATTGGTAATTCACCTTTTATGCAATTTTATTGATTATTTTACTTAATGACCTTCCACAGTCTATATCCATTTTTACATATGTGCCAAGAGTTAGCCTGCTTTCATTATTTTAACTGTGAACTAAATACTGCATTGGTATGTGTGTCTCGCTCTCGCTATATATGTACATGCACAAATATACATATATAATAAACCTTAAAACCATGTATGTCATATATGTCATTTTAACTTGGCATCTATATACAGTTTTGTAATTACTTATACAAAACACCAAATATCCAGTAACTATTAAAAGGTTGATTATCAAATCATTAATAATTAATGCTTTGGTTATTTTATGTAATTTGCTATATAAAATAATCTCTAATTATTTTTCTAAGCTGTAATGTCAACAGTTTCTTTTAATCAAAATGAATGATTTTATTGGAAATTGCCCGTGAAAAACATACTGAAACTAACTGGTAGATTTGAATATTAAGAATATGAGGGGTTTTTTTTGTTTTTTGTTTTTTGTTTGTTTGTTTGTTTTGTTTTGTATTTTTGATTTTGGTTTTTTGGTCCAATAATACTATGAAATCGGGTCATTAACATTTATAGTATTATACCACTGATACAGTTTTCAGTATTCTTAATTTTTCCTGTCCTTCTATGTATAATTAATAAGAAAACATACTTTATTTTCTTAATGGACACTACCATATACTAGAGGATTTGTAAGCAACAGAAACTTATTTCTCACAGTTTTCAATGTGGAAAATTCTGAGGTGCAGACAGTGGCAGATTGATTGTCTGCTGTTGTCCCATTTGTTGGCTCATAGGCGGTATGTCTAGTTCTGTGGGGTTTCTTGTATTAATCCCACTAATTAGGGCACTGCCCCTAGTAACCATCCCACCCACCTATAGTCCTCTCCTAAATCCATCTGTTTATGGAGCTATAGCTCTGAGGGGCCCCAAACCCTCACACCATAGCAGTCCTCAGCTGATCAAGTGTGGAGATGTATTTAAGGGATATGTTGGGTACTCACATTGTTTTGTTTTGTTTTTTAATCTCTAGGCATGGTTGTAATCCATAAGATGGGACATACTGCTGCTGGCACATCTACAAATGGTATCAAATTCAAAATACCTGGGTTAGTGTTTCCCCAAGAACAGATTTCTCAAATTTGTATCAAATGTAAAACAGTGTATACCAAGGCTTGTGCAGGATGCCAAGGATAAAATGAAATCCTAACCTCACAAAAGTGGAAGAAAATTTAGCATATGTTAATGACCAGAGCAAGCATCACAGCCACTGCTCCAGAGTTTAGGAGTGTGGGGTTAATCTATGTAACTTGAGTAGTTAGTGATGCTGATAAGATGACAATGGAGGCTGGGACCTGACTACACAGGACTGAAGGGGGACATGTAGCATGCAGCCAGTGGTCCTACTGTGTACAAGTAGTCCACCCTCCAGGTTGATGGCTTCTGCTGGTTAGAAGAGAAGCTGATGTGTGTTTGTGTGTGCTTGTGTGTGTGTGCGTGCATGTGTGCACGCGCTCTTGTGTGCTGAGTTTACAGAATAGCAATAGCTTGTGGCAGTAATGTGTAGTAAGAGGAACCCAAGCCATATTGAGAAGCTGTAGGTTTCATTGAAAGGCATTAAATGGGTTCATTAAAAGAGGAAACTGGAAAAGTTGGGCAAGTGGCATGGGAAGCCGTGTAAGGAAATAGTCAGAGCTCTTCAGGGGCACCAGAGATGAGAGATGTGCAGAGAGGACTCACTGTAAATCTGGCTGAGCTGGCACGATGAACTGATGACAAAGTTTTTGCTAAAAATTTTAATTGCTAAGGAAAAGTATATGTTTATGGAGTCCAGCATGGTCTTTTCAGACATAGAAAAACCTAGTTAAGCCAAGCTAGTTAACTTATGCATGTCTCACGTGCTTTTTTTACATCCAATATGTATTATTATTAAATGGAGTTTCGTGTGTACAGCAGATCTTTAGAACTTATCCTTCCGGTTTTAAGTAATTCCTGTGCTCTATCAGCCACCCTCTCTCCACTGTCGGGGAAGTAATGTTTTTAATCTGTTTCTAAGAATTCAGTTTTGTTACATGGCAAATCTGTCTGAAAACGAAGTCATAGATTAACATTGCTCTTTGAAAACCTTAATTGAAAAACAAACAAAAAATTGCATTCTGGTGAAGAATTGACTTAAAACAGTAGCCAGCGGCTGGGCCGGAACTTCCCCCATTTTTGAAACAGTTTGCAACATGATTTAGTTTACATTTGGTTTCCGATCCTAAATTTGTATGTTGTCTATTCACAAAGTCGTGTAGGAGATTCACCAATCCCTGGAGCTGGAGCCTATGCTGATGACATGGTGGGAGCAGCTGCAGCCACTGGAGATGGTGACACTCTCCTGCGCTTTCTGCCAAGGTGGGACTTCTTACCTTTGTAAATTTCCCAAGTGGAAGAGACACATAATGCCAGGACAGACAGGACTTTCGTAGTGTGTTGTCCAAATTCATGTGCAAGAGAGATTTTCATGAAGCTGGGGGTGAGTATGTTTCATTGTTGATTTTGTTGGTTTTATCTAATTTTTATTTTTGTTGTTGCTGTTTGGTTTGTTTGGGTTTTTGCCAGTTAGCTCGTGATCCTTCACTTGCGTCATTTTATCCTGTGAAGTGAAGCGTGTCTCTGCTTGCTACACAGAGGAGAATGCTTATGATCTGTTTAAGGAGTTGGTACAAGGTCACAGTGAGATGACTGCGAAGAGTTGAGACTGGAGTGAGCCACTGTGCAGTTAATAACCACACATGTACAGTCTGAACACAGACAGTGTTCCCCTGTGATAATAGCTCCTCCTTATGCAAATATAACCACTACTTGTGACTTTTTGTTGTTATTACTAAAGTGCCAGTTACTCAGCCAAAGCCAAAAATAATAATCTTCACCTGAAAATAATGGTGGATGACTTGAATAGATGACCTTGTGGCAGGGTTTGCTTGCCTTAGTAGTTAGACTGGATCGGACTGACTGACTTGTCCTCATTCATAGGTATTATCTAGATGTGAACCTATGGTTGTTTCCGATTTCCTGATGTCAGCCTAGTCTAATATGGAGTTAGTGTTTATTCTATTCTCTCATATTAAGCTGTCTCCTCTGTATTAGCTACCAAGCTGTAGAATATATGAGAGGCGGAGATGACCCAGCCACAGCTTGCCAAAAAGTGATTTCAAGAATTCAGAAATACTACCCAAAATTCTTTGGAGCTGTTATATGTGCCAATGTGACAGGAAGTTATGGTAAGTTAGATGTGTTTTTATTTGAGTGAATTTACAAGTGACCTTAAAAGATACTTCTATCCAAGCACGTTCTACACTATATTCTATATAAAAAGGGAGTCTGTAAGTTAGGTAGGTTCTGAGTGCATGTCAGTTGATGATCTGTCAATTCTGGTATAGCACTGAAATATAGACCTGAAATGCTATTTTATTTGACTGCTGAGAGGCATGGTCTACTATTCTGCAGCTCTTATCTTTTGCTTGTATCCTAAGAGTTCAGTTTGGGTTGGAGGGCATGTTGATAGGCAAATTTAGTCAGATGCTTTTACTAGTTCGAGATAGCGGGACTAAATTAATCTCCCTTACTTTTTTGTCATGCCTTAAAATATCTCAGTCATTTGGGTCTTCTTGGTGCTCTGAAGAACAGACACTTGCTAGTGAGTAAGCCAGACAGACAGCAAAATTGTTCTGCCACTGCTTCCTTACCCAGTCCCAGCTGCAGAGTGTAGAAGGTCAACCGCTGCAGGTTCCCACCACTGAGCCTTCCGATAGAGACTACGCAAGCTTACTGATCAATAGAGCTTATTAGGCTAGACTGCTCACTGCTCTGCTTTGATCTTTTTCTTCCCACACTTTTGTATTTGAAGAGCTTGTTTGAAGAATGCCTAATTCTTTTTTAAGTTCTAAGACATAAAAGTCAAACAAAGTTATGAGGGGGGTGCTTTATGTATCAAATAAGGCAATTTAATGATTCCCTCTTAACAGATAAGCCACAGAAGGCTCAAATTTACATTTAGCAGGGTGAGAAGATACTAATTATCTAACTATATGAATTAAAAGTTGACTACTTCTAATAAAGTCATGGCAGAAGGACCTCTCCGCCTGCGGAGATGAACAGAAACTGAACTCAGACAGAAAGCATCCTACTCACTCTTCTCACTTTTCATGAGAGTCATGAGCTTTTTCTAAGAAAGGGATTGAAAAATAAAATAATAATAGCACTGATAGCAAGTCGTGGGGCGTGTTAT
Source organism: Uromys caudimaculatus (assembly GCA_028551405.1). Taxonomy (NCBI): domain Eukaryota; kingdom Metazoa; phylum Chordata; class Mammalia; order Rodentia; family Muridae; genus Uromys; species Uromys caudimaculatus. Next base: position 40,288,457 of record CM052719.1, read on the forward strand.
CAGCTCTTTGATATTCAAAGGGGTCCATTAAGGTCTGGAGAAATGTTTCAGACATTAAGAGCACTTGTTCTTTGTTTTCCATTAATTGGTTAGTTTATTAACACTACATCCTGATCGAAGCTCCCCCTCCTTCCTCTCTTCCCAGTCCCTCCCTCTCACTTCTTCCCCCAACCCCCTCATTTTCTCCCATGGAGATCGACCTGCCTTGGCATATCAAGTTGCAGTAGGCTAGCTGCATCTTCTTCTATTGAGGCTAGGCAAGGCAGCCCAGTTAGGGGGGCAGGCAACAGAGTTCTAGATGGCCCTGCTCCTGCTCTATGGGTTTCATATGGAGACCAAGCTGCAGGTTTGTTACATATATGTTGGGGGACGGGGGCTAGGTCTGTCCCACTCATGTAGAGCACTTGTTCTTGTAAAGGATCTACACACGCATAATAGATTCCCAGCGCCCACACAGTGGCTCCCAACTATCTGTCCTCCAGTTCCAGAGTGTCTGCCTCCTTCTGACCTCCTTGACACCAGGCACACATGCGATGTACATACATACATGCAGACAAGCACTTAGTCACATAAAATAATTTTTAAAAGGCTGTAATTAATTACTTTACCCTCTTCTTCCATGATTTTTAACTACTCTCTACTAGGAAGGCATGAAGGGCAATATATAGAAGGTCCCAGAAAAGCAGTAACATTATCTCAGCAGGTTAGACATGTATGTATATGACTATATAGCAACATCTCAGCAGATTAGTATATATATATATATATTAGAATATATAGTGGATATGGCTGTGCAGCACACGCAGTGGCACCTGCCCCAGCTGTGTCTACACCAGTGTTATCCTTATTGTTTCTGAATGCATGCCTCCTGTAACCTTTACCTATCTCTTTTGGCTCAAGGTGCTGCTTGCAACAGACTTCCAACATTTACTCAATTTAGCTTCATGGTTTATAATCCTCTACACAATCAACCAACTGAAGAAAAAGTAGACTGCATCTAATCCATCTTGTCTGTCACTGTGTGTATTTAAAGAGGAGAGACATGAAAGCTTAGAAAGTTGCTCACAGACATTATGGAGTGGTCTTCATTTATTTCAAGTTCTTGTGTAAATTAAGTGCAAAAAGAAGTTATGCTGTAGTGCTATTTCTGTATCTACATCCTTATTTATTTGTTTTTATTAAGGTCTGTTTACCACTTAAGAATGAATATGCATACCTATATAATGTATATTTTTCAAGTTTAAATGATATTTGAATTTCCAATCAATGCAGCAAGAAACTTCTACTCTGGGGCTTTATTTTCATAATGCCAAGGAAAATAAAGTATCTGCATCTGAGTACTCAGAGGTCACAAGCATGCCAGATCCCAGAGAAGCAGTAACACTATCTCAGCAGATTAGACCTAATTGAATTTCAGAAGTTACAGTGATATGACTCTTACCACTGACCATTAGCTTTGACCGGATGTTCTCTAAGACCTCAGAGCAAGAATAATGCCATTAAAATATATGTGTTTTGTTCTATACATTATGAAAAGCTGATGCATGTTTAGTTGGTTTTCTTGGGATTTCTCTTTGATGGAACACTGAGTAGTTGAATATTGTTGATACATAGAAATCTCTGATCTTTCAGTAACCAATACTCAGTATTGGTCATTACTTTTGAAAATCATTTAGGGCTGCAGATAGAAACTATCAATAATTGTGCTGCCTAGGTTGACATTATTTTCCAAATTCCTACATCAGCTACCCATGCCTGACAAGTACAAAGACATTCTGTGTCTGATTTCTCAACATTATCACTTTATTCAAAATCACCATTGCATTCATCCGTAGTTGTTGATAAGTTGAATGCATTATATTGTTGTCAAACCGTAATATGTAAGGCATGTGGGACTGTGCTACCAGACAGGCCTAAGAAATGGTAAGGGGAGCTCAGAATTGGGAACAGCGGGCGTGGAACCATTTCCCACCTGCCTCTACCTGCTCTGGAACATGTATCCACCACACCACCCTGAGGGCCATGGGCACTGGGTCACTTAACATAACACCTGGAGTTCTTCTCCATGCTAGTGAGGTATGTAGATAGCCCTGAGCTTTCAGCCAATGAGCTTCCCTTCCTGGGCATTCCTTCCCAGGAAAGGTATTTTATCCATGATTCACCCGAAATAAAGTGTATGCATTTACATCCGCCATCAATAAACCAGTATAAACAAGCAAGGATCCTCACAGAGAGTTCCTTCATTAAGGACCTCTGCGGAGAAGGCCTTCCTCTTAAGAGAGCTGCCCCTAAACTCCCAAGCAAGGCCTTCTATCTTCCTGTCCCTTTGGTATACTGGGCCCTGCTCCCAATCAGATCACATTCTGCAGGTTCTGCTTATTCTGGGCTCCATTTCCTCTACCTGGTGTGCAGATTCCCCTAGGGAAAGGTAAACAGGTAGAACCCACCCCCATCCCCACCTCTGTTCACGACTCTCAGTGGTACACAGGTGGTACAGCACTCGTCCCAGACCCCACTATTTCCCCTTCTGGTCTAGCAATGCAGAAGACAGACTGGATCGCTGGTTGAGATTTAGTTCTTCCTCCTGAGCAGCTCCATGCTGTAGGAGCTCCAGGCAACCCCGGTGGAGAGGCAGAACATGGTACAGCATTAATACTGTTTTGTTTTATAATATATACAACTTGATAGTTACTGTTGGTTACCTGTTGAGAATAACCCATGTCTTTGTTCTCAGGTTATCCTGTCTATCAAAATTGTTTGGGAAGCCATTTTAAATATGCTCTATCAGCCCAGAGTTTGCTAGACTTAAATTTGAACCCGGTTCAATAACAATGCTTAAATTACCTGAGATACTAAGTAATTTTAGACCACATTAAAAACAATACTTTCATAGAGGATATTTCATGGTTCGGTGTCACCAGAGAGAAATACTTAGATTATTTTCCCAGAGGAAGTACTTTGTTTTGCACTATCAAACCAGACTCATAAAAGTTTTGATAATTTCAAGTCCTTCCTTTATTTGTATTGACCCATTGCAATAGTTCCTGTTTTTTCAAGCATGCCAATACCCCGGTGCTGCTCTCAACTGCGTCCTTGAATAACTATAATGAGCAGACGTCCATAACAGTACCCAGGGGACATAAGTTATGATCCAGTATAGACTATCTTGACTAATGCATAAAATATGTCAATCAGTTAAGGAGGTCTATGGATATTACTAGGATAATAATAGTATTTAAACCCTCAAAATGAAAGATTTTTCCTCATACACAAAAGTATCCTGGAAAATGCTGATAGAAAATTGATTTTAAAATGTTTAAAGTCTTGGGACACTTGCAGATGATATTTTCGTAAGGAATCTTTCATAATTTTTAAAAGAAGTCCATATTCGTGTATTCGGTGGTCCCTGATAATCTAGAAAAGGCAAAACATTCCATCCTTCACGCTTCTGCCATATACTTAGGAATGTGTGGTCAAGGAAGTTTCTATAGCAAAAGTTCTACAAGCCTGAGATGTCTCCCTCCTGAGAAAGAGCATATTTGTTTGCCGTCTACTCCCACAATGTATCTCTGAAGGAAATGGGAGGTGGGTTTGTCTGCAGCCCCTAATAAAAGATTACAATTTCCTAAGACTATTCGCTATTTGTGTGTAATGCTGCTTGCACTGTGGGAATCGTTCTGAAATAAGCAATCTGACTCCAGTGAGAGTAAAAGAGAAGAGATGTCACTGCTGGACCGAAGCCAGGTTAGTTCCCAAAGGCCTCCATCCCAGAGCCTGTGTGTATGTCATTTTATAGTCAAAAAACATAAGGCAGGGTGGCCAAGTAATCCTTGTGTCTCTGACATGTCTTTCATAGTTTCTGTCAGCTTCTATAACAGTGTGATAGTTTGATTTGTTTGTGTCTGAGATTGTGAGTTCTGGCTAACTTATTTAGGTTAAGGAGAACCAGGAGATGATGAAAATATCTCTTATTTATTAAACTCATTGTGGTGGTTTGAGTACAAATCGCCCCCATAGACTTAGGTGTTTGAATGCTTGCATCACACAGAATGTCACTATTAGGAGGATGGCTTTGTTTGAGTAGGTATGGCCTTGTTCGAGGAATTGTGTTACTGTGAGCATGGGCTTTGAGGTCTCCTATGCTTAAGCTCAATCTCTTGGCTGCCTGCTGAAGGTAGTCTCCTAGCTGCCTTCAGATTGAGATGTAGGACTCTTGGCTCCTCAAGCACCATGTCTGCCTGCATGCCACCATGCTTCGTGCTGCAATAATAATGGACTAAACCTCTGAAACTGTAAGCCAGCCCCAATTAAATGTTTGCTTGTATAAGAGTTACCTTGAGCCGGGCAGTGGTGGCACACGCCTTTAATCCCAGCACTTGGGAAGCAGAGGGAGGTGGATTTCTGAGTTCGAGGCCTACCTGGTCAACAGAGTGAGTTCCAGGACAGCCAGGGCTACACGAAGAAACTCTCTCTCGAAAAAAACCAAAAAAAGAAAAAAAAAAAAAAAAAAGAGTTGCCTTGGTCATGGTGTCTCTTCACAGCAATAAAACCCTAAGACACCCATCTACAATACCAAAACGATAACCAAATAATATATTCAGATAGTGCGTAATAGAATTCACGCTTCAATAGGTGACACAGAATGCTTTATACTAAATATTAAGTTGTTGCAGGAAATATTAAAAAATGGCACCATCCCGTGCTATACCCTGCTACTCTCTGCCCCTGCAGTCTTGCCGCCTCTAGGCTAGCCCCTGGCGACAGTCGTCCCAACTTCAGTTCACCTGCCTTAGAGCAGGCTTGGATCTTCTCAGCCATCTAGCCCTGTGGCTAATTGTCACAAATCCCCTTAACCCAGTAAATCAAAACACTAGAAGCTTATAATTCATCAATCAGATTTATATATCAATAAATTTTCAATTCACTAGATGCCCACACAGAGCCAATTGATAATGATACAAGCTGCCCACCTAGATTACTGAAGTTATCCCAATTATTCTATCATTTCATGATATTCATAGCTACCTGTGTCTATTTGAAGCCACATGGCATCTGGATTGTCTTTCTCTTCCTCCATCTTCCTTCTCCCTGTCCCTGTCCCTGTCTCTGAAACTCTTAGCTCTGCCTTCCTTTTCCCTGTCCAATCACAGGCTTCTTGTATTAATATTTAAATTAATTGGGGGAAATTTCTGTTACATTAAGTGTTTCACATAATTAACATTTTCTCCCTTTTCAAAATATTCTTAGTAGAGCTTGACTTACTGCACTGACTTTAATTAGAAATATACATGTTACTATAGATATAAAAACATCAAACACTCAGATGATTTCTTTTGACTTAAGAGGCACAATGTATTTTACTTGATATTTTGTACCCAGGCAATATACTTTCACAACCCATAATTTTATATTGCTGAACATCTTTTTAAATGTCATGAGTTCTGATGTTCAGTGATTGAACTTAGACCTCAGGACCCAATTAAGCTCATTTGGTGTCTTTATTGTACAATTAAAATTCATTTGAATGATATCTGTAGGTGACATATATCTTAATTGGATAACAATTCTGAAAATAAATTAATGCATTCATATTTTGCTGGTGAAGTTTTGGTTAAGATTCTAAGTGGCTTGTTTTCTTGAGTATTAAACTTGTTACATATCACACAGTAGGTTTCAACTATTTTACACAATTAAAAGATGAGATGACAAGAACACCAAAAATATAAACTATGATGAATAAGTGCCATGTGATACATATTTTCTCATATAACCGAGGGTCAACCAGTTTTTTAAAAAGTCGTATTTTAGTCCTGAGAAAATCACATCTACTTAAAGGATAAAAAATGACCACATTCAGGATGGATATAATGGAAGTTGGAGCTATTGTGTTCAACCTATTTGCCTCTGAGTTAAAGGAGAGGAAGTTATTTATGGTTTCAGTGCATGGATACTGCATTAAGAATTGGTCATTTGATTTAAACTTGTGACCTTTCTTAGTGGCACATGAGATGTGTTTGCTCATTTGTTTTCTCTAATTAAAATCTTATTTCTATAATGTGGATGTGACATATAATATTTTTTAAGAAAATCAGATCTTAGAACAAATCTAGGAGAACAAAATCCCTTCTAATTGCTTGTAATCCATCTCATTTCTTTCTGACTTGTGCAAAACCCTTGAGCACCATAAATGTCATAATACTTCTTTCCATTCCTAAATAAAACCAGTATTATTCGTCTTTTCTTTTTCCTTTCATTGTAATTAAGGCTGATTGAAAATAAAACCAAAGTTCTAGTAAAATAAATATCAGACGACCCAAGTTAACTTAATTTCACTCAATGAGGCTGAATCAGTTTAGACCATGGTAGCCATTTATATATCATCAAACACTAAATTAGGGCTTATTTTCCCTCTAGAGAGACAGATGTAAGGTAATGTGTATTATACACAGGAACAGGCACACACACTGTCTTCAAGGAACTCCAGAACTTAATTGCTTGAATTCAAACCCAGTGACTAACTATATGAAGCTGACAATTAGCACCATTTGATTGTGTCTCCGTTTTCTATACCATGGGAATGAAGATGATACACCTAATATTAGTGTCCCTACATCCCAGATTCATTTGAGGAGCTTGGTGCTCAAAGGATGTGATTAGTGCCCTTATATAGACAAGATCCCCTCCCTTTCTTCAACAAACCACGGACATATGGAATGCAGTCTTTGAAGTACCGAAAACCTTCCTCAGACACAGAAGAGATTGCCTAGCAGTCCACGGGTTAACATACTTGAGTAGTCATCCTTCACCAGTCATTTCAACACCTTAATGGAGCAAAATTAATATAAAGAGACCAGAAAAGAAAATAGATAGTACAGAGATGAGATGGACAGGAAAAACAACTGGCTTGCTTTCAAAGGCCATGCACAATTATGTAGAATATATGAAATAATCAATAAGACTTCTTTGAGAACCACAACTTGTCATAACACAATGGTGGCATTCAAGAATCCCTTGTGCACATTTTCTCCCCTTTGACTCCATCCAGGCCACCTGCCTATATTTATCACTGAAATACAAAGTAGGTCTTCTACCTTAGTTAATCCTTTTAAGCACCAGTTTTCACACTTCACCAAGCTGGTGTCCAACTACACCTAAACTACCACTGGCACCAAAACATTCCATCTCATTGCAAAATTCATTTTGTTTTGAGACCTCACAGTTCTCATAGCATCAAAAATTCAAGTCCAAATTTAAGCCTGGAACTTAAAATTGGTCACAGAGCTACCTAGGTGAGTTCAGCTGGTAAAGACCCTGACTACCAACACTGATGGCCTGAGTTCAGTCTCCAGAACCTACATGGTAGAAGTAGAAACAAAGTCCTACATGTCCTTTTGATTCTCACACATATCACAGTACACATGAGCATTATTTCCAACACAAAATTAATTGATGTAGATGAACTAATTTAAATGTATCTGCATCTAGCTTACAACTGAATGAAACTGAAGACTATGGTTACTTTATTTGGTTCTGACAATTCCTGTGTGCTAACCCCTAATCTACCTTTTGTAACTGCTGACCTGGCTACTTCCCCAGTGGTGTAACCCAAATACTTGCTTTTTTTTCCTGGCCACTTGTTCATGGTCCATCTCTTCTCATGGTGGTTTCCTACGTGCTCCTGTTCCCTTCTCTCCAGGCCTCTTCTCTCCTCTCTCTGCCACCCCCACCCAGGTAACTCAAACCCTACATACCTCTAATCCTTCCAGTAACTGGCTATGCCATTTTTATTGAACCAATAGTTTTAAATTAAGGAACAAGGTTTGCACAGCAAAAGCTTGTAAATTTGAGAATTCACTCGTAAGTAGCTAGACTTTTTTCAGAGTTTAGCATTACAATATGTAGGAACAGACCAAACTTCAACAAATTGATTAATTAATTAAAGTACAGACATCTATTCCCAATCCAAAAGGGAGGAATAGGAGAGTAGCAATGAAGGAGCAGAGCAGAGCAGACTGAAACTTGGTAGGAAAGATGGTAAGGTCCTGTGGCTCCATTAGAAGCATCTAAGGAACACTGAGAATATCCTGTGATATCCTCAGAGGACTTACTTCATTTGTATCCCACGTGATCACACACTGGGGCTGGTTGTGCTCGGTGTACTGAGTCACTTTTACTGTAAGTAAGCCCTCCCCATATACCTGTAAGTAATCCCCATAAAACTCATTGGTTTACATTGGACTATGTTGGTGTCCATATTTTGTTCGGCCTTTCTTCAGCGTGGTAACATGGACTGTCAATAGTCCTCGTTTGCATTCGAAACTTCATGACCGTAGCCTTTACTGTTCACATCCCTTTCAGCATCCTGCTCTTCTGCATCCTGAAGAGAATCGTCCATTAAGCTGTAGTTGTAGTGTCCGAGGCTTTCCCTTGCATGCTTCTTCATAGCCCTCTAAATTCTTCCTGCAACCACCTCCAAGACCTGAGAGCCACAAGTTTAGTTACAACAGTGACCCCACTTCTCTGATATCAGTTTTCCGTACGAATTACTTCTTGTGTCACTGTGACCGAGATACCTGAGAAAACAACTTAAGAGGAATTATTTATTGTGGTTTACAGTGTCAGAGGGTGATTCCATCATGGAAGGGTCAGCATAGCAAAGAAGCTGACATTGTTGTAGAGCACAGTCACACCGGGAATACAGGAATAGATCAGGGAAACACAACTCCCACCCAGACAAAAATTAACTCACTCCTCCAACTGGGTTTCAATTCCTTCTTTCCTTTTTTACTACCACAAAAGGTCTCATTGCAGTCTTGTCAGTTTCTCCTGATCCAGTTGTCTTCAGGAGTGCTTTTACAAACATCTTCAAATGCCCTCTCCTAATCACCCCGTTATTTACTAATCCAATCAAGTTGGCAAACAGAATTAGCCATCACAATATGAAATAAATAATAGAGGAAGGATTGGTTTGCTTGCCTTACAATGTCAGGGTTTCTGTCCATCCTAACATGGGGGAGTATGGTGACATACATCCATTAGCTCACACGATGATGGCCAGGAAGATATGCAAGAACAACTGTACTAGCTGACTAGCTCGCCATATTTTTCTATTTTCCTCCAGCCAGGCACTCTGTCTGTGGGATCAGACTGCCCACATTCAAGGTAGTTCTTCCCACTTAGTCAATCCTTTCATAAGGAAATGCGTTTTGTTCTCATGAAGATGGTTACAATGCCAAAGCAAGCACAGCCAATTAAATAGCAAAAGAGTGCGGAAATATTATGGCTTATGAGAACATGAGCAAGATTTCCTAAGCAATGTGCTCTTGAGCAGAAGTGTGGTGATTTTATTTGAGAAGACCGAACAGACACATATAGGTGGGGAAACATACTCCAGAACATTCTTAGTTAAGGAGTTCATTCTTAACCATGCTTAATTTGAGATAAATTAAGAAGGAAAGATGGTGGATGCAATTTGGGTTATGCTGACTTCAAGCTCATGTAACACATGTTGAAAAGGTTCAGTTGGTCAACAGGAACACTGTCTGAAATCCTTACAACCACAGACACATCCACAGATGCCCTTTGCCAATCTTTTAGGCATTTCTCAATTGAGTCAATTTGGCAGTGAACAATTACTTCTCATCACAACTGCTTAAAATGATTCAAAACAATGATAGAATTAGTTACAAATGTTACAGAAATACAAACAAGGTAAGTGTGAGGAAAATTGCAAAACTCTTATGAAGAAGAAAAAAATAGACATAAATAAATGGTGAGATTATCGGTGATCGTAGGAAGTCCCAATTATGTCAACAGGATATCTCCTCTAAACTTATTCTGCAGATTCAAAACAATCCTATTGAAATTTGCAGTATACATATTAACAAGCTAATTCTACAATTTACAGTGAAAAGAAAAAGAGTAAACACAACTAAGTAAATACTAAGGATAAAAAGCAGAGAAATGGACCCACTTAGTTTCAAGACTTAAAGCCATACTAATCAGTATATTGTAACACTAGTTAAAACAGACAAGTGGATCACTGAAACTGTTTACAAGAACAGAAACAGATGCATTTAATAAAACAACTGATTGTTGAGCAAAGAGCAAAGGTAATACAATGAAAATTGCATTCTTATCAAACAATACTGATACACACACACACACACACACACACACACACACACACACATATATATATATTTCCAGAAGACAGAAAACTTCCAAATATCACAAAAGTCATTTAAAATTTATCACATGTTTATGTGTAAATTTTAAAACTACAAAGAACAGAACATGTAGAAAATTCAGAGGAATTTGGACTTGGCAACCAATTTTATATGTAAAACTGATAGCAAGACCCACGAAATAATTGTCTATGAATGGCACTAGCAAAGAGTGAGAATGAAGCACAGATTAAAAGACAGAATTTTCATTTCTTATAATGAACTGTTTTTCAATACAGGAAAAACTCTTAAAGTAGTGAACAAGAAACTTTTAAAATGGGTTAATAACTAAAGTCTACAGGTGGTGATTTGACTAGGGATGGCCTCTGTAGACTGATGTGTTTGAATGCTTGACTCTAAGGAGTTGTACTCTTAGGAGGTGTGACCTTTTGGAGTAGGTGTGGCCTTGTTGGAGGTAGTGTGTCATTGTGGAGGTGGGCTTTTAGGTTTCACATATGCTCAAGCTATGCCCAGTGTGGTACACAATCTCCTGCTGCCTGCACAACTCCCAGCTGCTTCTTCAGCACCATGTCTGCTGAATACTGTCATATTTTCCATCTTGAGGGTAATGAACTAAACCTCTGAAACTGTAAGCCAGCTCCAATTAATGTGTTTCTTCTTTTTTTAAATAAGAGTTGCCCTGGTCATGGTGTCTCTTCACAGCAGTGAAACCCTAAGACAACAGGCGGCAAGGCAGCCCGTGGAAAGATGCTCCGCATTGCACAGCAGCAAGGGAATTTGAACTAAAGCAATGATGAGGTACTGCTATACCCTGAGAATGTCAAATACTCGTGGGGTTGCAGAGCAAGAAAAAGCTCATTCATTGTTAGGAAGAATGCAAAACAACTTGGGTGGGCCTTTCTAAACTAAACATGGTTTACCACTGGAAAACTAAACATGGTTTACCACTGGAAAACTAAACATGGTTTTCCAATGTGACCTAGTAACTGCATTCTTTCCTGTTTTTCCACACAGTGTGACATATGTACACATTTCTTTTTAAACATGGACATTTTATGAAGAGCTTCCCAACTTGGAGAAAACTAAGATATTCTTTATTAGATGAGTAGAGAATGAAATTGTGATGCTTATGGCCTGTACTGTTATTCAATTCTAAAAAAGCCATGGGAAAATGTGAATCTTAAATAGATGTGATCACACGTGTAAGAAAACAATGAATAGACTGCGTAGCATATCCATAGTGTATGATTTCAATTGTGTGGTAGCCTGAGAACAAAGATGGAGACAGTTAAAAGATCAGTGGTTCCCAGAGTTAATGGGAAGGGGTAGATTGTCACAATACTGAGGAGTTTTCCTGTAGAGACACTAGATCCTGTAGAATCCTGTGTGATTCTATGATGTGAGATTGGTAGGCATTGGTCATTACTCATTATTCATTTGTCAAAACCTAAAAGACAAACACCAAGAGAAAATCCTAATATAAAGTATGGTCTTTGGGTACAATAAGGTGCCTAAATTGTAACAAATAGAACATTTTAATGTGAGATTATAGCCAACGTTCCATTGTAGTGGGGAAGGCTAAGATCAAGGCAAGATATGGGAACTCCTTGTTTATTCTATCCAATTTTGTTGTGAACATGAAAACTTTTCTAAAATACAACTTTTTGAGAACAATAATTTATAAAAACATATTTCTAACTTCTTTGAAAACTTGAAAGATCAGTGAGACCACTGCAACTCTACTTTTTTTTGGTAGGGATTCTCAGGAGTTGTGTATGAACTGCCCTCTTGGGATACAGACAAACATTTATCAGCACCCTGCCAAGGCTGCTTTATACCTTTTCATTCTGTGCCTGGCCCTGGTTGCTTGAGTTTGTGACCCCCTGCTGTGCAGGAACTGTAACGGTTTTATGCCCTTACTCATTCATGCATTCAATTTTGAGATTGAACACTTGAGTTACAATATAGAGAACACTGAGTGGAAGTCAGAACACGGGGTTCATAGCGGTGGAAACTGGAGAATTTCGAATAGAAGATAGGGATGGCAAGTTTATTGAAAAGAAGACCCAGAGTGGCAAGCTACAATGCATCTATTCATAGTTCCCAACTCACATCACCAGTGTCACCCAGAAAGGGACTGGAGGGAAAGGCTTGCAGGATCCTCCCCAACCTGGATCAGAACCTGCACTTTTCCAAGTTCCCCAGATAACTCCTAAGTCTTCTAGAACTTGAATGGTATTGACCTGAGTGATACCAAGTTCTCTTCCTGGTAAGTCAGTTTGTAAATTCGAACGAACACAGTACTGGAATTTTATAAACATAATCTGGAATGTTTTCTGTTACCAAGCTGTCTGGGCATCACTGGAAAAATTACACTTCCCTGGTTTTCATATCTGTCATATTAAAAATCTTAATACATGCTTTATAAAATGTACAGTTTTTATAAATAATAAATCACCCCATACAGTGTTAAACTACAGTATGTCTGAAAAGATTTTGTTGCTTCTCTTTGCTTGCTCTCTCTTATGGGATCAATAGTCTATAATTACATGGATTTCAATCCCTGCAACAGATCTTATTTCCTACTTCCAGTGCCCCCACTTAAGAAAAAAATACACAAAATACTAAATCTTAGCAAATTTAGATTCTTCAAATTAATACTTACTGAGTAGCAATATATAGAAGTAATCCAGAATTTACTTATTTATATATGTATTGCATGTGAGGACATGCATGCATGTGTATGTGTATGTGTGGCGTGTGTGTGTGTGTGTGTGTGTGTGTGTGTGTGTGTTGTCAGGCATACCACAGACTGTGTGTGGAAGTCCTTCCACACTGTGAGTTCCAGGGAAGGAACCTAGGTCCTCAGGCAGGGCAGCAAGTAATACACCATCTCCCTGGCTGTGGAGGTTTGAAAGAAAATGACACCCATAGGCACATCGGGAGTTCACTATTAGGAGGTATGGCCTGGTTGGAGTAGATGTGGCTTTGTTGGAGGAGGTGTGTCACTAAGAGATGGGCTTTGAGTTCTCCAAATCTCAAGCCAATTCACTTTCTGCTGCCTGTGGATCAAGTTATAGAACTCTCAGCTCTTTCTCCAGCAGCATGTCTGCCTGGGTGCATTGCCATGTTTCCCACCATTGAAGATAATGAACCTCTGAAACTGTTAGCCAACCCCAATTAAATGTTTTCCTTTATAGGAGTTGCCTTGGTCATGATGTCTCTTCACAGTAAAAACCCTAACTAAGACACTGGCCCACATCTTTTTTTTTTTTTTTTAATTATCAAAATTATGCTGTTGCTTGAAGGGAAGATTTGAACGTCTCTGGAGTGACAGGGCAATTATTGACTCAATTACCTACTAAGTATCGCGAAGTAACCCTAAAGCATTCTTACGGGAGAGAAACATCTCTGAAGATATCTTTTTAAATGTTGCTCCATTGTATTTTGAGATGATATGCTTTTCTCTTAAGAAATGTTATTATTCCAACATTGCTTACTTATCGTTACATTTTTCATTTTGAATTCAGTAGACTGTGACTTTTCTGCAAATCTTTTATGAGCAAGGTCCCTCATGGGCCCTCTTTAATTGGTTAAGGATTATCAGCAGAGAACACTGTCAAAACTTTAGACAGTGTTTCCTATAAAAACTTACAGCACAAAACTTTTCCAAGAATAAGGTGTCCAGATACAGATTAAAAACAACCCATGTTCTCAGCCAGTAAGCGCTATCTGAACTTGACTTGTCAAAGCAAGACGGAGTTTCCATTACCAGCCATGTTTTGGAAGAAGTTTGTTTTATAAAGCTAAGTTAGTTGTGTTAGGATTAGGATGGAACAGCTTGAAAGAAAAAAGAACTTGGCAACTCTGCTAATAGAATACTCTTGTAGCCATTCTTCCAAGACACAGAATATCAGAAGGGATAAACTCATGAGACGCCTGAGGGGTTTCTGCTGTCATCTTACAAGTCTAAACAACAATTTTATCATCCAATATGAAAGAATAAACACTCACATACTTGTCGTATGAACCTTCTCCCAAGATCATTGTCTAAATCAGAAAATTCATGCCATGAGTGTGCTTTGTCCTCATTCAAAATTTCCCTTTGCCTCCTTCCTTCTGTTCCTATCCCATACTCATGAATAAATTCTCAATCCTTTCTCAATATTGATAGTACGGCATGAATATTTCTTTAGATTTTATCATGTACATCCTCAGGTAGACACGCTGGCCAACATCACTATTTCTACATTGTTATTAGGCGGCGTTTTAAAACTTGCATTAACCTTAGAAATTATGCTATTGGCAATGTTCATTTCCTTGGGTCTAAAAATATTTATGATCTTGTACTTAGCCATTCTCGGGCTTATAAAAATCATTCTGAAGCAACGCTAACTTTCCAAATCAATGGAGCACTCAAAAAGTGAAGCACGAGCAATATTCTAAACAATGTCACAATGAAGGCAGAGAAGGCACGTGATTCTCACATTACTATGAGTTGAATATTTTTAAGATCTATTCTCTCCCAAAGTGCTCACACCAGGTATTATAAAACCTCTCGCAGCAGGCAACATTTTTTTAAAAAATCATCTTTATTTTTGACTTAGCATTCTTTTTTTCCTTCCCTTTCATTACATGCTACAGGCCTTTGTTGTTTAGATTATATGTAAAAACTTTGCCTAGTTTAAGAATTGTGTTTAGATTGACATATTCAATCATGAGAACCAAATGAATCATGTTACCTCTACATGATACATCAGGTCATCATATTTTGGATTTCAAGCATATTGAAAGTATGTTTATATCTGTTTTCTTAGGCCATTTTCAGTTATTTGTTCATCGGCGGACTCTAATTCTAGCATATATCTCTAAACTTAAATTTTCCCCAAACCTACTTGCATTCAGACAAGTCCTGGGTAGTCATTAATAGAGGGGATTATTTTACCACTTCTGCATGAGACAGTTTCTCAGGGTGCTAAGACGAGAGCCATCTGGTCCCAATGCAAGTGCCTTCCTCATCCTTGGAGATTCTTGTCTACTTTAGAAATGATGCTTCAACAGTCTAGGAGAGTTGATAGACTTTTCCTGGGGGACATTTTTTACACATCTCTTTTATCTGGAGGTTTTTGATAAGCCATCTCAGGACCTCTCTGCTTGGTATGCAATACAGAAATAACTGGGTAAGTCTCACAAATTGAAATGAACTGACCATGGATTTGAAGTTACTGCCTTTCCCACTGAGTTAAAGCCAAATAGGGTTGCCTCCCTGGGCCAAGCTTTGATCACTAGTATGGTACTTTCTTCTTCCCGACTTAAATGCATCCACTCTCCAGCACTGGTTTTATTTAATGTTCTTGTTCACTTCACTGGAAATGCTTTAGCTCAGGCACCTGCTGGCTGTGAAAGTGATTAGGATTTCACCGGACCAGAGCATTTCATTTGTAGTAAGCCACACCACGGCCCATAAATTAATACAGGATTATGCTTCAGCATTCACTCTGCAGGCTTGTTTTGAACTGAGAAAAAAAGGCAATTGAAGGATGAAGAAGAAAGAAGATGATGACAAGATGAAAAGTGAACCCTTTTACAGAAGCTGACAGTGCATATTAGCATAAGCACTTCCTCAGGAAATACTGAGGGACTTCCAGGACTGTGCTATTGTCCTTTGTTAGCGCCAGTGACCATCACTCTCTCCTCTCAAAACCAGACTCATCTTCTATGTGGAAAATACCTTACCCTTTGTCAAAATGTTTCCAGGTAACCTTAACTGGCTCTGAAAGCCAGTTCAGCAATTGGAGTCATAACCCCATCTGATCTCAGCCCTGCAGTCGTTCTCGCTAAGGTGTCAGAAACATGGATAAAGGTGTCTCAGAGCCTCTAAGAGCACCCAAAGCCAAGTGCTAGCATGTGACCTTGGTCAAAGTCAAGAAAAGTGGGAGATTCACACTGATATACTCTGCCTTAATTTGTATACTTCCAAGTAAAGTAAATAGAAATAGTATAGCTAGCACACAATGAACCATGGGTCAGTCTAGCCCACTGCCGGACTTTATATAGGCTGCAAGTTAAGAATACATCTTTCAAAATAAAATGCTTGAAGACATAAAAAGAAAAAAAGCAATGTTTATAAGAGAATTATCAGAAATCCACATTTTCGTATTTGTTGATCAATTGGCTTAGAATATCAACTGCTTGCTTTACGTATATGCTGATAGCTGCTTTAGTTTGACAAAGGCAGAGAGAAGTGGCTGCAACAAAGATCTCCAACATTTGTATATAACTTTTCACAGAAATTGTCAACTTCTGTTTTAAGACACAAGTTTAAGTTATTATACAAGAGACACATTGCAATAAAGGATGTCCAAAGGCAATTCTAAATTTGCAAATGGAATATGTAAGACCACATTATTGTGGGAGATGTTTCTTAGGGTGAAGAGTCAAGATGAAGCTAGCAACTGAACAAATTTACCTCTGAACTTCCCGATTTTTCTCTCTTGTTTAATGCATTCAAAAGCAAAATGTTATCTCAGATGATGAACCTCTATCATAGCCCAAGCACTGTATCATATAACTTTGCTAAATCAAAACAGATAAAGATGCTGTGATTCTTGCTATGATTTTTGAGTTGGTAGTCAAGGGGGAAGATAGACAATGTATTCATTTGGGTTTCCTTGCTGTGAAGAGGCACCATGTCCGTTTTCGTCCATTATCATCGTGGTGGGAAGCATGGCGCAGTGCAGGGAGATGGTACAGGAGAAGGAGCTGAGAGTTCCACATCTTGATCTGCAGACAGCAGGAAGGGACTGTGTACCACACTGAGCATAGGAGACCTCAAAGCCCACCCCATAATGACACATTTCCTTCTACAAGGCCACACACCTCCTAATAGTGCCACTCTCTGTGGGACAAGCATTCACACACGTGAGTCTGTGAGGGTCACACCTATTTAAACCACCACAGACAGTAATGAAACAATCCTACAACACAATCTGTGATAGGCATATAATTTGCATGATGAAAATTCAGTTGTTAATGATAAAATGGACTTATAACTAAGTAAATGTTTCAGTGGTAAGATGTGACAAGCTGTGAATTAAGCAGTAACTCGTGCCTTGGCTGTTTTCAACAAGCATGATAGTAGGATGCCACCTTGAAAGTTGGCAGGATTCAGCCTATAAAATAAGATATTTTACATATTCATGTAGAAATCTCTGTCTAGAATTTCCCTCTAATTAAATAACACTTTAGTATAAAAGTAGAAAATAAAAAAGAGAAAATTTAACATTCTTTTTATTTACTATATCAACACTTATGAATCAACTTTAATTCTGTTTCCCCCTTACTTAGCATTTATATGGAGTCACATAATGTAATCAAGCGAAATTAATGGCCATTCCTAATGCCTAGTGGCCTGGCATGGGTCAGTCTTACCATATTACTGTAGATCTTCCCCCTTCTATCCTTCAGGAAGAGATTTCTCCATAAAAGAGCCTCCAATCCAATGGATATTTAGTGATTTTTCCTCCCATGAAAGATGATTTTGCTACTTTTGGATTAGCATGTCAATGTATTAGTAAGTATGTTAATTTAATACAAAGTGTTTGCTGCAGAGAGACTAAAGAGAGTTTATTCAAAGCTAAATTAAAATAACAGCAGAGGAAGAATGTGGATTTGAGCTATTCTGGATATGACAGGTTCTACTGTGGAAGAGGTTACATGAATTTTCATAGTCACTGGACAAAAGAAACTCATAAATAATGCATTGATGAAGCACACTGATAGCGACAATTGAATGGACGTGGTGGGGAATACACAGAATCGAGGAGAAACCTCCTCATTAGGGCTCAAATGCTAACATAGCATCTTGCCTTTGGGCTTTGGGATAACTCGGGTTCTGCTACACAGTACATTACAGTTCACTGATATAAAAGTCACAAAGATAGTGTGATACAGGTTGCTAGCAAATGGCTATTAATGAGACTAACAAAAGCTCAGGTATTTTAACTATCAGCCTGAAACATTTCATGTTTCCATAATAATGAAGTTTTAGCAAGAAGATTCTTCAGCATAGATTGGCTTCTTCAGAGCACTTCAGTTCATGTAAGTGTTCTTTAGGCAGATACAACCCAATAAAACAAAGAGAGATGAAGGGATGAAGGGGCAGGGGAGATAAAGTCAACAAGAATGAGGGAGGGAGAATGTACAGGAGAGCAGAAGGCGAAAGAAAAAGGAAGAGGAAGGACGACTTACTGTTGTGGGAATTATCCTTTGAAAGTTAAAATGTTTTCCAAAGACTGACATTTCATAGACAGAAACAAGGCACTTACATTAGATTTCCTCTTTTTTCTCTTCCAACCGGGATAATCTGTCTATAGTCAGCATGGCTGTTTTGACCTAATATGTTAGAGTCACTGACTCAAACTACAAGTAAAATGGAGTTATTAGTAATATCATTTGACTGAGTTGAGTCACCTGGGTCCATTTGCTTTCTGATTAGCTTTGTGTGTAGGTGATCTCTCTCTGATCCTCTCTTTTCTGATTGTTACATGGAGATTTCTGTCTTTATTTGCACCCAGAATGACTTTCCTGAAACTCTGTTTTAAAAATCCTAGTATTTTACTTTATCCCTTCTGTGTTCTCTTTGCTTATATTTGGGGGACAAAGAGCTTCTGCTACTTAAACGAAAATCTTAGAACTTCCAGCCCAGTTAGCTCCAAGAGAACTTTATGCTGCTGAATACCAGGTATGGCAGGTTCTTACAGCTTTGTGAATAGACTCGCCACCTTCCTGTTTGGGTTGCTGACTCAGGAAATTGACATTCTACTGTTGTGCTTTTAAAAGTATTTGCTGTGACTTCATTTTTCTCCCTTCTGACAGCTGAAGCAGAAAGGTGGATTAACTTTCTTGATTCCAATTATCATTCCTGTAGTCTATGGCTGATACGCTCCTGTGTCAGGTAAGTTATGTGAAGAAGAAGAAAATGTCATCTGGCAAATGTGACAGTGTTTGAAGGAAGGTGTGAAAGGTATTTCTTGTCACTGGTAACTCTCCAAGAACTTTTCTAAAAAGGCAAGTAGAATTCTTTTGAAATATTTTAACTGGATAGGCTTTATTTTTTTTCTGCCATATTTACTGAAAGATTATCATGCAAATGCCAACTTTTGTTTTTAGAAAAGATGTCAATTGAGGAAGAAGGGTGTTTGACTTGACTTCGTTCTATGTTTGAGAGTTTTTATGGAAAGTGCTCTGCATAGCTTCATAAGTCTTCCCTTTTGTGTATTTATGGCTTCAGTTTGTCAGACAGTAACTCTTGTCTTGGGAATTAAAGTCCTCATTGCTGCAGGGGGAAGGGAGATAAGGCAATGCTAAGGTAAAGGCTGGTAAACATTGGATCTTGTATTTCCAGATGTTCAAATGTCTTTAGTGTACCCAGCTACTACCTTTTACTTAAACACAACTGTTTGGGATTCCTAGCTAGCTTATGAAGTTAAGTTTTGTTTTCTTAAATTTTATTTTTGTTTAATAATCATTCACAATTATTTTTGTGTGTTCAACTCTCCTATGATCCTACTGGATCATCTAAATATATGTTTTTATTAGCATATTGAGCAAGTTAGGATACATTTAAAATGATATCTTTTTTTAACTTATTGTTTGAAAATTTCATAGATGCATCAGCAAGTGATGGCTATCCTTGTTTTGGGGGAATGACACATCCCTCAAACTTTGAGGATGGGCAAAGGAACTGCTTAAAGAGGTGGGATTAAAAAGGAAATTTGAAGACTCTTTGTATAAACTCGACAGAAAGTGTCAGCTGGAAGTTATGTTTAAGTTCTCTGTCTTGAAAATTACATCACCATGTCTTCGGATGGTGTTGCAGCATAACTGGAAAAGAAAACTACTTTACAAGTTCTCTTGCTGGAGGTTGGGCTCTCTTAATTTCTCCACAAGGGAAATGAAAGTCATTATCTCTGACGTCTCACAGGGATCACAACTGTACCAGGAAGACAGAAGACTGCTTGTTAACAACTGCAGTCAAAAATAAAAATTTTAAGCAGTATACTGGTTACTTTTTACCTCTTTACTTGGCAGAAGAATTCTTGTAAATTTAAATAATGCTTGATGCTAAGTATTCTTGTGCTGATGGCCAGCATTTCAGGGTAAATGCCACATTCTCAGTGAGAGTTCCTGCCTTGCTTTCCGCTTGGTGTTTATTTGGTCTATAACAATTAAATAGAGTTGAATCAGCTCCTTTGGTTCTCAATTCCCTCCAACTTAGTAATTGAGCATTGCCAGAAAAAGAAAGCAACTTGAATCATTCTCAAGATGTCTTTCCATTCGCCATCCAATCTCCTCAGCCTAATGAGCAATCAACAGAACATTTAGTGACCATGCTGAGGCTACATAGTAATTTTATTGCTCTAGGCTTAGTGAAGAAAAAAAAAGTAGACCATGTCAGATGAGTGAAAACAGGAAAAGAAAAAAAAAAGACAGCAGGACTTCCTTTAATTTTAGAAAAAGAAATGAGAGGACATAATATGAATTAAAAGAAAAAGGAAGGAACACCTGCAGAAAAATTGCAACAGGAGGGCTTTTTACAAGTGTCATGGGCATTGCCCCGATAGGCACACTTCTATGTCCTTCACACCTGGGCATGCTTGCTTAAATAACCAAGTCTGATTTGCAAAATGAATGAAGAGAACATCAGAGAGGCAGAGATACAGAAAGTTATCTTCAGGGAAATGAATGTCCCCTCAAACATGTGATTGCATGGTTCCACCCCAGGATCAAGTCCTGTGCAAACAGTACTTAACAATTCTTCAGTTTTCCTTTCAGAAAATCCAGATGTCCAGAAAATGTGACCTACTTTAGACACAGATAAAGGAGGAAGGCAAATAGAAGTACAGTCCTCACTGGAAATATTATATTTTAAAATGTACGTTATGGAGCACCAGATACAGTGACCCATGCATTGAGTCTCCACAGAAATTTTGATAAGAATCGTGTGATGCTTCAGAAGGACCGATTACAGGCTACAGACATGGCTTGGCAGTTAGCAGCACCTGCAACCCAGTCCTGGGAAACGGACTGGGTCTTGGGTCCCAGCACCCAGATCATGAGACACACAAACACCTATAACTCCTGCTCAACAGGACCTGATACTGTCTTCTGGCCTCACCAGGTGCACACACATGTGCACATGCACTCCCACAAGCATTTAAACATATGTTTTTAAGTAAAAAACAAAAAAAAAAAAAAAGATTTTGAAAAAGACAAATTGATCTCAAACTTTATTTGATCTCAGTAATTTAACAGTCCACGTGACTCAACTTTTATAGAGCCCGGTGAAATCATCAAATAGAAGTTCTTATTGACTTTCTGAAATTGGCTTTATAAAGTTTATATTTCTTAGTAAAAGCAAGAATCCTAGCGAGCTGGAGAGATGGCTCTGTGGTTTTGAGAGACATTCTTCTCTTATGGAGGTTCTAGTTTCTATTCCCAGCACCCAAATGGTGGCTCACAACTATCTGTAACTCCAGTTCCAACTCCAAAATCCTTTCTTTTTTTTTTTTTTCTTTTTTGCCTCTGTGGCACTAAGCACACATAGTATAACATACAGGCAAAACACTTATACACATACAATGAAAAACTAAAATTTTAAAAAGTGAAACTCAATGGGCCTTTATTCTTTATTCATACTTTCCTGTGTATTTATTAATACACAGAGGGATATATACAGATAATGTGTACCGGTACAATATATCCACTAATTTTATGTTATTCTCGTTTATTTTTTTTTTTAAGACGGGGCTTCTCTGTGTAGCCTTGGCTGTCCTGAAACTCACTCTGTAGACCATGCTGGCCTCAAACTCAGGGATCTGAACTATATTTAATAAGGAGAAAATAATTTTCAAGATTTCTTGTTGCATTATTGCTAGGCTTTATCAAAATACAAATTATAATAAAATACATTTGGCACCAATACACAAGTTCTGTATCATGTACTGCACAATCTACTAAAGAAATGGAAAATAGGGACTGAGGAGATAGGTCCGTTTGCTGTGCATGAGGACCTGTTTATTACAACATGAATACTAGTTAGAGGTATCATGAGGACCATGAGATTTCAGGGCATCTGCTCTTTGTCTTATGTAATCTGTGGCTCCAGAAAAGGGGAAATACCCCTCTGATCAGGAGGGACAGCTCGCCTGCTTGAGTAGCCTTTCAGGTGACTGGATCATATTCAAGGGGCTCTCAAGCCTCCTCCTCACTCAGGAAAAGCAATCCAGGTCAATGTGCATATAGTTCCTCGGAAATCCAGTCTGAAGCATGTACTTTTTACCTCTCAAAAAGCCTTAGTAAATATCAATGATTTAAAAGCACACTTCAATGCCACATCAAGGACCATACTTGCTAGCAACAGCTCATTTACAACCTGAAGAGAACTGTCTGAAATAAAACATAAGAGTGTAGCTTTTAAGATACCTTAGCAGTGGAAACCTGATAGGATTGATGCTAAAATGTTCTGGCATTAGTGATATTTACCACAGTATCCCAACATGAAAGCATCAGGGTCACTTCCTGATCTCCTCTCACTGTGTTGCTCTCCAAACGTGTAAATACGACTGACTGAGTGGAAACTGCTTCTGGTAGCCTCATCATAAATCCAGAGTGATAAATGACTTGCAGACAGTCCTGAGCATCCACAATAGCCTCTAATAGTATTGAAGAAAATTTTTATTATGAATACAAATTACCTCTAAAACTCACAATACATCATGCTGAGTAATATCACAATAAGAAAGAGAAAAATTGAACCTCTAAATAGGCACATGCTTTTATGTACTTTGACCAGAATTTTTATTTTCTTTTTAATCACTCCATCAATCTAACAAATATTATTATGCAAAATGAAAAAATACCTGAAGCATTTACTTGAAAACTTGATATTTTAAAAAACAATTAAACAATGTGCAACCTCTGTTATTCTGTTAGATTAATTACATGTTAGTGCTAAAATTCTTATATAGATCTAGAATAATGGTAATCTTCCACCTGGGCTGATTTGAAAACAAATTCTTATGTGTACTTTCCTTTGAACTTTATAACAATTTACAAAAATAAATATTTATACCTGGTAAGAGGAACTACGATGTTAGAATGTGCTTTAGCTAGCTCAAACGTTCTAAATGATTAAAATCACAGAACTTTGATTGTTTGGAAATCATATATTAGCCTTACCACTATTCATCTAAATAAAATTTGGGCCACTGTCCTGATTAAAAGTACTGTTTGAAAATGGACCCTAAACTTAGAAGATCTCAGTGTTATTTGCTTCATGACTTCCTCAATGGAGAGTATTGGATAACCATGGCTAGGCGATTCTCCCTGGGGTCTGTTATGCCATCAGATCCAGAGTTTGAGAGAGCTTGTACTTGTCTGAAGGGCCAGCTGGGCTGGGTGCATGGCAGCATCACTTGGCAACAGTGGAAAGACATTGCAGCCTCAGCTAAGCTCCACTCTGAAGTTCTTCCTCCTTTTTGTTGTAGACAATTAATCTCTACTCAAATCGACCTGGAGGGTGCAGTACATTTTCCTCGCTCCCTGCCCCAATGTTCTGGGATCCCGAATGAAAAACACACAAGCAGCATTATATTTTAGCATAGCTTAAACAGCTCAATGGTTGGGCCACTTCCAAACTTCCAGGCGGATCATGTACTTTCTGATAAACCCAACTCATCACTTACTAAAACCTATATTCCATCTTTATTGCCCCAGATCCAGACTGCAACCCTCCTAGGCCATGGTCCCAGACTCTTACATGACTGTTATGCTCTCCCTTCTGCACCTCTCAGGCCTTTATTCTATTTTTTTCCCAGCTGCTCTAGTTTCTTCCACCTTTCTCAGTCCCTTGCCTGAGAATTCTAAAGTCCTGCCCCTCTCTCTCTTCCAAGCCATTGGCCACCAGTAATGGCTTTATTTATCAATAAAGACCAACTGGGAACAGGGACCCTAAGCATCTTATGTGTGGATTCTCATGCACTTGGGGACCCAATTAAAGTTAAATATTACCTGAATATATAGAAAGCACAAAAACATCGCTTCCAAAACTTAAACAATTTGTAGAGATGTTGGAGCATCTGTCTTCAGCCTTCTGGCCCAGAACTATCTGAAAGACCTTAAGTGATGAAGGAATTATAAAGGACTAGCTTATCTTATATTGGCAGAGCTAAGCTGTTGGCTATCCTGGATTGTGTGTCCTGTACTGGACAGTATTTTTTCCTTCTCATTCTCTCTCTCTCTCTCTCTCTCTCTCTCTCTCTCTCTCTCTCTCTTTCTTACTTTTTTTTTTTTTTTTGGTCTGATGATGCATTAGGGCTATCTTGTCATAATTGGAGCAACTCTACATGGAGGTTATAATGTTCAGTATCTTCTTTGAACTATGAAGGGGAAACTGCCAGAAGCAGACGTGTTCTAGTAAAAAGATCTATTAATAATGGAATGATTTTGAATGTCATATTTTGTGGATTTTTGATGCGTTTGTTTAAATAAGATCTAGTTTGCCTCAAAGAGAGTGTCTCAGGAAGGTACGCCCTGGTATGATCTACTCTGTGGAATTGCATGTTGTTTCTCTCTTCATACTCAGGTAAATCACTCCCCAAGCTCAATGTTTGTCGCAATTGTCAAATAAATGTGCCACTTCATTTTTAAGCACACTGCACACCAAGGACACTTGTCCTCTTTTATTTGATTTTGGCCTAATATAACATTTATTGATATTGAACCCCAGTTGAGTTTTTGTAACAAAAGTCAAAAGAACACTAAATCATTTGATTCTGCTAGAGGCAAGATAAATATTACGTGATTCCATCAAGTAATCTGGAGATAAGAAGTGCAATTAATTTTCTTCTCTGTTCAAATAAAACAATTTTGATTAAAGAAATGGCATCCTAGTATCAGCCATGTTCACAAGACACAACAACAGAGGAAAAGCATGGTTCTAAACAGAGGTAAAGATATGATCCCTTTATTTGCTGAAGAGAATCACCCCAATACTTTGTGTAAGGAGAGCCTGCTTCCTATGTAAGTCACAGAAATAATAGGATATACTTCTAAGAAGCCTACCAACTTTGTCTTTGTTGAATCTCAGTAGTAAAGCATGATGGGATGGAACTTAAAATGTTTCCTCTCCAAAAAGGTACTACAGAGTGAATTACAGTGTTAGTTGCCCTATATGTCTTATGTTCTGCAAGCAGAATGGCATGTGTATACAATATGTTATACATATATCAACCATCTCTTTATTCTATTTCCTTAATTGCACATGTTGTGTATGTGTGTGGTTTATGTCTGCCTGTCTGTCTGTCTGTCTCTGCGTGGCTATATGTACTTGAGTTCAGGGGCCCACAGAGACCAGAAGAGGTCATTTGATCTCTTGGAGCTAGAGTTACAGGTTGTTATGAGCTGCCTGACTTCAGTGCTGGGAACCAAACTTGGGTCCTCTGGAAGGTAATACATGCCCTTAACCAGTGAATAGTCTCTCTGGTCCCTCAATTATTTCTTAAATTCATATGAGCTACTTATGCACAATAGATGGGGAAGCCTAAATGCAATTCAATTTAAGGTAAACAATTCGGTTCTGTGTGATCGTTTGCATTTGTATTCTGTATAAAAGTTTTTAGAGTGCTTCCTAAGTTAGTTCCTTTTGATCCTCACGTCAACTCTGTGACATAGACATACTCAGTATTTATAACTTGTATTTTATGATAATGCAATGTCGTTTGAAAAGGCTGCATGACATCACTACAAAGTGGCAAAGGGGACTCGAATCACGGCCTTAACCACACAATGATCACTCATCAGGTTCAAACCAAGGAAAGACAAATAAAATAATACAGATAGGAATTAGGTTTGGTTGTTTGGCAGGAATAGGTTTTATCTCTTAGATATCCAGGTCATTTGAAGAATCAAAGGTGTTCTTGAACAAGGAAGCACATCGATTGAGGGAGTACATAAACTGGCTACAGTATGCTCTTACTGCCTCAGTAGCACTTACGATATACCACAGCCAGAGCTCTCTTTATACTTTACCCTGCTTTTCTGTGAATCTACTTAATTAATGAATGTCTTTTCTCAGTTCTCTTTCTCTTCATGCTATCTGATACACCAAGGGTTCATGAAATAATTCAGTTATTCCCCAAGTATGGTTGTGATTGTGTGGAAAGTCCACAAGTGAAAGATAACAAAGAGACGTGACAGGAATGGCCCTCGGGATGGATTGGCTTGTTTGTATAATGTTGTTAACACAGCATATTTTCAGTTTTAAAATAAACTTGAATTATCTAAAAGTGTAGCTTTGAATAATATGTAGATATATTTGCCATGGGATCAATGATGTTAGACTAACTTATGCTCCCCCTTTAGATGACTACTTTTCAGTTTTACTTTCCTTTGTGGTGGCTGTCACTATGCAATCATTTACAAGCAGGTGATGAGAAAATACACTTTGTATTGCTCTAAATTAGATTTGTGTTAAGTCAGAGCCCACAACTCTGATGTTCTAAGGAATTCTATTTACTTTAAAATAAACCATGCTATACTCCAAGACCCATTCTAACTATTCAGTGGGAAATTTCATCTTACTCTGATGAGGGTCTAACATTTCAGAGTCCTCAAAGTTCCATGTGCTTGCAAAGAAACTTCCTGAGCTGAACATGAGGGAACCGTCACCACCATCACCAGTCTATCTATATCCTTCAAAAGTATTTGGGTCTGAGATCTGCTTTATTTCCTGGTATTTAACTCTGTCTCTTCTGTGCCACTCAGAGCTTCTAACAGTGCTGACAGCTCCATCAGTAGAGTACTGTCTATCTCAGTCACTGTGCAACCTATCCTTCTAGGGCATCATGTTCTCAGACACTGGGCACACACTTGTCTCTCTTCCTTCGGCTGTGGCATTCATTTTTCAAGGTGCCTAGGATTTGAAAACAATGTCCAGGAGGAGTGGTTTACAACTAACTTTGCCTGTTCTCTCATCTACACAAAGGATTACAAAGACCTAGCTATCTGGTTGGCCAAGATTTGAAGCCACCAAAAAGGAACAAAAAGAATTAAAATCTGTATCAACAAGTTATGCGCCAAGAATGTGCTTCATGTTTCAGCTCTCCCAACACTCAAGTATGAAACTCCCACAAATAGAACATTAAATAGACTCTTGCTCCTTTTCTAACTGATTTCGAATGGAAATGATCTATGAAGCAATATACCTGCGTTCACTTGGGTAGATAAATATTCTAAGTGGATTAATAATTCCGATCATTGTTGAAAGTATTTCAGGAAAAATAAATAAATGGGGTCACAGATAAACCTTGCACAGACAGAAAGAAAGAAAGATAGGGTACTGTATAGTTAATACTGTCAACTCGAATCTAGAATCAGTTAGGAAATAAGTCTACAGGAACATCTACGAGGGATTTTCAAGGTTGGGTTCACTGAGGTAGAAACTCCATCCCAAGTGTTAGCATGTCCTGGATAAATAGGCTGGACTAAAATGGAAAAAGCCAGCTAAACACAAGCATGCCTCTCTTTCTGCTTTGTAAGTACAGAAGCAATGTGACCTGCTTCTGTAGCCCTGTCGACCTCACCATGAGAGACTGTATTTTTGAACTATGAGCCAAACTAATCTGTTCCTTCCTTAAGTTGCTTTTACTAAGCATTTTATTGCTGCAGTGAGAAAAGTAATGAATGCATGTACAGACAGATGGAAAAATAGGAAGGCTACAAATAGCAACCAATTAAAAGACTGTGCACCTTCTCTTCTTCTGATCCACAGCCCCTCCTGTGTAGACTATCTTGTTCTAGGTTTGTGTTTCTCTAGTTTTCCTATAACAGGGGTTCATGAAGTACTTCTGTGTTTCTTAGCTCTTCTAACCTGTGACTAGACCTAACCCCAGCCCCTTGATTTCATATTCATAATCCGTTATCCATTGAGCCTTCATTGTACTACTGAGTGTCTTGCTGATCTTAAGTTATAACCTCCATATACCCAGCAGGCTTATTTCCAGTCTTCTGCATATACACCCAGAGAAACCCCTTCTCTCTATATTGGATCCTGTGCTATCCTTACTAAAGCAAGGGAATTGCCACTGTTTATACTACCTTTAGGTCTCACTAATATCCTAAGTATTGTATGAGAATTATTCAGATGATTCTAGCACATCCCAATGCCTTCTTTTTATGATCCCTAAAATGTGTCTGCTAATATACATTTGATGATTTTCTATGTTTTAGTGAAATTTCATTAAAAGAGTCTATATTGAAAATTTTTCATAACCCCTCCAAAGTTGTATTTAGAAAAGTGAAAATGTGTTTAGTATAGATAGGTCATGCATTTCAGTACACCTCTGAAACTACTCTAGATGCTGTCGATCAACTTATCCAAACAGATCACAGGAGTGGCCTGAGAGCAGAGGGGAAATAAATTAAAACTGCACCTGCTTCTTTGTGCTTCACCCCATGTCTGCAGGCAGCACTTTGTAGATACAGGTCTGGTGTCCTAGGCATCTCCAACTATTGCTTCCCCTCTTTCGCCCTCATTTTCAACAGCTATGAGGGTTCATTGGAGGCACCTTTACTGCAACAATGGTTACCATAGTTCATTGTTCTAAAGGTAAATTTTATATATGCTATAGTCAGTGACCTCAAACTAAGAAACCTATGACCAATTTCTGATTCTAGAATTGTGTACCTTTATCTCATAATGACATGGCCTGGTTTTTAGTATCTGGGACTGAACAAATAAAATATTAACCCTAGGTTTCAGGTAGAAGATAATAAAGGCACCAGATGGGGAGGAATTGAGACATTTTTAATATACCCGAACTTGCAGCTAGCAAATCCACATTAATATCAAAAGAGTTGTGAAATAGAGCTATATATAATGAGATAAATGGCAGACTTACAAATGTTTGGACCTGTAATAACAGAAATCTGAATGTTATGATTTTCATACTCAGTACTGAGAGAAAGATAGAGAAGCATCTATTTCCCTTAAGAACAACTTTCACCATGAAAAAAAATCTTAAACCTCTAAAGCCCTTAGAGGTAGCAAGGGCTAATAACTGGATCCTAGTCCACATTTGTCTGCAATTTTTTCTTTATAGCCTACTTTTCTGACCAGCAACTCTCACAGCCTTTCATCCACATTTTACAAGAGTTCTGCTTGCTCCTCCCGGTCCATCTTTAGCTTTCAAATCATCCATTCAGAAGGTCTGAGATAATTTTCCCAAGCAGAGCTTTCTGATCTGAAACAATTGTGAGATCTCCATTGCCTGTAGTTCCTATAGGGTGTATCAGATGGGAAGGGTTTCAAAGGGAGGGTGGACTGGCTGGTTTTGTGTCAACTTGACACAAGCTGGAGTTATCACAGAGAAAGGAGTTTCAGTTGAGAAAATGCCTCCCTGAGATCTAGATTTTCATTTTTTCAATTATTGATCAAGGAGAGAGGGCCCCTTGTGAGTGGGACCATCTGTGGGCTGGTAGTCTTGGAGTCTATAAGAAAGCAAGCTGAGCAAGTCAGGAGAAGTAAGCCAGTAAGTAACATCCCTCCATGGCCTCTGCATCAGCTCCTGCTCCTTGACCTGCTTGAGTTCCAGTCCTGACTTCCTTTGGTGATGAACAGCAGCTTGGAAGTGTAAGCCAGTCGAATAAACCCTTTCCTCCCCAACTTGCATCTTGGTCATGATGTTTGTGCAGGAATAGAAACCCTGACTAAGACAGAGGGCAAGTACAGGAATCAAGAGAAAGGGGCATTAAGAGTGTGGCATGAGACTCACTGACATAGCACTCTAGAAAACTGCAGGCCAAGAAGAGATATGGCAGAGCCAGTAATGATGGAAGGAAAGGAAATGAGTGGAAAAAATGGTATGGGCTTGAAAGGCTGATTCATGGGAAAATTTTAAGGGTCTAAAAAGAGCAACAGTTTAATGGGGTGGATATAAAACTAGAAAACCCCACTCTATGAACTGGTGAGTGTTAAAACTATAAATTACTTCAAGCTGGACATGGATGTACTTGTAGATAATAGTCTTATATAATAGTATGTGGGATACTTCTCCAGTATTTGAAACACACCATAATTCTTTTGAGAGTAATATGTTGAGCACAGTTATTCCTTCTTTTGTGAAAGTAGATTCAGAGGGAGGGTCATAGGCAATAAATCACAGAATGATTAAGAATCTCACTCCCAGTGGAATGATGTCACTTGATTCTATCTATGAATCTACCCCTTAGGAGATTGCCCAATGCACATATTCTTTCTAAGACCAAAGTTGATGTCTCTGAAATGAGAGACATGATAACTCACATCTAAAATGTGAAATTGAGAAAGATACGTTTGTATACAACTATGTAGAGATGTGGTACTTAAAAAATCTGTGACAAATATATGAGCCTTCCCCATTATTTTGAAATAAAGAAGAAATACAAGGGAGCAGAAGCTGGAGAAGGAAAATAATAAAATTATCAGGGCAAAATAAACACTCTTTACAAGTCCTGGAGATTTGAGGATTTGCATCTGGAACAACTGATAGTAGAAAAATTAAGGAAAAGAGGGCGCCACACACATTCACTAATATTAAAGCACGTGGCAATATACAAAGTGAAAACTCAAGGAATGATCAAAATCACTGTACTTTAAATATTCTTTTCATACAAGTGATGGTTGTAGTCAAGGCTCTGTAAGAGAAGTATAACTGAGTTATAGAGGCTATGCATGGATTTAAGAACAGATTATCAAACAAACAACAAAAAAATTAAACAAAAAACAACAGATGCTCGTAGCCTGAGACAAAGTTCAACTGAGCTCTGGGCCTGGTGTTGTCCATAGTCTTCTATTTGCAAATTAATTTTATAAATAATTCAGTCTCTCTCTCTCTTTCTCTCTCTATGTCTCTCTCTCAGAGAATTATCGAGTATATGTATATATGTGTGTGTGTATATATATATATGTATATGTATATTTCAAAGATATATAAAAAGCCTGTGTGGTCCTTCACACTATAGGGAGAAAATAACACATACTGATAACTGAAAAAGATGTGTTTGAATTACTAATGACTAACGGCAACAATGAAAAACAAGAACATAGTGATATTTAAAAAAAAAAAAAAAAGAACAAATAGTATCAAGTCAGTTAAATATCAGGCCTGACCTTACACTCCATGTCCAAAAGCATCAAGAGAGTTAATTCAGCTCACTTTAAAAGGCAAACTCTCAAGGCTTCATGGTCAATAAGGCTACAAAGCTGTTCCCTGTGGCAACTTGAAAGACAGCTATGGACGGAAGACTAGTAAAGCTTGAGACATTTATTTCCAGGTATTTCTTTTGCCTGCCTGAAACTCCTCCTCATGTCATCAGTCTCTTGATATACTCTTAGAAAATCATTATCCTCTTCTTCTCACCTGGAGGAATTCTCTCCTCTTTCAGACCTAAGCAGCAGCCACTCTTTGATGTTCTATCAGACTTGACAGTAGCTGGGAAAGACAATGTATATGAGAGAAGAGTTAATACCCTTGACTCCTGTCTTAAGTTCCACCATTCAGCTAATGTTTTCTCTATAGTTTTATCACTGAAACTAATTTTATCAAACAAATTGGGGACTAATGCATTGTGATCCATAATTGGGTACATAGCTTTTTCACATCAACTCTCCGAATGTTGTTAGTCATCTGATATTCTTAGCTTTATTTTATTTTAGGGAATAAATGAACGCTCACATGTGAAAATGTTATCATAAAAAATAGGTTATCCTTAAAGGTGTTTAATGATTTTTCACAGGATAAGAAATCATATACAGAAGCTTTATTTTTATAATAGTGTTAACCTTTGTTTATGACCTAGTTTTTAACTGGCAACTTGGTATTTACAGAGAACAGTGTTGTAACACAAATCAAGAAGTTTAACTTTGTTTAGATGATGCTAGGGTATCCCATCTTGTAAATCCAGAGCTTAGCAAAGTGCTGTGTATTTAGATGAAATTTAATAAACTGCAATCGCTAATCTTTTCTTTATGCTCATTAGCAAATAAATGGGTTTTTCCTGTATAGCATGTTTTTGTACTAATCAATAATAATTTTAAAGACTAAATAGAATAAATCCTCAATAAACCAAATGGCTTCAAGGAAAAATGCTGATAAGTTCAAGAAACATTTTTAAATGCATCCATTGTTAGTAAGTAAGAGACAATTTTGTAAATCAGTATTTACAACCTCTTGTTTGCTTTTCTTTCCTTTTTCATACTCTTTTTCCTTTCCCTCTTTCCTTCCTTCTTTCTCTTTTTAAGGGTGGGACCAGTGCTTGAAACAGAGTCTTAAGGAGCCCAGGTTGTCCTTAAACTCATTACATATAGAATACCTTTAATTATCTGGTCTTCCTGCCTCACCTTCCAAATGCTGAGAATACAAGTAACACAGTTATGTGCCATCATGCCTACTTTTGATTGGAAAGATTTTTTTTTTTTTTAGGATCAGATTAGTATTTGTGCTATTACATCCTCTCACTGACATGTACATAGTAAGCACTAAGTTTACAGCTAGAAAATGTACACATGTATTTTACTCCACCTACTAGTTTATTTATAATTTCAAGTAAGTACTGATCACATACTTTTTTAAACCAATGTTGTATCACTTTATTTTTTACTTTTAATTTTACAGTCCAGTCGTTATCCCCTTCCCAGTCTGCCCTCTTACCGTTCCTCATCCCTCTCCTCCACCCCCTGTCTCCAAGAGGATGTCCCACCTCCCACCACACCTCACCCCCTCCTGACCTCCCAATTCCCCGGGGCCTCAATTCTCTCGAGGGTTAGGTGTCTTCTCCCACTGAGGTCAAACCAGGCAGTCCTCTGCTATATATGTGTCAGGCCCTCAGACCAGCTAGTGTATGCTGCCTGGTTGGTGGCTCAGTGTCTGAGAGATCTCAGGGGTCTGGGTTAGTTAAGACTGTTGGTCTTTCTATGAGGTCGCCCTCCTCCTCAGCTTCTTCCAACCTTTCCCTAATTCAATCACAAGGGTCCCCAACTTCAGATCTACCTGAAGACCAGCTATACCACTCTTGGGCATATACTCAAAAGATGCCCCACCATACGACAGGGGCACATGCTCCACAATGTTCATTGATGCTTTCTCTGTGATAGCCAGAAGATAGAAACCACCCGGATGTCCCACAGCAGAGGAATGGATACAGAAAATGTGGTTCATTTACACAATGGAGTACTATTCAGCTATTAAGAACAAGGACATGATGCAGGCAAATGGATGGAACTAGAAAATATCATCCAGAGTGAGGTAACTCAGACCCAGCAGTACATGCATGGTATGTACTCACTAATAAGTGGAAATTAGCCAAAAAAGTACAGAATGCCTAAGATACAATCCACAGAACTCAAGAAGGTTAACAAGCCAAAAGGCCCAAGTGAGGATGCTTCCTACTTGGGAAGGAGAAGAAAGTCTCTTGATAGGCAAAGAAAGGGAGGGTTCTGGGTGGGAGAGGGGAGAAGAAAGGAAAAAGGGGACATGATCAGGTATGGGGTAGGGAACAGGAGAGAAGCCCTGAGGGCCTGCAAAATGAGTGGAAATAGGCAACCTCGGGTGGGAGTGGGGGGGACCCTCAAGAAAGTACCAGAGACCTGCAATGTAAGAGACTCTTAAGGACTCAAAGGAAGGGACCTTAGGTGAAATGCCCGACAGTGGGCAGAGGGAACTTGTAGAGTCCATCTCCAGTAAAAGACAGGGCATCAAGTGGAGGAATGGGGTTGCCATCCCATAGTCAAAACTCTGACCCAGAATTGTGCCTGTCTAAGAGAACTACTGGGACAAAAAATGGAAAAGAGACAGGGAAACAAGGTCCAGTGACGGGCCCAACTTGGGATCCAGCTCAAGGGGACGCTCTAAGGCCTGACACTATTACTGATGCTATGGTGTGCTTACCAGGCAGGAGCCTAGCATGGCTGCCCTCCGAGAGGTCCAACAGGCAGCTGACAGAGTCAGATGCAGATACTTAGACCGAACCGATGGACTGAAGATTTGTATTTTTTGCATTTTTTTTTTCATAGAAAACCATGAAATTCCATTTCTGCACTCTCCAGTTAAATTTCACAATCTAGCTGAAGTTCATTGACTTTTTACTTCCACTCCCTCTTCATTTAAAGGAGAACAATATTTCTATTGCTGAAAGAATCATGAGTAAGTGCTCTTCCCATATCCAAGAACCTCAGAAAAGGTAAGACAAAACAAAAGGGAAGGATACACGCTTAATAAACAGACCCAATATATAGAGAACAAACCAACACCTACTGGCTTTTCTAATAATGCTAGAAATGCTGAGAAAGCTTTGTACAAACCACTGATACCGAGGGTGGGCTGCGGTGGCCCACATCTGTAATCTCCACTCTCAGGACTCTAAGGATGGAGGATAGGAAGTTGGAGGCCAGCCTGCCCCATTCAAGAAAACAGCGTCTTGAACGGTAACTTCTATCATTAAAATTAATGATACCTGCCTCTTATGTTTAATAGGTCTTATTTAACTGTTTTGGCTTTAAACTTGAACATAGTTATCATTTACAAATGTCCTTGATACTGTTTAATTTTAATACAGGCTTAGGAATCTGCAGGGCCAGGCCAGCACTTCAAGTGTGATTTACGATTTACAAGGCCTTGGGTGGAATTGGGGAGGTGGGTGTGTCCGGAAACAGTGATATTGTACATGAATTCAAAATTCAGTACATAATGAGAAAGTGAGGTTCGTTTGATTCTTCCCTGTGTTGATATTTGCAATAATGTTGGAAAAAAGAAAAATGGCTAAATTGTAGTGCCTTAACAGAAATCAAGACTGTGGTGCCAAATGGGACTCTCTATCATGTACTTTTCATAGGACCATAACCTGAGGCTAAAACAGAAAGAAAACATGCTTCTCTAGAAAAGTCAGTGTGGAAGGAGATAAACATGATTAATTTTGTTAAATATCAACTCTTGACTATCTATCTTCTTAATATTCTATGAAAAAAACCTGGAATTATCCACAAAGTACATCTGCTGTCTACCAAAGTATAATGTCTTGAGGAAAAACATTTGTGACGGTTGCAAGCTAAAATTAGCCTGTGTTTTCACAAAGCAACAATCTAATTTGAAACAGTACAAACTGCAGTTATATAGATTTGTGTGTTTGGCAGATATTTTATTGAAAATTATTGAAGTAAACCTGATACTTCAAGGAAGGTGTCAGCTGTATTCTAAATAGTATGATTTGAATTTTCATGTGATAATTAAATTTTTTTGAAAACTTAACATCCATAACTGTGAGATTTACCAGTTTCTCATTACTCAAAGGTTTTTATTATAAGATCAACATTTATAATAATAAATATAATTTTTATAAAGTACCAAACAATTGTCACTTTTTCTTTATATGTGTTACTTGTGTGGGCTCTCTCTCTCTCTCTCTCTCTATCTCTCTCTCTATCTCTATCTCTATCTCTATCTCTCTTTCCTTCCCTCCCTGTCTCTGTCTCTCCCTCTCTGTCTCTCACTGTTCCTCTCTGTCTCTCTCTGTCTCTTTCTCTCTCTGTGTTTGTAGCCTACAGAACAATCTCCGATAATAACCTTGAGAATACTACCCACCCATTTGAGACTTGGCCTCTCATTGGCCTAAAGCTTATCAATTAGGTTAGAATTACTAGCCAGTGAGCACCAGATATTCTCCTATATCTGCCTTTCCAGCTTTGGGGTTACAGGCATGCACCACCACTTTGTACATGAGTAGGAATTGAACTCAGATCCTCAGGTTTACAGGGCAAAGTCAAGAAGAACTGAGGAAAAATATTGACTGTCTGCACCGTACAGAGAGATGTAATAGCCCAGTCCTGAAACTGAAGTGGTCTAACCATAGGTTTGGGACTCCTCTGTTGAAAAGAAGATGCAAATATGTTGGCTGTTGTAAATTATTATGATTTTGAAAGTGAGTCAGAATTTGCTCTGAGATATTTGTCCTTGACTGACTACCTCTGATACGTAGACAGCAATGTTTAAAAGAGTTTTGGAGGATGCTGAATTTTGAGGAGGAGATGGGGAAATTCAACCTTGCTTTGCTCTATGGACTGCTTACCTTCCTCCGAATACCTCTCAGTAGTTTAGCTGATTATTGTCAGTGAGGTATCTGAGAGGGTGACTGAGGGTCTCTGATATATTGCTTGACTTCTGTTTATCCTTTTGACTTTGGATATGTCTCAAAATATGGATTTCCATAACTGACAACTAGAACAGCAGGATAAACTTGATGAGTTTCCAATGCATTGTCAGAATCCAGAAGTATAATGAAGTTGTGCCTTCTGAGAAGTGACTAAGTCCTGGAGGTCCCTGTATGATCACTACCATTTAAAGGCAGCTGACGAGAGCTCAGTGCCATTACTCGGCTTTAGGACGGACTGACACGTGCTGCCTTGGATTCTGAGTTCGGGCTCTTAGTGGAGACAGAATCTACTGACCTCCAACATCACAACATGCAGAGCTGTAATCAGTGTGTTTGTTTCTAGTTTTCATAAATTACTCTAAGACATGTTTTATCAGAGCAGCAGAAATATCCTGAGATACTGTCCTTATTAGCCTTAATTCTCAAGTTGACAAGGCCTTGATTCTTCTGAGGGGAGGACCCTAAGTTGGGGAACTACTTAGATCAGGTTGCTCTCTGAGCATGTCTGTGAGGGACCGTCATCATTATTAACTGATGTAGGATGGCTATACCCACGGTGGGCTGTGACATTCCTAAGGGAGATGATCTTAGCGCACAAAAGAGCTAAGTATGAGCTATAAGGCTAGCCAGAGAGTAAAGCAGCAAGCAGAACTTCCCCAGTGTATCTTCTTTGTGTTCCTGCTCCAACATCCTTTGAAGATGTAACCTGCCAGCTGAAACACGCCTAGTCTTCCAGAAAGTGCCACAGCAATGAAAAGGATACTAGACCAGATGCCAACCATGACTTTCAAAATCAGAGCTTGAAACCTTGGAATAAGGCCATTTCTCCTCAGTGTGATGTCAGGATATTGAAACAAGATCAAGAAAGACGGGATTTGATGATAAAGCTAAATAGTATTGAAAAGATTTTTTGGTTTTAACTGCTCTTATTCCTTTATGCGTCTCTGCGTGTGTGTGCATACACTAGTCACGGTATACATCTGGAAATCAGAGAAATCAGAGAACTTGTGAGAATCTCTTCTACCATGTGGTTCCCAGGGATCAAACTCTGATCTCCAGGCTCAGTGGCAAGTCCAAACCACTGAACCATCTTGCCAGCCTGGAGAAGTAGTTTTCAATCTTTTGGGATACAATCTGTTTCTCAAAGAGTTAGGACTGTTATTTTAGTCTGTGATACTTAAGTAGGTTTGCTACAATACATTGACAAGAGCTGACTGTGGCATGCTGCTCTTGCTTAGCCACGCTTCCTATGAAGTGCTACTTGAAAATCAAATTGCCACATTCCATTTACATCACATCTTATGCCTGGAGTATTGTCCTTTGAAATAGATTGGTCAGGGTACGCTATTCACAGAAGAGCAATAAGCTACCAGCTTGATATTGCCACTGAATCTTTGCTCTCGTGGAGAGAATGCCAAAGTAAGTTATCACATACTACACTTGAAACATAAAGAGCCCCTTTAGACCAAGCAGAGCATGAAAAGAGGAAAGAACAAAAAGGGTCTTTCTGCAACTCAACACGTCTTCATTCAACCACAGTGTCTTCCATTGCTAGGCATGGTTGCAAAGTTGCCTGTTAGCCTCCCCCTCGGTGTTCCCCTAACTCCACACTTTAACTTTACTTCAAGTCCCTTTGTCCGTCACATTTCTCTATTGTGCCCACAGGTACTGTCACAGGTCACTGAATGTACGCAGAGTTTCACTTACAGCTCTAGGAAAAGGATACATATTCGTGAGGGGTGGATATAAAAAGTCACTTTATAAGAAATTGACTTATGATACTGGGTTCCTAATAATAAGATTAATTCTAAACAGTGCTTGAGAGAAAAACATTTGGAAGCGTCCTTTAGATATCTGCAATCCTAATGTCATATTGGAAATATATCAAGGTCAACTAGGTCCTGTAGTCATTGCGTACTTTTCTAAGAAAGGCATTGGTGAAGCCCAGTATAAATCTAGAAGTCACTAAAACCTTAACTCTGAATATGACATGTTTACCTAATTAATATTTTAATATAATATAATGTGGTGAGGCAATATTCTGAAAATATCTTTTACGTTCTAAGAGACTGAAAGTTCTGCTGACCCTTACACCCAAAGTCAATCTAATAATAAATTCCCATGGCAGATCTCAGCTGTAACTGTAACAGACCGCAACCTGTAACTCCAATTGTAGGGTATCTGACACCCTCACACGTACAGGTAGGCAAAACACCCACGCGTGTGAAATAAAGTAAATACTTTTTAAAAGTTGAAAAGAAGAAAAATGTAAATAAAAATATAGATTTTATAGTTTATTAGAAGATACTTGACATGGGCATGAAAAGAAAGATCCATGACGAAGGAGGGTCGGAGTGGGGAGGTAGAGAAGGTAAACAGAAAGGGAGGAGAATCCACCAAAGCCAAGGCTATAGGAAGATGGCAGAAGGAAACTTGCTACTTTGTATTTCCTGAAAAATAAAAATTAAAAGTGAGGCTGAAGGGATGAGTCAGCTGTTAAGAGCACTTGCTGCTCTTCCTGAAGACCTGTTTTACTGTTTTCAGTACCCAATGGCGGCTCACAACTATAAACTCCGTTCCAGAAGCTCTGTCGCCCTCTTCTGGCTGGTTCAGGTATTGCATGCATGAGATTCCCAGCCATGCATTCAAATAAAACACCCATACTTACAAAATAAAAATATCTTTTAAAAACAAAAATATTTTAAAAGCCAATAGACTAAAGAAATAGTTTGTCATTGCTACATGACATGAAGAACCTACTATATTGCCAATTATAAAAGTTTAGGTTGATAACTACTGTTTGATTCGGAATTTTTCTGATCAATTTAAATTCATGGCAGATTGATTTAATCGCTTTGTGATGTGGTTAAGAAAGAATGATGAATAAAAAAAGATCAGCATGGGAAGCTAATAATAAGCAGATTAGCACGACAGGAAAAAAATTAGGAAATTAAGTTAGTTTAGGACTCAGCTGATTAGAAATCTTGTCAATATTGAGGAATCAGAGGAATCTGGATAGATGAGAAAATCAGAAATTTCTCACTGTGCCATTCATCCTTAGCCTTTCTTAAGCTATACTGTGATAATGAATATGGGAAGGTTTCTTTTCCTGTTTCTATGGTAAAGTACCTGCCATAAACAGCTTAGGGGGAGGGGGGACTTTAGTTTAGTCCGTGGTTTCAGAGGTTGGTTTCAGTCATCAACCCTGACTCTAGTAGCCTCTGACCTGTTCCCAGGCAGAATATTGTGAAGCCTGGAGCATGTGGTAGATTCTACTTTCTCACGGTGGACATGGAGCAAAGAAAGAGGACCTGAATAGGGACCAGAAACAAGCCCAGGGCTATGAGCCAGTGACCTACTTATCTAATTAGTCCCCTACCATCTCTTAAAATAGCATGACCAGCAAAAGACCAAAGGCTGAGTATCTGAACTTGTAAAAGACGTTTCACATTCGAATCATGCAGAGTAGAGGACTGGATATCCGTTATGTCCATGAATCCCTTCTTTTATTCATTGTGATGAGATTTTTTTTTAAATTCTAAATGTATAAAATGATTGGACACATCTGCTCAATATATTTATTTTCTAATATTTCAAAACTTAAACCCATCTGAAAGTTGTTCTAGTATGAGGGGTGAGGAATGGGTGCTGTACATTTTTATACAAATGCTTAATTTCTCCTCAAGTTTCCTCTTTTCAATTCAAAGATGTCCTATATGTTATGACCCCTGCATTCATTAAGATAAGATATTAAAAGTTTTCATTCTCCAGAAATTTGTTTATTATTTTTGTATTAATGAGCAGTTTGCAATATGTTTATTTAGAAAGAACTGACACATTTATAATTTAGAGATTCTCTTTGTAAAAAGTTGCCATTTCCCTGTCTTGTAATCACATTTATTTTAATTTCTGGTTCATAGTTGTATTCACTAGTACTTAGGAATAGTATTTGCGAACTGAACTGTGGGTATAAGATAGATCTCTATTCTCTTTTTCTCAGCATATAATATGTTTGGACTAGTGAGGATTCTTTAGAGGAACTGAACTAATAGACTGGATATGCATTAGAAAGCATATTTATTAGGCTGGCTTACAGAACACAGTCTGAGTAGCTCAAAAAACTCTTTTCTGCATGCTGGAGTGGCTGCAAACCCGGAAGCTCCTTAGCAAACAAAGCTGGAAGTCTCAGCAGTCCAAGGTTGATGCTCCAGGTCGGAAGATTTCCTGGAGAGCTACTTGTCCTCAGTCCATATGGAGAAGCGAAAGAGGCGAGGCTCTCAATCAGTACAGGACAGCAACTGGATAGATACCCTTCCCAGGAGGGGCCGAGGTGGGCAGGCAAGCCCCACTGCTTTTCCTTGGACTTTAATATCTAAGTTTCTATCCATAGATGCTGCCTGTTCTGGGGGAGGTCTCCCCTATCAGTTAACACTTCCTGTCATACCCGCACAAAACTTTCCAGATGGATGCCTCTAACTCGATTCCAGATCTCTTCAGGGTCAACTAACCATCAGAACGTTCTCTTATCCTCTTTACAAATTCTCTAGATCTGCCAGAGCAAAACTTTACAGCATCCTATATTCATGTCAGAACTCCATTTGTAAGTTTTGTTTCCTAATGATAAACAGCCTTCCCTCCCTCTCTTCTGTCTGGTTACTGGGAATTTTGTCCAAGGTCTCGAGCTTGTTATGAGACCTTCTGCTATGGAGGTATGTCCCCAGCCCCCACATCATTTGACTGGACTGGATGCAAGCATACATGTAGAAACCAACACAACACAGCGAAGAGCACTTGGGCTGGGAGTCTCCCAGCTTCTACAAAATCTCACATAATTTCAAGGAATGTAAGAACAATAGCCTTCTGCAGCCAGCTGTGTCCCACACATCCATAAGTTATAAGTTTAATTACAGTGAGCAGTGTATGAAGACTAGATATGTTCTGCTAAAATGTTTTCTTTTGCATATATCTGGTCTTTTGCAGTTCCTCAAAGACTCTCATTCATGTACACATGCACTTACAAGTTTATATTTTTATTTGCATATTAACCCAATGAAAATGTAAGTAAAGACCTCATTTAGAATGAAACAAAAATTCATGCTGCAGAATGTAATTTTTAAAATTATGCACCTAGTCAATATGTGGAGCATGAAAGTCTAAAAACAAAAGAAACTTTAGCTCAATAGTAGAATTCAAGTTGATAAAATTGTTCTCTATGGGGGTAAAGGTTTATACTGATTTTGCTATTTCTACACATATACACTCAATTCAACAATCAATTAAATTGAAAACCATATTTCTGAATGTTAACATAAAGATTTATACAAAAGCCTAGAAGGATTCATGTACTAATAGGTTCTAGCTATAGACATCTGTGTGAATTCATGTTTATTTTAATATTGATAGATAAACAGACATTTGTCAATAGGTGTGTGTACATTATTGTTTGCATTTATATTTTCTACCTCTATCTGTTGAGAGAGATATGGTTCAATAATAACCCATAAATGCTAAGGCTGAAGATCTTAAATTTTAAGACCACTGTCCATTAGACAGAGCCAGAGTTCTTGGGATAAACAAAAATTCTAGGACTGAACAGGAAGCATAAAGCCCTGAACATCTTATAGTGCCAAGTAAAACACTATCAAATACATACACACACATACACAGAGAGAGAAAGGGAGAGAGAGAGAGAGAGAGAGACAGAGAGAGACAGACAGACACAGACAGAGAGAGAGAGAGAGAGACAGACAGACAGACAGACACAGAGAGAGACAGAGACAGAGGGGGCACACACGCAGCCTGACAATTTGCAAAAGGGAAGATAAGTGTCCAATTGAAAATGCTCCTAGTGACTGGGCATAGTGACACACAACTTTAATATTAGTACTCAGGAGGCAAAGACAGACAGATCTCTGTGGGTTTGAAGCCAGCCTGACTTACATAGCAAATTTCAGGCCAGTTTCAGGACTACACAGTGAGACTCATCTAAAAATTATATGTAAATAATGTCCCTAGTAGCCAAAACTGAAATAGTCTGAGCAAAAATAAGCCATGTGGTAGTGAGGTAGTTCACCGGGTAAGGACACTTGCTGCCAGGCTTGAGGAAGCTAGCTAGCTAGATCTGAACCCATGTCATAGAAGGAGAAAACTAACTCCTACAAGTTGTTCTTTGACCTACAAAGTCTCTCTCTCTCT
Organism: Uromys caudimaculatus; assembly: GCA_028551405.1. Taxonomy (NCBI): domain Eukaryota; kingdom Metazoa; phylum Chordata; class Mammalia; order Rodentia; family Muridae; genus Uromys; species Uromys caudimaculatus. The sequence continues at coordinate 40,331,083 of CM052719.1, forward strand.
CTCTCTCTCTCTCTCTCTCTCTCTCTCTCTCTCTCTCACACACACACACACACACACACACACTTTCTCCCCTCTCTCTCAAGCAATAAATAAATGTGTTTTTTAAAAAGATTTATTCTTCATTTTCAGTGTATGAGAATTTTGCCTTCATGCAAGTCTTTGTAGCACATGGGTGCCCTGTTGCCATGGAGATCAGAAGAGGAGGGTCAGATCCTCTACAACTGGAGTTACAAACGATTTTCAGCTATCATGTGGGTGCTGGGAGTCAAACCCAGGTCCTCTGGAAGAATAGCAGGTACTCTTAACTACTGAGCCATCTTTGCAACCACAACAAATAATTGAATTTTAGAAACAGAAAATACATAACAATAAACAACATTTGGGGACAAATGGTTTAAAAAGTTGTCATATGTCCGGTTCCCAATCTTACCTACTAATAATATCTTCCACACTCGTATGGCGTATTATCATTCATGAACCAATACCCACACACTGCTATTAAATGCGGATTTTATCAGTTTCTCAGGTTTTTTTTTTTCCTCAGATGTCGTAAGTGTTCCAGCATGCCTTCAACTCACCAACACATTCCTAGTTGCCACACCTCCTGAGGTGCCTCTGGTGATAACAGAGTCTCTCATTTCTTAAGAATTGCTATAACCATCACATTTCTAAGATTCATTGGTCAGTACTTTTGATGAATATCCCTCAGCTGAGATCTCTGTAATGTTTTTCTTATGAGTAGAAAGGAATTCTGTGCGTTTGGGAAAGAGGGTCACAACAGTTACCTACCTGAAGCCATATAATCCACTGCCTGTGTGGACCATGACTGCCTGGCAGAAGGTATGTGGTGGATATTTTCAATGTAAAGTCAATCCCACCCCCCTGGAATCCATAAACAAGTTGTTATCGGCAGCCTAAACCTGACTCACTGTTTACAGGGAGGGATATTTACATGAGAAGAATTTGCCTTTTTCAATTTCAAGTACTCTGGTTTTATTTAATCTACAGATACCCGTTTTTTCTTAACTATTTCCAGTTTTCAGCAATATCTCCAACATTTTGCTGTTCTAACAAATAAGAAGATACTTAATTTCCATCAAGTTCCAACTGCTTCAATATTTATCATAAGACAGCAAGTACAATAATTTCAAGTTTTATAATTAATGAGAAGATCTGGAAAAGTAACCCTAGCTGGTAGAGCAAGAGTGGGCAATGCATTCTTAAATTTGTATCTCAGTCCTTAAATATAATTCCTGTTCTTATGAACATACTTTAATTAGAAGAGTCAGACATGATATACTGATTAAAGCCTGAGTCATAGACGTTGACATAGTTAGGCGAGCCACCAGTAATTGACTCTAGAGCCACTACTGTATATGCACTTTCCCAAGCACAAGGTTATTTCTGTAAGCATTTAAAAAACGACTTATTTATTTATTTTATGTATATGAGTACTCTGTCGCTGTCTTCAGACACACCAGAAGAGGGCATCGGATCCTCTTACAGATGGTTGTGAGCCACCATGCAGTTGCTAGGAATTGAGCTCAGGACCTCTGGGAAGCAGTCAGTGCTCTAACCGCTGAGCCATCTCTCCAGCCCCTCTGCGTGCATTTTTGTTGTATAATTTCTTAAATATTTTCTAGATTCAACGCTTTGGTTCATTCAAGGGTGAAGCCTAGCCTGATTTTGAATATCTAAATGTGATCGTGATTATCATCATTTAAAAATTACAGTGATATCCAACCTCTTCTAAGTAGCTCCTTCCATTCTTTTATTTAATTTCCCTCATTCCTTTAGCTTTATATCAGTTTCTTGTGCATCCTCTGTAGGCAGTTGTCTACTTTCCAGTCATACTAGATAATAATGTGGTTTGCTTATTTTTCCCTTCATGTTTGTTTGTTTGTTTGTTTGTTGTTATTCCCAAGGCCCCAAACAATTGTCCTTGACTTGAGTTTGGCATTTCCTCCGTGTCCTTTTTATCCGCATGCAACCTGCTCTCAACCCTTTCTATGCTTCTACCTGAGTCTTACTGCACTGAGATTCTTATTAATACTTATTTTTACTTATACTCAATATCCATTCCTATCTTCCTCTCATTTATAGCCTTCTTAAATCTTTAATTTTAGAGTTTCAGAAAATCATGAATTCTGATGCCTTGATGTTATCTTTCCAGTTTTCAACGCTTTATTATATTCTGCTCTTTTCTGTGGTGATTGATGGCTCCACCACTACCACCACCCCACACTACCTTTTAACCCTTTGTTCACAACTCTCTTAGTGTACGCTTTATACTTTTTAAGCCTCCTCATTCCCTGTCTTAGTTAAGATTTCTATTCCTGCACAAACATCATGATCAAGAAACAAGTTGGGGAGGAAAGGGTTTATTGGGCTTACACTTCCATGCTGCTGTTCATCACCAAAGGAAGTCAGGACTGGAACTCAGGCAGGTCAGGAAGCAGGAGCTGATGCTGAGGCCATGGAGGGATGTTACTTACTGGCTTGCTTCCCCTGGCTTGCTCAGCTCGCTCTCTTATAGACCCCAAGACTACCAGCCCAGAGATGGTACCACCCACAAGGGGCCCTCCCCCCTTGATCACTAATTGAGAAAATGCCTTACACCTGGATCTCATGGAGGAATTTCTTCAACTGAGACTCCTTCCTCATTGATGAGTCTAGCCTGTGTCAAGTTGACACACAGCCAGTACACTCCCTTACCTTGAATTCATTTCATCTTAAAAATCATGATAAAGTACTTGATGTCTAATGTGTTTTTGTGAAATATATCATCACAAATATCACCCAACAGATACTAATTGAATTGTAGGTCACATATAACGTGTAGAGAAATGTGTTTGAGGTTAAATGGAAAAAGTTGGCTGCACCAAGGTCCCTACCCTTAGGTTTTACTGGCTTAGTAATGTTTCTAACTACGCCCTGCTATAACGAAGGAATGAATTTTTAACTGTGAGAGATTAAAAAAAATACAAATACTTTGATTCTTGATCTCACTGTTTTTTATTTACTGCATGTCTGTTTTGTTTTGTTTTTTTCTATCACTATGGTAGCAGTGAGCAAATTATCTGCTTCTTTGTTTATCCTTTCTTTGTGTGCAAGGGCATGCAGTGAGTATGTAAGTATATGTCTGCATGTGTGTACTAACCAGAGATTGAGTCTCAGCATCTTCCTCTATCACTGTTCTTCTTAATTTTAAGACATGTTATTCATCTAGGCTTTCTGGCTAGCAAGCTCAAAGATACTCCACCCCTAGCCCTAGGATTACAGGTGCGTGCCCCACACTTAGAAACTTTTGCTTGGGTTCTGTGGGTACAAACTCAAATCTTCATCCTTACAAAACAAACACTTCACCAGCTGGGCCATCTCCCTAGCCTCCCACTCTGCTTTTTATCTTCTGAAGTCTGGTACATTCGAGAATACCCGTGCCTTCAAAACAGACTACAAAAACTAAGCTTTGAATCAGATGGTAATATTTAGGGTCATAGGAACTCTTTGCAAAATAAGTCATAGAAGTGCAAAAGACCTGTATGTGATCTCATCAAGTGCACATTATGTTTGTGTTACATCTTCTGTTTATATCACACTGGTGGATCCACGATGTCAAAGCACAGGTGTTATTGAATCTATTACTGATGTATCTTAAGGTATAAGAAAATTTCATTCAGCCTCTGAGGCACAAGCACCATGGCCATTCACTTAGGTGAATAAGACTCGAAGCCTTTTAAGAATGATTAAACTATACATCAGAAAAGCTATTTTTGAAATAAATAAATAAATAAAACAGTACCATATACTATTCCTTGTAGAAAAGTTTACTTTGTATACCAAGAGGTTACATTTCCTATAGGTGAATAATTAAGATGGAGATGTGTTTAGTATATATTTATCTTTGTAAAATGGCACATATCTTGTTTTTTCATCTTGAAAGCAATTAAATATAGTTCTAAAAACAGAGCAAGGGATGAACCTGCCTTTGGAAATGGAAGAGATAGAAATCCTGGGCAATGAAGATTCTCCTGCTTTTGCATAATTTCAGAGTGTATGGGGGTGTGAGACTGGTGTGCTGATTATTTCCAGAGTATTTCAATTAGGTGGAGTCTTCTGTACACACTTGAATCTCTGGGGAAAACAAAACCAAATAAGTATTTTAGATGATGCTAGCTGTAGTACGCTGGAGCAGACAGACAAAAGTCTGATAGTTAGTTGCAGTAAATATCAAGAAGAAACCTTTCACTGTTTATCCAGAGTCTCTGTAAATTGACACAAACGCATGCCCTTAATCTTTCTCACTTTTCTGCTGACCGGAAACAGTAAATGTAATGAGTCCAAATGATCCCAGTCCTTAGTGTTTCTCAGCATCTGTCTCTACATCTTTGGAGCTGGGTTCAGGAAGGGTAGAGGGAGTGGGATGTAGAGCTACCAACTGACGCCGATTCACTTGGGAACAAACTGCTCAGAAACTAAGTTGTGTTTGCTTTTAACGTGTGATATTGAGCAGCCATTTTTTCCCATTATTTTTGACTCTGCTTCTGCCTACTCTGCTTTTCTGATACATTGCAGACATTGACATAAGCTTACATTCCAGGCCTCTGATGAAAAATTTATGAAAAGCTTCCTAGTCTTTGTTAGGAGTTCCACATGAATCACTTTCTACAACCAATCTTGAGATGAGGAACAGACAGTAGGAACGGAAAAGAGCGGATATAATTTGCTCTTCCTATAAGACTCACTAGTTACTTGCCAGCCTCATTAGTATAGGGGAGGGAAGAAATGTCACCCCAGAAGGTTGAGATAAAGTCACCCTCCCAAAATAAAGTCAGAAAATTTCAAATATAATGGATGAGATTAGCTATCTGTAGAAACGTCTTTCCCTAAGGAATAGCCAAAAGGATAATGTTGAGAAATTTAGGAAGACCCTGAGGAATCTGACAATAGCAGAAGCTTGATTGTATCCATATATTTCCAGCAACAATCTAATCACAGTAAATGGATGAAGCTGTAACACAATCAAGCAGTAACTTAATCAGTTATAGTGAATAGATTAAGTGCTCTAATCGCAATCAATTGCAGTGTAACCTAACAGAGGAAAGAATGTTCCATCAGAAGAGGGTGACTACAAGGGAATGGGGACACCAAGAAGCCAGACTTTGTCTGTGACTCCAGCTCCCTCCAGTGTAAGGTGTATGGCCACCACACTGTTTAAACAGGCAAGTGGACCCAAAGACTGTTTGCATAGTAATTTGGATTTCAAAGGCTTATCAGCAAAGCAGCAGGTCCTTAGCAACACCAAGCCCAAAGGAATGCAGTTGCAGAATTACCAAAACAGCCAAAGTGTAGTTAGTAAAATAATGAGTGAATGGGAGGCATAGTTATTCAACAAGCATTCATGCAATGGCTTCAGTAGTACTTTAGCCACTGGCCTAGCAGCTGGAGATTCAGTAGTGAATAAGAAATCTATATAAGTTCTCGCAGAATGTTCTTTCTGAAAAGGAACATAGATGCTGAGCCTTATCTGTTATGTTACTTTATTACCATGGTGATTATTTCTAGAAAAAAATATATGGGAACTGAAAAAATTACAGAGATCCTAAACTGATCTGAGATTCAGAGAAAGAGCCTTTTAGTTGACCTACTTACACCGTATTAAAACAAAGAGACTGAGAACAGGAATAAATGTAAGTTGAACTAAAATTAGGATAATACTGTGAATAAAGTAAGTGACAATAAGTTCCTCAAAATGATCTGTGACAAACACAATAATTTGCATAGAGACTATTTAGAAACACAGTTGTTAATTTCCCTTAAGAATAGCACAGAGAGGGTCTTATGTGTTAGTCCACATTGCATACACGTACTATTTAGAGAAGAACTGCTTCTGATACTTTTAGGATAACAGTTTTGAAGATTTGACATCTTTGGAGTTGACCATCGACCAAAATTATCTATGGGCGCTTCTCAAACAAAAATGAGGATGCTAGAAATATGTTGCACTTCCAACCCCATTGTAATGCACTAGCCAATCAGCTACAGCAGATAACACCAATTGGAGCATGCTAGACAGTAAGGCATAAAGATACAAAGATTACAAAGTGATGCTGAAATAGAGCATTCTCCTATAATTTCCTATCCAAGGCAGAGAGGTGTTATTGAAAAGTTTTAGAGCAACCAAGCACATGCTCTAAGTGAGTCTCAAGGGCACTCAGGCAGAAACTGCATTGCCCAAGAATGTTAGAAGTTGGCGTGCCAGGACATAAAATATGGAGTGCTAAAACACCAAGCAGTGTAACATACAAGGATAGTACAGGCATATGTTAGCTCCCTAGTCACAGATCATAACGGCAAAGAGCAGGATCCAATGAAAGCCAAGAGGTCCATTGCAAAAGCATACCTCCTGGCAAAAATACAAAAAACAGCTCCAGTGTTTACAATGAGCTTCCACCAACTGACAACATGCAAGATTATACACTATGATGTTTATATTTTCTACATATATTTCTTAGGCTTTTATTAAGAAATTCTTTGGAGTATAACGGTAAATGTAATGAGGTGAATAATTCGTGTCTTGTGTATAGTTTACACATGCAAGATCCGGTGAGATATCAATTCAACAGAAACTGTGCAAAATCAAATGGTAAAAAGGACAGAGATGAGAAGAGAGGAGGAGAAAAGAAAAGTCTAATGCCCTATGTACAAATAGAAATATTTTTTTCTCAAACCCGTAGTTCCTCTCATCTTCCCTCCCCAGTTTCACTTCAGTAAAATGTTCCCCTTTTTATTACTTCTCAGGCTCTGTGAATTGTTCAATCAGCATTCAAGACAGGGTGCTTCATATGCTGAGACGGGTGCTATTCCATTCTGTTTTCTTCGAAAAGTCTCTGGGAAGGATTTAATCATGAGGTCTTCGTGGGAGTTACTGTTCATAGAGAAAGAATATCTCATTCTAAACGACTGTGCTTATGAACATTTGACCCCAGAGTGGGAAGGAAGAAAGAAAATTTGTTTTAACGTCAATGGATAAAAAGCACAACATATAGAACAAACCAGTTCTGAAGAGTTAGATACAAAAGGCGGACAGCCAAAAGTAATCCAAACTGAGACTGAGAACCACACATTGCTTAATTCTGCAAATAATTATTTTACAAAATCTACTGAGAATACAATATACCAAACTGGGGAGAGGTATTAGAGGTATTCTAATCCAATTTCTGGTTTAGAGCTAAGGACTCTGAAGTTGGAGAAGTTCAGTGTCTTGACAGAGTTAATTATAACAGCTATTACTAGTCTTACTAGTACACGGGATGACAGAGCTGGAGTCAGACATTGGATCACCTGACTGGAATCACTCACTGTGGCTACTCAATTTCACATTCCTATGCCAGCCTAAGTATTAGAGCAATAATTCATCTAGTTATTTCACTATTCCCTAAAGTATTACATAGGTACTCTACTATGATGTATTAAAATGTGTCCAAAGTACTCACAAGTATTTTGCTGTGGAACAATGGGGCTCAGCTTGCACAGAGTCCCAAGCTTCTGCAGGATTAGCTGTGAGCTCATTGAAGTAAATATTCCTCGTCTTTAATGATAGAAAGTCTAGCATGTTCTAAATGCTGATTTTGTTGGTCCATGCTGTTATATTAATACTCTTATGAGCACGACCCTAGAAAACAAATAAGTTATTGTAAGCCCAAACAATTCTACTGGCATCTTGGGAGAGATCAATTGTTTTGCAAAGAGTGCAGCATTTACAAATTACGACCATCAGGGCTGCTTGGTTTATGCTTAAGTTATCTTTTAGAAATTCTTTCCCCTGCCTATAGTCTCCTTCTAAATTCTGCTTGCAGCTGGTAACCTACCCATCTGCCCGGTATTATCACTTTGCCAAGGGTGCCCGGCATCCTCCAGGTTGCAATGAGCTTCTTTTGGCATTTGATCTTCTTCTCCTGTGTTTCACCACTGTAGCTCTTGCCATTCGGACCTAGAATCGCTGCTTCACAAGCTCATTTACTTAAAAAAACCTTAGAATTCTTATGGCACTATACTTAAGCTGCTATAGTACCTAGCATAGACCCAGTTACATTAAAATGTGTTCTTTGGATTTCATAAAGACTAAGATAACTGGCCTAGGCCATGGTGACACACACCTTTGATCACAGCATTTGATTGGCAGAAGTAGACAGATCTCTAAGTTCGAGGCCAACCTGGTCTGCAGAATGAGTTCCGGGACAGCTAGGGCTACACAGAGAAACCTGTCTCAAAAAATTAAAATAGATATGTAGGTAGATAGATAGATGATAGATGATAGATAAATAGATAGATGATAGATAAGATGAAGATAACTGAAGAGAAAACTAATATAAAGTACTTTTAATAGATCTATTAGTAAAATTTAAGACTCTTTTTCTACATGATCTATATAATATGATATAGATTTATTATCCTATCATAATTATCATTTGTCTAATATGTATATATATTAGACAAATTATATATATATCCATGTATAAAATAATCATCTATCCCCATCTTATTTTTAATAAAACTATATAAAAATGAAAACTAATTTCCTATGAGAAAAATGTAAACACAAATTAAAGTTCTTTATTGAAAAATTTTCATGCAAGCTTTGTTAACTTAACTTCCAAAAGTTCAACACCATTAAAAGTAATTACATTCCTTTATGAGGGTTTTATTTCATATAATCATAAAATGGGAAGAAACTTGGATAGAAATCAAGGTCCCATCTAACCATAGCCACCTATGCATCAATATGGACTCTTGGATGACACCAAAGCGTCCCCATTTCAGTTTTAAGAGTGGAAACTTAGTTGGGCCTGGAGGCACCATCCCAGCTACCCACACTGTTAAGACAGAGCAATGGGACCACAAGTTGAAGGTCAATATGGACAATTTGCCTCACAGTAAGACATCCAGGGAGGGCAGCTAAGTGGTAGGGTACTTGCCAAGCATGCACGAAGTCTTATCTAAGTTCAATCTTAAATAACAGAAAAAAACACATTTGTGTCTTTCGGTTCTGTTTTTCTGAATAACTTCAATACTTTCTTTTTGTATATATGTATTTCAACTGTTTCAATACAGTTGTAATACTTTTCTTAGACTATATTCATGAGTGAAAATAAGGTAGAAAAAGAGAAAACCACATTTTGAGTAAAAAATATTGTTTTACACACACACACACACACACACACACACACACACACACACACACACACACCCTTGGTGCATTAATAAGATCACTAAGGGAGAGTGCCAGATAATGTGCAAGCCAGTGTGAATTTAAAATAAAAAGTATGACTGAAACACACACACCATAGGGAAGAAACATTACTTCTTCATCCTCGCTCATTGTTCTGGTTTTAATTTTCAATTTTGTGATGTTTTTTAGTTGTGCATAATATGTTTATTTCAATAATTTCAGTCGTAAATCTTTACATATCTTCTCAAGGAAGTCTTAAATGGCAATGTGAAATCAAATATTAGACTATGTCCATAATATTGTTTTGTAGTGACACTCCCGCCAAGTTCAAGACACAGTTAATAACTTTCCTTCCCACTTGAAGTCTCCAAGTCTGATAAAAAATGGAATAGTTGAGTTCATGCAGCTGTTCACAAGCTAATTATCTGCAATCATTTCTGATTACTTAATAGGCCATGGTAGGATGTGTGTTTGCTGCTATGTTGAGTTTACACATTAGGCTTTAATGTGCTGATATGGTTAATTGTTGTGCTCACTGCTGCCTGCTAATAGACCATTCCTGAAAATGAGACCATATCTCAATGGAATTTGCTTGTTTATTTTAAATAAGTAATAACTACAAACTTTGGTCCTAGATCCAGTATTTACCATTTTAAGAATGCACTTTCTAATGCTATAAGCATTTGAATTATTCAAGTTTGCAAAACCAAGTTATTATACTAACCTTGAGTCAATAACCTACTCAAATACATAGATTTAAACAGTTTTCCTACTCTGATCAGCTTTCTAAACTGTTTTCTGCCATTGATAGCAAAATACATTATTTTAAATGGCACCAAACAAGCTAACTGGGGTAACGGAATGGTGAGAAAATTAGAGGGACATTAAAAGCTGACAAGCATTTATTAATATGCAGTCAACATGCCCATGTTACCATTTGGGAGCAATACAGACCTGTTAATATGGAAAATAGACATGGAGTTGTTGTCGTGAGACTATTGATTTGTTTTGCAGTGTTGCCTTTTGTAATAGCATTTCGTCTGAAAGGCTTGAGCGTGGTGGAAACATTTAGAAGGCAGGTTTTGTGGTTGTTGATTTTTACATATCTGATCTCTGCTGCTGACATGGACATAAGGCAGACGTGTAGATGTTTTGGGGGGGTCCCTTCATCCTTCTTCACTCTAAGCTCTATTGTGTGTCCTGTTATCAGGTTTTCATAGCTTTATCTATTTTAAGGATTGTGTATTTCCTTCTCCAGTGTCCTTTCATTAGCTAAGGTAGTGGTGTCAAAGAATAAATAGATATTTCAATCCAAATACCCGTACTTTGGTTTCTGCAACTTCTAAGAAAAACCAAGCGCTTCCATTCTCTGCCATTCCTAGGACAGGGCCTGCACTGTCTCCTATAGCGTTGGACTCACACCATTTTAACAGATGTCAGTGAACAGGCTTCTGTCACTTAAGTTATGCCATCACCCTGACGCTGAGAGACGTTGTCTTCTAATCCTACTAACCTACTCTTCCAGAAACTTCATTCCCTGAATTTTAAGGCCGCAGTAGGAAAGAAATGGAAAACAATGGGGTTAGAATAATTTTGATGAGTCAGGCTCATTTTTATGATACAGTTTCTCTTAAATACTCTGGGTGCGTGTGGACATGGTGAGAGTACATGATGTGTTTCTGAGTGCTGGTACTTGCACACCGGAATGTTCACGTGGAGGTCAGACTGGGGCATTGATTCCTGCCATCAAATTACTGAGGTTGGATCTCTCTTGTTTCAATTGGTTACTGTGTACTCCAGAGTAGGTTGGATGTGATTTTTCTGTCTTTGCTTCACATCTTGCTCTGGGCTTTTTACAGGGTTTCTAGTGCTCTGACCTAAGTTGGTAAGGTTGTGTGGCTGGCACTTTTAGTAGTTGACTCTTCTGCCTGAATGTTATTTCTATTAAGGATACTAAATATGCTGAAGATCAGAGACAGATTTTCATGATTTGGCAATGTTATTTATTTTCATTTTTAAATTTTGATGTCTCCTTGATGTCATGAAGCTCACCTCAGCACCTCAGCTTTTTCTTTTTCTAGTATCCTGTTTGTTTGTTTTTTTAATATATTTATTTACATTTCAGACATTTTCCCCTTTGGAAACCCTCTATCTCATCCCACCTCCCCCTGCCTCAAGAGGGTGCTCTCCCACCCACCCACCAACTCCTTTCTTCCTTCCCTAGCATTCCCCTACACTGGGGCATCTAACACCCTCAGGCCCAAGGGCCTCTCCTCCCACTGATGGCCAGCACGGCCCTCCTCTGCCACATATGTGGCCAGCACCATGGGTCCCTCCATGTGTATTCTTTGGTTGGTGGTCCAGTCTTCTAGAGCTCCAGGGGGTCTGGCCAGTTGACACTGTTGCTCTCTCCATGGGGCTGCAAATCCACTCAGCTCCTTTAGTCCCTTCTCCAACTCTTCCATCTAAGACCCCACAGTCCAACAGTTAGCTGCAAGCATCCACCTCTGTATTTGTCAGGCTCTGTCTGAGCCTCTCTGGAGACAGCTTATCATGCTTCCATCAGCAAGCACTTCCCAGCATCCACAAGAATGTACGGGTTTGGTGGCTATATATGGGGTGTATCCCAGGTGGGGCAGTCTCTGGATGGCCTTTCCTTGAGTCTCTGCTCCATACTTTGTCTCAATATTTCCTCCTGTGAGTATTTTGCTCACCCTTCTAGAAACACTGAAGCACCTACATTTTAGTCTTCCTTCTTAGGCTTCATATGGTCTGTGAGTTGAATCTTGGGTATTCTGAACTTTTGGGCTAATATCCACTTATCAGTGAGGACATACAGTGTTTGTTCTTCTGTGACTGAGTTACCTCACTCAGGATTATATTTTCAAGTTTCATCCATTTGCCTGTGAATTTCCTGAAGTCATTGTTTTTAATAGCTGAGTAGTATTCCATTGTGTAAATGTACCACATTTTCTGTATCCATTCCTCTGTTGAGGGACAACTGGGTTGTTTCCAGCTTCTGGCTATTATAAATATGGCTGCTATGAACATAGTGGAGCATGTGTTCTTATTACATGTTCTAGTATCCTTTTTAATAAAAAGCTCTTACAATAAATGTTCTGTTTCTCAAAGATATCAATGTATTTTCTTTCTGTTCTCCATCATTCACTTCTTCTCTGGTTATATTCAAGTTCTTTAACATTTTTACTATTGCTACTTCTTCTCTGAAACCTTAGTTGAGAATAGTTTGGACTGATGGTAGCAGTGGTACTATTAATAAAGAAGATGATAAAATTTAATCAGGACACTCAACTGTTGGAGTCTATGTGAAACACCTTCCATTGATATTAGCACTGTATTCTCACAACAGTCCTATAAAAATCCTACAATTATGGCCATATAGTTGATGAGGCAACTAAGACTCAGCACAGAGAGCCCAAGCTTTGAAAAATATTGAGTTCAAGGTCCTGTGGCCAGGGTCAAAAATAAGGTATAAGCTGCATATAACATACATAATTCCGCTCTGTCAAGTCTGTTCCCATAGAACGTCGTTTAGTCCCCTGGAAAGAATGCCTTGGACTGTGGTCAGGACAAGCTGATTTCCTGCCTCAGCAATACAGCTTAGCCAGCTCCCAGACATGGTGGAACTAGATCCCATTTGGCCATGAGACCTTCTGTATCTTAAGTCTGACATCTGATAGTGAGGAGAAATCCTCTGTATGCTTTTGTTGTTTTGGTGTCCTGACTTATCTCCCTGTGCTTTCCTTCAGGTATGCTGTGATGACCCAGCTAAGCAGAATGACTTATTGACAGGCTTGCTTTTCCATGTGGTTCTTTTAAAAGTGCTTGAACCACAGATCCTTGTGCCACCTGCCTGAGGTGACCTTCCATAGAGACTAAGCTTTACCATGCTGAAATTCAACTACTCTCTTTCCTGAAGCTCTTTTGATGGACAAATGAGATGTGACCTTTCCCTCCTATAGCCCTTAACTCTGTTTATTGAGCTATATTATCCCTTATAATATCAACTTTAGTTATTTACAGGGCCTTTATCTACAAGTTTCTTATTGCTGAATTTTTCACACACACAAAAATGTTCAACAGCAATTACACAAATTTGAAATGAAGGTATTTAAAATACTTGGCTTGTTTTTAGACAAAATGAAGAAGGTTAACCTCGTGGTACTGTAAGAAGCTATAGTGTTTGTTCAGCTCTATGTGTCATTAAAATGGCATAGATGTAAGCTAACATTGTTTCATCTCTTGTTTCCTTTACACCAAATGCAGAGCTTTTAATCCAATTAATTCTGATTAACTCGTAAGTACATTTCCAAAATAAAAATGTCAAAAAGAGTTTCTTTCATTTATTTTATTACAAAAGCTTAATAGTTTTTAGATACTGAGAAATTTCTTTATTTTATAGTAAATCAGCAAATCTCCTTTTCAATGACATTTAAGTATATTCATGTTTGAAGAATGGCAACAAGGTCTAAAACGTTTACTAGCTGGAAAGCATATTAAAGCTAATCTACTTCTAAATTCAACAGATGTCTATTATTTTTTTACTGTAAGGAAAAATATTTAGTTCAATTCTATAAAGAGTAAGTAAGAATTTTATGTCTGACCTGAAATCTCCTGAAAAAAATGCACCAGCTACCTAGAAGGTTCCACAAACTGATTAGAAGTTCCTGACCGTGGAAAGCGGGAATGTTTTAACTTGTGTTTGCTTTAGCACCCTTCATAGTCATTTATCACCAAACTCTGCTTCTAACCTAGCATCCCTTTTATTTGCCTGCCTTTTGGCTGCAACAATGTGCTATCTGACCACTAGCTTCCAGAATTCTGAAAGCTAAAAGTTATCGGAAGGGATTTGAGAACGACAGTAGAGATTTTCCCACATTGTTCTAACCACCTATGTATGGGTAGCCTTCACCACAGTGTCTGGTAGATACATTATTTATGACTGTTGTTTGTCATGTAATTATAAGTTTATAATCATACCTATAGAAGAATATATAATTTGAAATAACCCAAATTGTTCTGGGGCCATAGTCACTTGTATGTAGCTTGGAATAAACTATCTTTATCCTTTTTGAAGCAGGGCCTGTGTTTTATATCAATGTGTACAATTTCTAAAGGAATTTAATGTCAAGAAATAGGAAGGGTTAAAGGACATTCCACCATACCATAAGGACACCTGCTCAACTATGTTCAGAGCAGTTTTATTAGTAATAGGCAGAAACTAAAAACAACTTAGATATTCTTTAACTGAAGAATGGACAAAGAAAAAGTGGTACATCTACGCAATGGAGTATTACTCGGCTGTTAAAAACAAAGACTTCATGAAATGTGCTAGCCAAGGGATGGAACTAGAAAAGATCATCCTGGGAAATCCAGAACCAGAAAGACAAGGATGGTCTGTGCTCACTACAAGTGGACATTAGCCATAAAGTACAGATAATCATGCTACAATCCACAGACACACAGAAGCTAAGTAACAAGGAAGGCTCAAGGAGGGACACTTGAATCTCACTGTGAAAGAGAGATAGAACAGACACAGCCAGTGAATGGAGGGCAGGGTCTGGATGGGAACATAAGGGATCTGGATGAAGGGTATGGGAATAGGAGGGACTGGGTGCAGGGGGGATGAAAAGGGAGAGCACTAGGAGAGACAGCTGGAATCTTGGAATCATGGGGCATCTCTGGGAGGAGCTAGAAACCTAGTGCAATGGAAAATCCCAGGAATCACTACTGCTCTGTAGTACAGCTTGAACTGCATGGTATTGGTACAGTGACAGGCAGGTAGATCAATGGAATAGAATTGAGGACCCAGAAATGAACCCACACACCTACGGTCACTTGATCTTCGACAAAGGAGCTAAAACCACTCAGTGGAAAAAAGACAGCATCTTCAACAA
>CM052719.1:40346732-40363291 GCA_028551405.1 Uromys caudimaculatus
AAAAAAAAAAAAAAAAAAAAAAACCGAAAATCCCAGGAATCTATGAGCGTGACTCAAGCTAAGACTCCTAGCAATGAGGGATATGGAGCCTGAACCAGCCATCACCTGTAACCAGGCAAGACTTCCAGTGGAGGGACAGGGACAGCAACAATGCAGCCACAAAACCTTTGACTTACAATTTTTCCTGACTACAAGATTATGTTGGGGTAAAGATGTTGCAGAAATTGTGGGACTGGCCAACCAGTGACTTGTCCAGCTTGAGACACATGCCATGATAGAGATCCCATTCTTGACACTGCTTGGAAGGTCAGGAACCAGAAGCTTTATAGCTCAGAGACTTAGAATAGAACCAAATACTAACAGTAAAAGAAAAAAGTCAATGAAATGGTTCTTAATGATATTCTGCTATATTCATGTGTGTGTGTGTGTGTGTGTGTGTGTGTGTGTGTGTGTGTGTGTGTGTGTGTGTTACAGTTGTGTAGCTTGGTCTTATTATGGGACTCCTAAAGGTGGGTACAGGGGCTGTCTATGTGTGGCCTGCATTTGGGATGCTTTCTTCCTATTGGATTGCTTCATCTAGTATTAATAGGAGAGGTGGTACCTAGTTTGATATTCCATTGCTGGTTGATACCCATAGGAGGCCTGACATTCTCTTAAGAGAAATGGAGAAGGGGGTGGGATTAAGAGGAGGCACTGGGAGGAGAGAGGGAAGGGAAAATCATGGTCAGAATGTAAAATTAATTAATTAATTAATTACTTAGTTAACAAAAAGAAATGGGAAGGCTTTAACCCTCACTATAGTTGAACAGCATTATAGATACAAAAAGAATAAGAAGTCAGCTATATTACTAACCCCCAAAAGATAATCAGGTTCTCCATCATCTACCAAGTCCCAGGTGTTGTTTGATCATCCTGGCTTGTCTTCAATAAGAATCCTGTGAGATGTACGTGAGCTGGCTCCGCCCATGTTAAGCCTTAACAGGAGTAGGATTGGGAGGGGGGTGTTCTTCTCAGTTGATGGCCTCTGTTCAGCTTCAGGCAGAGAAAGATTCACCATCCCTTGGTGGGAGTAGCCACTAGGAATTTGACCAAGCTTTAGCGAGTATATGAACAATACAAAATGGACTCAATTTTTTATCTTTTGTGGGGGGTGGGGTGGAGATTAAAGGTCATGGAGAAGGACATGGGAAAACTTGGAGGTGGGTATGATTGAATTGCATGTGAGAGTCCCGAATAATCAATAAATAAATAATAATAATAATAATAATAATAATAATAATAATAATAATAAATAATTAATAATAATAATCCTGTTAGATTGAATCCTGGAATTATCCTTATCCCGAATGTTTCTTCTTAGTAATTCTCCATCCATTGGACTCCACGTACCTCTGAAGCTATAATTCAGTTGCCAATGAGTTCAGAGCATAATGTCTCCATTGTCTCTGTTGTTGTTGAGACAGACTCTCATCATGTAGCTTGGCTAACCTGGAACTTGTTATGTAGATCAGGCTGGCCTCAAACTAATAGGTACCCATCTGCCTCTGCTGGAGTTAAAGGCATGCACCGCATGCCCTGCTTCCATTGGTTATTTTGAAGGTCCTGAGTAAGATGATCCTCAAGTACGCCTTAGCAAGTGTTACTGAATACCTTTAATATTTATATTGTTATACTTTATTAAAGAAGTTTAGAGAAGTATATGAAAATAGCTTTTTTTCCAAAGAAAATAGAAGTTAAAGTGACAAAATTTTAAAATATTATGAAAAAGTAATGCATGTTACAATAAATTTTATAAAAGAAGCCCCACCATATCTCATCCCATTATCTGTAACTATTATCATTTGCATGTTTCTTTCCTTTTGTTTCTATGACAGCTATGATTGTTAGCTATATGAAAACATGCATTTCTGGGTTCTGACTTTTTTTGTTTAAAAGATGGCAAAAAGAATATGTTATTTAGACTATGGGCTGTACACATATAACACTTCATAAAGTTAATTTAAACCATTACTTAATGGACTATAAATACCTTTCCTACTTAATTTACACAAGGCCTGGTTTTGTAGACTAGTAAATTACTGGCAGTGTCCAATGAAACAAAAGAAAAATCTATTTCACAGGGTGGGCAAGAGGCTTAGATGAAGTAATCCGTAGAAAATGCTCAGGAAAGCAACTGTGCTCAGTAAGAATTCAACAAGAAATGGCTCTTACACCTATCTTCTTCATATTTTATGCTTTCCTTTGCATATTTCTTCATCTATCATTGAAATGCCTTATGTTTATGATGACAGGGTTTTGAAATTCCAGGAGACTAGAGTCAACCGCAAAGGGGAATGACAGCAGACTGCATAGCTTCTTTTAGAAGTGAAACTGAAAGATTAGCACATACAGCAGCCCAGCCCTGAGTCTGCTTTGTAAGAATCATATTGTCTAATTTACCTCAAGATCTGGGTTTCCATCTTGTATAGTTATTCTGTAGCGTTCACAACAGTAGTTACAATAATGGGTTTAACATCCTTGTTAGAAACATCTAATATCTGGATCATTTTGGAGTTGGTCCTGATTGGTTGTTCTCTGAAATGGATTATTACCTGATCTTGGCATTTCATTTAACATCTTACTGTGCATTATTACACTATGAATATGATGTGATGGCTACTCTAAATTATTTCTTTCTAAAAAGTGCTCATGTTTTCATCTCCAAAGGTTGTTCATTTGGGGAAAATTAACTACAAACTGTCAGGAGTTCAGCTTTTTAAAAAATAATATATGTAGTATTTTAAACATATTCCTTGAGAATTTATACATATAATTTGATCATATCTACCCCAAATTTCCATCTTCAGTTATCTGCAGACTCTGCCAATATGTCAACCTTCCAACTTCACACTTTTTCTTGCCACCCATATGGGTATTGTGTGTGTGGGGGGCATCTACTGGAGCACAGTCAGTTGTCAAACACCGAAAGAAAATTCACTGTCCCCAGCAGCCATCCATTTCCAATATTTCCTTAGCTAAGAGCAGGGCTTCATGAGAGTTTGCCCCTCCTTTATGATGGAGTTTTGACTGTTGATTTTGTGCAGGTCTTGTACAGATGATCAGTTATGATAGCGGGAGTTTCCAGAAGAGAGCTGCACTCCCAAATTCTTTCTGCCCTCTCTTCAAGTGCTCCTTGAGCACTGAGGGCACAGG
This sequence comes from Uromys caudimaculatus, assembly GCA_028551405.1. Classification (NCBI taxonomy): domain Eukaryota; kingdom Metazoa; phylum Chordata; class Mammalia; order Rodentia; family Muridae; genus Uromys; species Uromys caudimaculatus. Next base: position 40,349,925 of record CM052719.1, read on the forward strand.
GAGTTGGTATACAAATTCTACTGTTCATGAAGTCTCATTATTTTGACCTGTTATTCTGACCTCTGCAGCTATGGGCTTTTGATCGGATTTATAATACCAGATATGCATTATTTTCTGAGGAGCACACCTGAAATCATATCAGACAGTGGTTGGTCTGTCTCGTGCCAATATTGCATGTGGGCACATCTTAGAGGTCACAGAAGGAGATAAAACCATTGATGACACTTCTTTCCCACTGCCAAAGCTTGCATAGAACCTCCCACCACTGTGCAAACTAGCCAGCGGGGGGTGGGGGGAGATCCTGATCAGTTCCAGTTGATTTCTCAAAGTCCTGCAACCACTATCTAGTTACTGTGCGCAACCCAGAGCAGTGCCAATAACCTGTAATGTTTTAGGAGCTTCTGGAACCTCCTTGGGCAATACATCAAAAAGAGAGGCAACCCATGCCTTGTAGTGAAATTTACATTTAAAAGCCCATGTGTCTTGAGGGTAGCTCTGTACATAGACCATACCTACATACCTATATATATGCATGTGTGTGTGTGTGTGTGTGTTTGTGTGTGTGTGTGTGTGTAACTAGCTTGCAAAGTGTTGGGTTCCCATAGGGCCTTTTCATATAGCCTTAGTTTTGTTAATCCAACCCCTTTCTTTCCTCCATTCCCACAAACCTTTGACCCTGAACCAATCAGCTTTCGTTTCATCTCTTTCAGCAGAATGGGCCCTAAGATCAGTATGTGCCCTAAAAGGACTGGACAGTGATGACTCAGTGATTTAGGAGAATTTAAAAACAGAGCTGGGGAGGGGGTCCCTCCTCCTTAACTATGTCCTTCCTGAAAATTCTCTTACCTTCTGGTGACTGGCAGACACAACCAAATGAAATGGGAGTTCCTACAGTCATCCTATAATTCTGTTCTACCCTCAAGAAAAAGGCTGAAGGAAGTGGGCGATCACCTCCAGTGGTTTCTTCTTCCAAAGCATTCCTTAAAAATCCACCTTCTGTCTTTATTACATGTTGGAGCATCTTCTGGGTATATGCCCAGGAGAGGTATAGCTGGGTCCTCAGGTAGTATTATGTCCATTTTTCTGAGGGTCTGCCACACAGATTTCCAGAGTGGTTGTACCAGCTTGCAATCCCACCAACACTGGAGGAGTGTTCCTCTTTCTCCACATCCTCGCCAGCATCTGCTGTCACCTGAGTTTTTGATCTTAGCCATTCTGACTGGTGTGAGGTGGAATCTCAGACTTGTTTTGATTTGCATTTCCCTGATGACTAAGGATGTTGAGCATTTCTTTAGGTGCTTCTCAGCCCTGCGAATTTCCTCAGACACATGCTCCACTATGTTCATAGCAGCCATATTTATAATAGCCAGAAGCTGGAAACAACCCAGATGTCCCTCATCAGAGGAATGGATACAGAAAATGTGGTACATCTACACAATGGAGTACTACTTAGCTATTAAAAACAATGACTTAATGAAATTTGCAGGCAAATGGATGGAACTTGAAAATATCATCCTGAGTGAGGTAACTCAGTTACAAAAGAACTAACAAGGTATGTACTCACTGATAAGTGGATATTAGCCCAAAAGTTCAGAATGCCCAAGTTTTCACTTTACAGTAACCGCTGGACTGAGAGTGAGGTCCCAGATGGAGGAGTTGGAGAAAGGACTGAAGGAGCTGAGGGGGTTTGCAGCCCCATGGAGGGAGTAACAGTGCCAATGGGCCTGACCGCCACCCCCTGGTTGTCCTGGAGTTTGGATCACCAACCAAAGAATACACATCGAGGGACCCATGGTTCGGACCACATATGTGGCAGCAGATGGCCTCGTTGGCCATCAGGGAGAGGAGAGGCCCTTGGGCCTGAGGGTGTTAGAGGCCCCAGTAAAGGGAATGTCAAGGTGGGAATATGGGAATGGGTGGGCGGGTGGGTGGGAGGTGGAATTCCCTCATAAAATTGGGGAGGTGGAGGGGATGGGGGTTTGCAAAGAAGAGACCTAGAAAAGGGGAAACATTGGAAATGTAAATAAAGTATCAAAAAAAAAAAATCCACCTTCTGTATTACTGTGAATTTATCCAGGAACTGCATTATCTATGATGAGGTTAGATAGCTAGGAGTTACTGTTAAAATGGAAACTCTTTCCTCATGGGAGAATTTTGTTAACGTTCAAAATGAAGCTAGGAAGAAGGCTATATTTTAAACATTCAGCCTTGCTAAAGAGTAGGTCTCGTCTATCCGTCTGAGCCTTTGGTGGTCCTCGGTACAATCCTCTTCATACAGACCCTATACATTTCCTAGTAGGCTATGTGTGTTACACTCAGGCAATTGTGGGTATATTTCCATTGCACTCCCTCCTCTTCAGCTGCACACTGAGGAACCGGGAGGTTATGGGAGTCTTTTGGCGGTGGCCTTTTTTTATCCTCCACTGCACGTCGTTTGCTTTTCCCTCCATTACTAGCACACATTCTCTACTTAATGTCAAGTCAGCTGAGAATATCAGTTGTCCAGTTCAGTTCCTGGTTTGTCACATAGATTTGTTGCCTCATTGAGCTCTTGGGGTAATGATCATTGATCTTAGGTTGTTCCTAACTTTGCCTTTTCAGTACAGAGTTAACACATAAAGGACTATGAATGAGATGTGTTGTCGGCCATCATTTCATGTGCTATTAACTTCTGTAGTTCTGCATGGACAATTTAATGGGAGAATAGAAAAGGGTTTGCTGCCCGTTGAAAAAATACATTGACCCCTTCCTGAAAGGATTTTTCTACAAACATGCAAAAATACCTTAAGATTGATAGGTTGCCCACCCCATCTTCAGGAAACACTGTTATTTGGTCTAACTTTAGGGAAGAAAAAAAAAAAATGCTAAGACAAAACTAGAAATGAAATGATCAGCCAAGAATCAGGGTCTGTGGTTGAACACATGAGCAAGGATCTTGGTTTCATTACCAACACTACTACTACACACATACACACACACACACACACACACACACACAATTAAGGCTTTTGGAAAGCACTTCAGATTATCATTAGATATCAGTAATATATTAAGATTTGGAAAATAACTGACTTATATAAGTTATCAATGGACATTAGAATCAAGATTAGGAAAATGTCAAAACACGTGTCTCTATGTATGTGACTTCTGTCCTAGGTATTAGGTTAGTTTGGATCCCCACAATTTTCTATGGCAACACTGAAAGTCCTTGAAGGGTGCAGGGTATCTCTAGCACCTATCAGGAACTTAATATTTGTTGGACAGAAAACTGTATTATCTTTCATAAAGGAACTCTTATATCTTAAACTGAGTTTAAGAAAATGATGAATACGTTTCATGAGATGCTGTACACAGTGGTGGTACCCTGAGAAAAGTATTCCTAACAGAATGAGATCGTATAATGCGACGTGAACATAATCTCCAAAAAAAAAAAAAAAAAAAACATATTACTTACTGCTCACCAAAGAACTTACAAAAGACCAAGAACATACTAAGAGTACTTTATTGTCATCATTATTAAATATATTGAATATGCGTTTTAAAGACAAAGTACTGTGGCTCTGGTGAAAGAGTGTGCATTATTACAACGAAAAAAAGTGAAGGTCACATATTTAAACAAAGAATACACCTCAAATACTACTATCTACACCATAGTCATTCAATAAACTTTCTATTAAACAAAGGGGACTGAACCTTGTGAGTTTGATGAGTTTACATGCCAGACAGACATTCTTTAAAAGAAGAAAAATATTAGCATCCTGGAATAATTTCTATTCCTGGTCCACTTTCTGCCCACTGGAAAAAATTACACTGCTTTTCTTTCTTCAAAGGACATACAAAAAAATTCTTCCCATTATTAGGTCCAATCTTCAACACGGTTTTCATAATGGAGCGCTTGCCATGTCTGCAGAGTGGGAAGAACAGGTCTGCCCACTAAGGGAGGAAGAAGAGAGGTTAGGAAGAATAAAATGCTGAGCAGACAAGACTAGCCTCAGCTGATAGGATAGTCACTGCTGAGACTATTAATTTCACATTACATAACAGATGGAAACTATTAGTTGCTACACTCTTAAAAAGTGAACAAGCATTTAATTTACATTTATTTATTGTTTGAATCACAATAAACGGACCAAATTTCAAACCACTTTATCTAAAGACATATAAAGCCCCTTCCTTCATCCAGAGTAACTGAAAACTATCACATCTTGATATGAAGCAATCACCAGAGTCTCAGCTATATGTCTGTTTGAATTAAAATATTACCAAATATTTATTATAACTGTCATAACAAATTCATTAGTTCTCTAGGACAAGGAAGATCCCAGCAGATACTCGCACACACTAAGTTAGGAAAGAGCTACTCTACTCTTAGTATTTGCTCTCACAAGAGGAATAAAGGAGGCTGAGACAGTATTAAGACTATTTTTCTATTATATTTAAACTGGTTCTTAAGAAAACCTATGGATTTAGTCTGAAATATGCACATCAAGTGTAGGAATTCAAGTTGTCTAATTTCACCTGGGAATGCCTTTAAAAGGGTTTGTCCACTGGGCAGAGAAACATTTTCTTTCTTAGTAAGACAAACCAGCAATTTCGGGGTTCAGCACCGAAACCGATTGGTATTTTTCTTTCTCTATCAGATGCCGTAAGAAGTATAAGTGGGGGAAATGTGTGTCTTTAAACACTGGATAACACTCAGCATGGTGAGAATGTTATACTCGAGGAAAGCAGACAGGTGGACTGACTGAAGGGTCCTATGCTCCTGCCTCCTATAGCAGATATAAAGGGTCACCTGTAGCTGGATTATCACAGGCTGTCCTTCCTATATCTCTGATCCCACCAGGTTACACTCACAGTAAAGTTCAAAAAGGTTATTGTAAATCCAAGGCGGTTATCGGCCCATGTGTGATTTTTCTCATGTACTCAAAGCATAAGTCATGAAACTTAAAGAACTCTTATTTAGTATTTCTCAGTCCTTAATTCCTTTCTTTTCCCTCTTCCTTCTTTTTCCTCCTTCCCTCCTTTGCTACAGGGTCTCACCATCCAGGCTGCTCTGCAATACATGATATTAGTCTAGTCTCAACTCAAGAACCTCTTGCTTCGATGTGCCCAGTACTTGGAATGCAGACATGAATCACTACATCTGGCCTCAGTACTTCCTGTCAAGCATTATGAACCCAGAGCAACATTGTTAGCCTTGTGATTACAAGCATGAAACTCTTTACTGACCCAATAGCTATTCTATCATTAATATTGTTTGTGGCGCTTGTTCACATTGTAAGCTATTTAACACCCACACTGTACACCAACTACTAAGAAGGTCCTTTAAAATAAAAAGGTAAAGACAGGTATAGTGGTGTGTAACTGAAATCCTGTAACTTGGGAGGATCCTGCCTCAAATAAATAAATAATAAATAAACAAACAAATAAGTAAAACTGCAAACAGTGAGATCTGTCACATTACAATAAACAAAACTCACTGTAAACTACAGTAAACATGGGAAATTTTACACATACCTCAAAGAATCCACACTGTGCTCCTCTGGGCAGAGAACAGGCATAAAACTGCCTGCCCTTGTTTTCTCCGTCCTTCCGCACAACTCGGAGAACACAGTGGCGGCCGTGCGTCTTGCACCGAGGGCTGCCAGCACTTACGGAACAAGGATCACGTGTTGTATTGGTTAGAAGTTCACTGTAATGACAGGAGACACAATAATGGCTATAGAGCAGGACCAAGAAGGGTCACTAGTACCACTTCGCCCAAGCATTTAGTGTTACCCCTAACGAAAGCAGTTTTAGGTTATTATATTTTTTATTTTTTGGTTTGTTGTTTTGTATGTATGTATGTATGTATGTATGTATGTATGTATGTATGTATGTATTTATTCACTTTACAACCTGACCACAGCCCCCCTCCTCCCAACCCCCTAGAGCTCCCCCCATTTCCCCCTCCGCTTCTTCTCTGAGAAGGGGGAGGTCTCCCCTTGGGTATCACCCCACCCTGGCACATTAAATCACTGCAGAACTGGGTACATCATCTCCCACTGAGGTCTGATAAGGAGGCTCAGTTAGGGGAATGAGATCCACAGGCAGGCAACACAGTCAGGATCCACAGGCAGGCAACAGAGTCAGGGACAGCCCCCACTCCAGTTGTTGGGAGATCTGCATGAAGACCACATTGCATATTTGCTACCTCTTTGGGAGGTGGTAGTTATTATACTCTTAATTTTTTGATTCCTCGGGTAATTCTGATTCCTGAACTCACTATGTGCCAAACTATAAATGTCTAAATACAAACAGCTGGATTTGTAAGTAGTCTATCGGGTTACCTTTAGTTTTCACTTCGGTTATTCAGTTCGTCACTAACCATATATTACAGCATGTTCCCTTTTATTTCCCCTAAAATATTGTCACATCTACCTGGATCCCATCTCATAAAGCAAACAGGGTCACGATCATCTCTATTTTCTCGTCTAAAGGAACTCCCATCTGTGTGCTCAGAAGCCCATCTGGTGACTATCTACTCCCACTTTAAAACAATTTTCCATGTCTTTCTTTGATCAAAGTTACTATTTTAGTCACAATAACATTTTAGTGAGAAAAAGGCTGCTGCTCGGAAGAGAAGAAATGTGCACTTCTGTGAAGCTTAGCAGGTGAGGTTCATCTTTGTACAGTTAAAACCCAGAGAGTATGTGAAGGGCATCCCTGCACACAGTGAACCGCGCCCAGGAGGGAGTCTTGTCCTTCAGCTGGATATGCAGTTTCTTCTTTGGAAAACTATAAGGGAGTATCATTATATTTTTAAATTTTCTATACCTTGTATGTTTTAAGTAATGCATGTATACTGAGCAACTGGTTCAGAATAAGTTCACAGTCGTGGAAGAAGGCGACAGGGATTTATCTCAGTTGTAGATGTTATTCTTAGCATATGCAAAGTGGGTTTGACCCTGACACCAAAACAAAATAATTGTAACAACAAAACAAGTCCAGAACCCCTCCAGAACATCACTATTTTTAACTCTTTTAATAGTAAAATAAAGTCCGATTTTCATGTTGGGGGAAATTTCTAAAAATAACAATTGTAATAATTTTCTTAAATACCTCAAAGTTAGAAACATTTTCCTTTTCTCCTGGCTTCTGAGACTAAATTTTGCAACATTTGTTTCAATGATGCTTGAGGCAGTACATCTGGTTGAAAATTTCAGAAGATATGATCATTCACTTCTGATGAAACTGATTTATGCTTTATAAAATATATGATTAAATACATTACTTTAAAACTAACTTTGCCATAGACCTTAAGCCCAGTTTTGGAATCTGCGATTTGTAACATAAGAGAGGCTAGTACCATTGCTATGGACAGTATTTGCATTAACTATTTCACCTGTGACTGTTTTGGTTGTTTCTCTCTTCAGTGTAGCCTGTAGGTGATATTAATATCTTAGAGTGCTGGGTGACACCAAACCAGAGACAGGAAAGCTGGAAGGCAATGGCTGGCCACTTGTTTTCACACCCTCTGTTACCAAATTTTCTAGGCTCCACCCAACAGTTACCTAGCAACCAACTACTGGTTCTCTCTCCCCACTCCAGCAGTTCTAAAGCACTCTCCAGACTTTGTTTTGGACTTAGCTCGCTCTGCCTACTCTTAAACTTCTCCTTCCTGAGACATTTTTTACATCTGGTTTCTTTCCATTCCGGTCCACACCAGCTCTAAGCCAGCTGAGGTAGGAAAAGGGCTAGGAGGTTACTGGATCCCTGTCCCCACTCAGAACCTAGCAGCAGTGCCCCAGGAGCCAGTCCCAGACCTGCCAAGTGCTCAGACCTCCACTGAGGCAAAAGGCTGCTTATGGTGGCAGAGAGAGATCCCATCATATGCACATAACGCCCTGCCAGTCAGACAGAATGTGTCTATTTGTATGTCTAACTATTTGTCTCTCTGCTAACATGTAGCCACACTTCTATAAATAAATGCTGTTCTATTCTGAGATATAACAAGCATGGCTTTCCACCTCCTTTGCTAAAGGTGGGGGGAGGAGAGGTGGAGCTATAGTTTTAGCGCCATCTTACTTAAGTGCAGTTACAGGACTAGCTTTCAGAGTCGAGCCATCTTAGTTGAGGGCAGTCACTATCTTTTGTAGTGGGAAGTCCCCGCTTCATGGCCAGCTTGCTTGAGGACAACAACCTGACTTAAAAACAGGTCTCCAAAGACACTTTTCAATTAAGATAAGGTTTTCCTATGATTTCTACCCTGTCTCGATAAATATTGATTTTAATATTAGTTTAAAGGTTTACAGCATTAAACTTAAAGATCACTGCTTGTTTTTGCTACTGTCATTAAATCACAACATAACCTTTTTGCTTGCTAGACACAATCTAGAGCAAATTAAAGACAGATACAAATTGTCTAACTCAGATATATTTAGTAGATACTAGCTCTCAATCTTGTCAGAGATCTGCTAAATATAATGTTAAATGTTTAAGCTTACTGTGACAGAGACTCCCAAATCCTAAGTGTAACCCCCAAGATCTCCAAGAAGATAAGGGGACAGTGACCAAGAACTCTACAACTGGATTGTGGTACTATATCCACTGAGAAAGACTGCTCCATTTTCTTGCCTACTGCCAGAGCTCGGCCTAAACTGTGGACAGACAGAGGTCACCTGGAGAATGAAATGTCTCATATTGCCTAAGACAAAGTGAGGCATTTCTCCTATGATCCTCCTCCATAGGACCATCAGCTTCTTATCTTCCGGGCCTGATGAAGAGACTGTCTCTGCCCAAGTTTAGATGAAGGCCACAGGGACCTGGGAAAACTATTTAGATAATCGATATACTTAAGGTATTTCTCAGCTAAATCTATGATTAGCTATCATATTCACAATGTCAAGGTTTTGAGTTTCCTTTTATTGTCTTTTAAATGTAAACTTAAAAATGTTTCTCGTTATGTTAAATTTATATACATTCCAGTTTTCTAGATCTAGGGGGAAAGCCCTTTTTGCCCTTTCTGCTCCCCTAAAGGTTTTTGTCTTCCCTAAGCTCACCTTAAAGACTGTTCATGCTGTTAACAAATTTATCTCTACTATAAACTTAAAAAATATATATATATGTTAAGTGTTTACTCAAAATCTACATCTAGGACAGCTCCAGAGAAGCAACCCACAGAAGCTCCAGTCTATTCTCAAAGACACTTCTACTGGGCCTGGGCCTTCCTCCCTATAGATGGTCTCACAGACCCTGGCCAGCCAGGAAACAGCCAGCTCTCTAAGAGTTAACCAACATCCCCATCCCCATTTTCTTACATTCTCCAAAGACAAAACTATTGTCCCAAAGTCAGCAGGAAGTAGGTACAGATCATGACCCTATTCCCGCCCCACCATCACCTCTTTCTAGTTTCTCATGCTTTAATTAAACCAACTGGAGGAATGCTCTTCTAGGCTCCTCCAGCAGCCAGGTATGAGACTGGCTTGCTATACAAGGACTGTCTGGCCTCTCTCTCTCTCTCTCTCTCTCTCTCTCTCTCTCTCTCTCTCTCTCTCTCAGGCCTCTTTGGCTTTCTCCCTCCCTCCCCTCCCCCTCCCCTCCCCCTCCAAGTGTTCCTGGCCTGCCTCTTCATTTTATACTAGAGCGTTGTATGGCTGGTTCCTCAAGGGCTGGGGGCGGGGAATGCCTTAGCATGGGCCCACTGAGGCACCCCTTCCTGCTGCATCCTGCCACCACATTACAAAATAGATCACCGTCCTTTGCACCAGTGACCTTCAGAGGCGATTCCAAACCACGACTTTAACAATATTAAGTAAAATTTAAGGAAGAAAGAAAATGAAGCGAAGTGTATTAGAAGATATAAACAGAACGGTGCTCATTAAAATGTATACACATAAATACAGTTTCATATACACTTTTGATGGCCCTGGTGGTTCAGGACTTTAATCCCAGCTTCTCTGCAGAAAGAGACAAGAGGTTTGTTTGTTCAAGGGCAGGCTGGCCAGCTTAGCAAGAGCATGTGTTAGTTACATAAGTAAGGGCTAGGGATGGAGCTTAGAGATTGCACATCCGTACTGTGAGAGGAGCCCTAGATATAACACCCTAAATGGAAGAACAACAAAACAACCACCAAAACAATTTTATATGATTTGTAAAGTGCTGCTCTGGTAGCGTTTAGTTCAACATTTCCTAATTTATTTGACTTAAATTTTAACTGAGAACTTCAGAGACAATTTTTACTATTGATGCTTTTCTGAGATACAAAGGTTGGGGACAGGACCCAGGAGGGGAGGCTCCAGTGCCTTGCTGCTTCTTCATGTTGTCTTCCATCCTGGGCCTTCCCTGGTGGAGCATTGAAGACAAAGCAGGTTGTACACTGTCCTATCCTTGGTCTCAGAATGTGTTTTACTAACCAGAAACATTTGTATCACCCACAGGCTCCTCAGACACTGCTCTACCCACCCCTCCTCCAAATCCCTTTGGAATCTTCTTGCTAACAAGATTCCCAGGTGATGCATACAGACATTAAGTTGTGAAGTGCTGAGTTAATATAACCAAGCTACTGGTGCCACCTGCGATCATATCGGGTTAATTAACGTTCTGCTTAATAGAGGACATCTTGGTTCCTCTTTGTTTCAATCATTATTTTAAAACTTACTAAAATGTAGCAGAGCATTTTCCTAGGTAATTTTAGCATAGAGAGCAGATGAACTAATTTTGGTGATTAGGTTCATCATTTGAATATTGATTTATAAACAGCATAGTAATATAGTAAACCAGGATTTGGCAAAACTGTTTCAGATAACACAAATTTTAAGCTGTGTGTCTTTGTGGCAACTACTCAATTCTGTTGTTTTTAATACAAAAATAACTAAACAAATGGAAATGAAACATTCACTACAGGTGTCAGGCTGGATCTGGGCTTGCTGGCTGTAGTTTGCCGGAGCAGACATCATTAGAATCAAGGACAATGCTTTGAGGCATAATACATTCTCAATAAATGATAAAAAGATAAAATTGCTGTCTGGTATTCCTAAAACACATGGGTCCCATTCTTAGTACCCTAAAAAGCAATAGATTAACAAAAATGAAACCAGACGTAGATAAAAACTATCCTTGTGACGGAAAACTATTATATTATTCATAATTAATTAATTTATAACTTATAAATTATTAACTTATAACATATTTTTCAAAACCTACTTTAATAAGAGTTCTTAAATGCTTCAACCTCCCTTATAGCCCACCGACCAAAGGTAGGGAGGAAGATGGCTAATAGGACAATGGGGACATAGACCTGTTTATAAACAGTTCTTTGGTGATAGTGATTCCAATCTTTATTGACAGCAGTCCAGTCCACTAGCAATACAGCAACTATGAGTCAGCAGCAGCTACTGAATTCAGAAGAAACCTCAAGGCTCTCCTGATCAGCACAGGTCTGCTGAAGCAGAAAGAAGCAGCTAGAACACCACCAGAAGTTCTTTGGCGCAAGGCAAACCATTTCAAGAATATCCTCAATGAAGGACAGTGTCTGCAAAGCCCATCGAAGACCAGCAAGGTGAACCAATGTCATAGCATCATCCACTGTCTGTTGGGTTATACTTATACTCTTTCTAAACATCATGCGTCCTCTCAAGCATTGGCTCCAGCAAAATATCACATGCCCTTTCACCAAGCAGCTTCCAGAAAAGCACCATATGTTTATTCTCAGCAAAACATCCTCTCAAGTGTCTGCTTCAGCAAAACATCCTCTCATAAAACAGTTTCCAGAAAAACATTGCACAACACAACTGCGTCTCTAAGGAAACCAGAAATTTTCACTTCAGAGAACTCCCAGAGGTGAAGCAGAACATGTGTAAGGCTTTACATGCAGACCTGCCAAACAGCTGATGGGAGCTGACATGGGAAATGGGAAGGATTTGAAGATGTCCTCTTACTCTTCCATGCGACCCTTTGTATGGTGTTCCAGCTGAAACACATGCTTTCTTTGAAAATGGAGCACCATGTTTTTTCTGTGCTTACAGTAATTGGATCAAAGATTTTAAGCTAGTTTTAGAAGCTATTGTTTAATGCTTAAAAATTGGTTCAATTATCTAATTGATCATCTGGTAATTGTATAACATTCAAGTATATTTAGAGACCAATCCAAAAATAAGTCTTATCAGCATAGCATGCAATAGCATGACAAAGGGATCACTAATTAAGGGAACAAAAGTCAAATTAATTGTCCTATGGTTATCAAAGAAAATAAGTGGCTATAAATTCTGAGTGGACCACCTGTTTCAACAGTGTTTTGTGGTGAGCCTCTGCTAGGCATCTTGTCCACGAGATGAACACTCTAGTTACCAGAGAGGAGAAAAATGAAATAAGTGACAGTAATTTGCAATTTATTCCTTGTAAAGTAGCTGGGTGCAGAAGGGCTGCTGGGTGAATTCATTTCATCACTTGACATTTATTCTGCTAGTTGATCTTGATTGATTGTGAAGTTCATCCTGGTGCTCTTCTATTCAAAACACACACACACACACACACACACACACACACACACACACACACACACACACACACACAGGGCTGTAGCGTTTCTAAGCAATTTTGCACACTGTGATTGATCCTATGTCTCTACTGCTAATGGCCTATGAAGAAATCATTTAAATTTAAGGTTACATTAATGTTTCTTTACTTCTTAATTCATTAGTTAAATTGTCTGCTGTTTTGCTGGTTGTCTTTTTGTTTTGCTTAGCATGAAAGAAGTAAGAATATGTGGGGATATTTCATCTGGGTACAATAAATAGTGTGATATTTCAAAGCAATCACTCCCACATCCTTCCAGTTATGCCTCTGAAGAAATGAACAAGTGATTTTTTTCTCCTATTCACACTGTAGCTCTTCTGGATTTTTATCGAGAAGCATTAATTAGAGTGAAAAGATGAATTATCTAGCCAATAAAAGTCCAGGCCCCCATAGCTTAATTCAGATATATCACAAGCTGCAGTCCTATCAGTCATGTTAAATGATTATGTACAAAATATTTTGGAAAAAAATTAGCTAGGGGTCAATCATCAGGATTAATTTATGATAGAAGATTTAGAGGCAGGATAAGACGTTAGAGATAAAGGCATATACTGAGCAAAAAGTGTCTGAGACATGTTATGAAACAAGCTTTCAGGATTCCCAATGTTTAGATTAGAAGTTTACACCAGGTGGTCCCTCATCACATGGGAGGAACCTCTCCATCAGCAAAGGATCAGATAAGGAACATCTATTAATCCGAATTCCCCTGAGATTACTTCAGGTTCCATGGCAACTGTCTCCCATTGGTAATAAAAATCATTATTCGCTTTGTTTACTCTTTATTTAAAATGCTACAAAGGGACACCAGGAGT
>CM052719.1:40363791-40409195 GCA_028551405.1 Uromys caudimaculatus
AAAAAAAAAAAAAAAAAAAAAAGAAAAAAAAAAAAAAAATGCTACAAAGGGTCAGTGAGATGGCTCAGCTGGATGAAGGTGCTTGCTGCTAAATTTGATGGCAACAATAACAACAACAATCCCCCTCCCCCAACAACAACAACAACAAAACATCCCACATGGCAAAAAACATGGGTACTTCCTTTAACAGAAAAGCAACAAAGGATCTTTTGTGTCTCTTTTTTAAAATAGAAGACACATAGCAAACTTTATTGATATGGTTCCCCTCAGTACTTGCTTTCTGAGAAAGAAATGCAGATGGCCTCAGCAGATGAAAGTGACACTCACACGGCTTTGACTTTTCTATGGTGAAAAAGCAGCAGGTATACAGAAGGAGGCCAGAGCTCAAATTCTGGTCTTGAATTCAAGCTAGTGGCATGCGGGCTAAGAATTTGCCTCAATGACTGACAAGCTAGCAATCCCAAGCAGGCACATGGCATGCAGGAGGGAACTGGGACCCTACAGTGTCCTGTGTTGGTAGACGGATGTCAGAAAGTCTGGGTGAAAGGAACGCATCTCAACTGATGACACGTTTATTGGGGTGTGACTACCTTGGAAACCAAGGAATATCTGTATGTAAGGTATCAACAGATAACTGGTGTGATTGTGGGTGTTTCAAACAGTTTTCTCTATATTTTCAGGTATTTCCCAAATATGTCATATTAAACATATAGTTACATTCAGGAAAAGAAGAAAAAACAAAACAAAAAAAAAAAAACAACCTTGCTGGAGATGAAGGGAAAAACTGTTCCATTTCTTGTCTGTTCTAACATCAATTAGCAAGAGAAAGAAAACCAGCAAACTGTTACATTAATTTTTCAGTGCTGACATCATTAAAAGCCATTTAACTTCCTTAGCAATAGATCAATTTTCTGTTTGCTTAGAACCTAATGAAATACAATTGCCTTACAGATCGTAAAAATCCTAAATTGGATGGTAATGATGAATGTCTTTAGTACTAGGAGACAGAAGCAGGCAGATCTCTGTGTGTTCGAGGCCAGACTGGTCAACAGCATGCAAGCCAGAGCAGCCAGGGCTATAAAGAGTAACCCTGAATCTAAAACCAAACAAAGAAAAACAAAACAAACAAAAACAATGCAAATCCTGTAAAGACTAAAGTTAGAAATGTCTTACCTGTTAGAGAGTCCAGAGTTGTACCTTTTAAGTTCTGTTGCCGAAGAGTGAGCTGTTTTCAATTTTTTATGTGCTGAACTAAATAATTTAGACTGGGCACAAACTGTGGGCAATAGGTTTTCCTTGTTGGATGGTTGAGTTATATAGTTTATCCCTTCTTTGGAGGGGTGCTGTGGATCATTAAAACATATAGCTGTAGGAAGAGATTCCCCATCTATTGCGTGGTTTGGGCTTTTCTTTCTGGCCAAAGCACTGGATTTATTACTTAAATCAGTCAAAACAAGGGTGGTATTTCCAAACACAGTCTTCCTGTTGATCTTTACTTGAGTTTGGGTGTTCTCAAAGTTATTAAAAGGATACTTCACTAAGTTGTTAAAGGCAATGGGATTCTCTCCATTCTTGATCAATGAATCTGGAAAAAAGAGATTAGTAATTTTACATATTCCTAAAAATACAGTATGCTGACTATTTGAAATAAATTTGATTTAAAATTTTAGTTCATTACAATAAGCAAATATGTACAAGCATATTGGAAGCTCCTTGGGACATATTCTAGTGAGTTCTTTTCAGCTTAGGAAATAAAACATCAACAACCTATAGGAACCAAAAGGCTGTGTTAACAAAGATTTAGATTTGCTTTTTTATGTTTAAATATCTAAAGATTATTCAACTATCAGTTCTGTTTAGATAGGTGAAGCATTAAGCAGCAGTAATTAAAAATGATATCCCATAAAGCCTCAGCTAGAGACTAATGTACGGAGAGTAATATTTCTATGGACAGGACCAAATGTAAAGTTTACTTAAGAATTTTAGACACTTGATTTTGATGAGAATAAAGGTTTCAAAAACTATCCTAATGTTTTGGAATCAGTGTCACAATATGGTCTACATTAGAGGTAAGACATATGTCTTCATATTCATAAATAAAAACAATAGTTGTTGAGGCTTTTTTAAAGGCATTTCAGAATGCTGAAGTAAATGCAGAAAGCTGAGACTTTTTCTAGCAGCTTCTCTCTTGGGTGATACTGAAGGAGGTACAGTCTCTCCCACAACTTAGCAAAGCTGCTGAAGGGGTGATGCCTGTCTCCCAGGGCCTAGGGAACACAACACAATACAGCCGCTAACACAATGCAGGGGTCCTTAAGTCAAGGATGAACTTTCTCATCTCTAATTGGGGAAAGAAATAACACTTTGGGCACACAATGGGAGCCGCATCAGTGAGATGGCTCTTAATCACAGGTTTCCTCTGAGGTTTTACATTCTCTGAACGCATGAGATTGTGAGCTATAAAGAGTTATTTTGAAGGATTTCAATGAAATCAGTACAATTGTCTGGGTAAAGATTTTAATAACAAGGGGTAGGAAGAAGAAAGAAGAGAAAAAATTCAGCATTTTTCAATTCCACCTGCAAAGATATTCTTACAGAATTCCTCCCTTTCAATTTATGAAACACTTGGACTGAATTACAAACTGGAAAGATGCTGAAATCTGCATAAAACAAAGCTTTATTGAATAATTCATTAGAAACAGTAGAGAACAGATGTGACCATCTCTGTTTGAGATACAAAGGCACATACTGTTTTAGGACAAGCATGTTTTCCCATCCCTGTTCTTTCTTCCTTCCTTCCTTCCTTTCTTTTTCTCTCTTTCTTTTTCTCTCTTTCTTTCTTTCTTTCTTTCTTTCTTTCTTTCTTTCTTTCTTTCTTTCTTTCTTTTTCCTTTTTAATATTTTCAACAGACTATCAGCCTAGTTTATATGAAAAGGCTGGCAATTTCTCTAAACCAGAGAATGATAGCATTTTAGTTGGTTATGGAATATCAAGGTGGAGCAAAATATATACCTGACTGTACAGTAAATCCTCATACAAATTTGATGAACGCGAAATAAAATGTCACTCTTACCAACAGGCCTTGTGGTCAAGCATGCATCGCAAGCCTTAGCCGAGGGTTTGTTGATGAGGGTACAAACCACACAGGACCACGATTCTTCAGACTTCCGAGCCACTGAATCCAGAAAGCAATCCTCTCCCCTAGGAGTCCAGCTGATTTCAGCGTTTCTTGTTGGCAGTTTGCTGTAAAATAATCTTCTAAATCAATCATTTATGTTCTTAATACTCTATTCTTATATGTTCTGGACATTTTAGGAACTATTCTAGAAATGTGGGTACCCCAATTTCACTAATTATCAGTTAAAAGTCATTATTGACTCATATGATAAGTATATCCTATGTCCTACTGATTGCTGCCAAATTCAGAAAGAAACTTTTTACTGTGGTTTTTAAAATAAAAGCCATGCTTAAACACACACACACACACACACACACACACACACACACACACACACGCACACACACACGCACACACACACACACAACCAAGAGCACTAGCTATAACCAACAGGAAGTATTTTGTAAATATTTTAAATAGTATTTTCCAAAGCAAAGCTGAAATATTACTTACTCCATTAAATGAGAAAAAAAAAAGGTTATGCTTAAAGCAAAGTCCTGAGACTAAAATGAAGACAATGGCACACATGTGAAAGAGAGGAGGAGTATCTGGGGGTTGGGATGAAGAACGGAAGGGAAAATGGACTAATACTATAATCGCAAAAAAAGAAAAACGGTGGAAAAGAGAAAATAAAATGAGAAAAGCTTTATCTGACTTCATGTTACCAGAAAAGAAAATTCTAGAAAAATCAAGAAATACTAACTTTTTTCAATTGTATTTGCTAAGCAAAACATTGATGACTTAACCCGTAATGATGAAAAAGGATATCTATGTGTTAGTTCTCACAAACCCTCTTTTTCTCTACTAAATTATCATTATTAGACATGTAGTTATGAGGTTAAGAAACAATAAAACGAAACCTGATTTTTAGTGATGAATGTAAATCATGACTCTCCACCTGGAACCCACTGACCATTAAATGTGCTTCTAAAACTCTAATACTTTAGTGTCTCGGCTCACATGCAGTTCAGCAATGCCATAGCGGTGCCACAGATTCCACCGTGTTAGCGCGGATTGAGCTCTTGCAGGAAGCCGTTGCAGCTTTTTGGTTTTTTTTTTTCAGAGCATAGGTTCTTTGACTCTCAAAGACAGCCTTGCCTGTAAGACTTTGCTCTGTATGCAAACACAGTGGCCCTTACATCCAGGTTTGTTTGGTAAACTAATGAATAGCACAAGGAAATCTGAAAAGGAGAAACATCTCATTAAGATTCTCTGATCTTTACCTTGACTTCTACCACAGTAGCTCCTATCTGTACAGAATTCTAAACCTACAGAATTTGTTCCCCTGACCTAACTCCTGGCCAACACAACTTGCTCGGAAAGGCAGTGGGGCTGCATTTATTCAGTTGATCACAATTTAAGTGACCTTCAGATTCTCCGTGTGCAGGCAAGTCTTTTTATTGCCATCTTCTACTATGCTGAACATAAGAGGAGGTGCATTACTTCATCTGCAGGCTTCTGGATCTCTTTTGCTGTTCTTGTTCCATTTCTTAATCGTAGCAGTAATTAATTCTCCCCAGTATCTACACGAATTCACATTTAAGAAGCTGCAGTAGACTTAACAATGGCTTCCCAAAGACACTAGGTCACGATAGGAGAGAACTGACGAAAGTGTTGCTTAAGGTCTTTGCAGGTGTAGTTGGGGATACTGACCTGGGGAGAACTGTCCTCATAAAGGAGAAAGAAAGGCAGACTTGATGCACACAGAAAAGGAGAAGGTATTGTTAAAACAGGCACATGTCAAAGAATGCTGTCAGCCACCAGAGGCTCAAAGAAGCAAGGGATGGATCATCCCCTAGGACCTTCAGGAGGAAGACAGACATGTCAGCCCTTTATGATGGTTTGAAGGTTATTACTCAAGCTCCCGGCATCCCAACTTGAGTAAATGAATTTCTTCTGCTTTATCCTAAAAGGGTGGTACAAGCCATCCTGCCATAAAACCCCGATGACAATGGTACAAACAAAATCCATGGTCCTCTAGTCTGTAACTCTGCCACTTGGTTTCAGCAAAGGGTATCAGCATTTTCTCACCTTAACAAGACAAAACTCTAGGCTCCATCCTAGCATGTCCTGACATCTTACATCCAGTCCATCAGCAAATCCTAAGCTTAATGTTCTCCAGCAGTTCCTGCTTCTTACTGTGAGGTGAAGAAGGGAGGATATGGAGGCAGTGAGACCGGCTGCCTGCTGGAGGCACAACAGCAGTGCTGGTGATCTGGGTACCGGCACAGCTTCCAGTGCTTTTTTTTTTTTTTTTTTTTGGTTTTTCGAGACAGGGTTTCTCTGTGTAGGCCTGGCTGTCCAGGAACTCACTCTGGAGACCAGGTTGGCCTCGAACTCAGAAATCCACCTGCCTCTGCCTTCCGAGTGCTGGGATTAAAGGTGTGCGCCACCACTGTCCGGCCAGCTTCCAGATCTTGAGGCTCCGGTTCCTATAGCTTTTCTATTCAGTCTACTATCTACCTTAATATTTATTTGAATATATGATCCCTTTAGCCTGTATTTCATAGATGGCAACTGAGATCAATGGCTCTTCCCAAAGAAGCTTATTGTATCAATACTAAGTTTTCTTTTAGACTCAGCACTTACCAAGTGTTTCTTTAAGTCTTCCAAATACCGTCAAGTCCGGCACTTCAGATATCCGGGCATGTGAAGCCCATGCTAAGAACTGCCTTCTAAACTGCACTAAGTTCTCATTAGTCTGCAGTCAACTGTAAGCACTTTCTAGCCTAGATGCTTTAAAAGCAGCAGTCTCCAAATCAGTTAGATGTTTCCTCCCCGTGATGAATCCCTACATCTTCCGCACTGAGCTTAGAAAGACGATCTTGTCTTTTCTGGATAGCTCGGTCTCCGTCTCTATAGCTCCCTTGTCATTCAGTACAGCCCTTTACGACACTTCCACCACCCTGATTTACCAAGTATGTATACCTACTTCCCAGCCTGGCAGATAATAAGAAAGTAAGTAATATATCAGAAAAACTATTTAAAAAAAACTTTATTAGACTATAAAAGAATCAGCTTCACCTAATACAGTGGTATTTTCATATGTAGGTGAGGGTCACTATATATTAAGAGCCAACAGTAAGTTATATAGGCACTTAAAATGGGATGTGATCACCAAATATTTAAAACTTTTGGAAGGATTCATGACAGTTAAGGGAGTTGGGAGACTTCAGAGTATAGAGAACCATTTGGATCACTGTTTGGGGGCTTCTGAGGCTTTTAAGCTCTCTCTCTCTCTCTCTCTCCCTCTCTCTCCCCCCCCCAGACTCCTCCCCCCTGCTATCTTTTTGTAGGGATCTCTAGCGCCTGGGGATTGAACTGAAGCCTTGCTATGTAAGTGTGCTGCCACTAAGCTCTAACCTCAACCCTTAAAATAACTGTAAACTAAAACCAAAAGTTTTAATTAATATAAAACATGCTCAGATATTGAGCAGAAATAAAGAATATATTTATTCCCAGAAATGTTAAAAATAGGGCAAGTAGTATTGGTTTTAAAACTTTAAAAATTATATCTGCATTTTTCGTGCAGTGCGTGAATGGTTCTCCAACATCTTAAACTGAAAGTCAGCATATAAAACAGGATTGGGGTGGGTCTGAGGAGAGGGATTACAAGGCCATGACACTTCTAGTACATCAGGCCTCACAGGCAAATCTACATCTCTTCAGGCACCCAGTGAGTCTTTAAAACCTCCTTTCTAAACCCCTGGAAATTGGCAAATATTTTGTTTCTATGATTAAATATCATTTACATGACTACTTGGAAGAAAATGGAAAACTTTAAACTCAACTGTTGCAAAAACAATATAGATGCTGTAAAACACAGAGCATTAACCAATAGGCAGATATACACAAGGTCCTCGGTGTGCTTGGTACTGTGTTAAGTGCGCAGAGTCAATGAATGGATGACTGTAGTAAGAAAAATAGTCTTGTTATGAAAAACAAAACCAGAAACCCATAAAGCAAAAATAGTTAATGGTCTAATGTTTCCTATTATGTGATAATAAAATAGGCTGACAGGAGGGGGATATAAAATAGTTTAGAGTTGCGAGCCAGAGTAAGATTTTCACAGAAATAGAACACCACGGGGAGAAAAAGCAAGTGGATGTGGATACATTTATGAAAACAGAAGCTGTGCCTGTGTCCGCTACAGCCTCTACGTTCTGCAGACACAATGGCCTACCCTCCTCCTCTGCTCTTGCGCAGCTCAACAAGGTCTACGTCCTTCCTCTTTCCGCTCTTGCGCAGCTCAACAGGGTCTACGTCCTTCCTCTTTCCGCTCTTGCGCAGCTCAACAAGGTCTACGTCCTTCCTCTTTCCAATCACACCACTCTGTTTCTTCCTACTCAACAGCAAGAGCTCACAGAAGCTCAGGTGTCCACTCACTGCTTCATCTATCCTCAGTGCGCTGAGCATTTTAGGTTTCACCTAAAACCACCGTGCTGGAAACTTTCGGCCATCACCCATGTTGTCAGGCAGCTCATGGGATGTCCTTCCTGATCAGCAGTCTACTGCCACATCATTCAGACGTCTTCCTCACTCTACCCCGGCTTTCCCAAAGCCAGTATTTCTAATATTTGGTTTACGGCTTTTTGCAGCATCCTACAAACCAGATCTGTGACAATCCCTGTCAACTAATGATTCTGCTTTTAGTTCTAACACTTAACTCTGGATCTGACAGCCATATTCACTCATTCATCTGCACTGGTTTTATAGGAAATTCCATTGTTCTGCGCTCTGTGCTACCAGTGGCCCGGTAGTCGTTCAGATACATGCTCTGGTTATTAGCCGCTGAGAGGGAGAGTCTCAATCGGACATCTTACCATATTTGAACATTTTGAGGGTTTTCTTTCTGACAGTGAGGACAGAAATACGTCATCCTGCTGTTCTCCCCTAAGCGACACACAGTAATTTTGCAGTGACACCGACCACAGTTAGGACGCTTATAAACTTTATAGTGTTTAGAAATGGCAGATCCTGCTTTATGGCACTAGAAAAGAAAATAAATAAAATTATGATGTTATGCTCAAGACTGTTATTATAGGAGACAAAAGCATATTCAGGAAATCAAGTCATCTCCGAAAATGTCAAAAATTTGCACATAGTTCCATATAATAATTCCATATAATGTAGTAAGAGGTATTGACAGAATCCAGTAACATCTATCAAATAAAGTTTGTATGAAATAATAGTCATTATGTTTTAACTTATTAGTATTCCAAACTGTTCCCTGCTGTATCCTCTTATCTAAATGATATATACAAGTTCTATATTTTAAAATGTCTTTTATGCTTTTAAGGCTTTCTTAATTAAACATAATTACATGGTTGTAAGAAAAGGGCTAGATTAGCTTCAAATCTGATTGCTTTTAGAACAAGGAAGCTGCTCACTCAGTTTCAACGGCCAAAAAACTTATTTTTAGGGGATAAAATTTAACGAGAGCATTTTCTTTGTTGGCCTGATAATGGGCTTTTTTTTTTTTTCTTTCTTTCTTTCTTTTTTTTTTAACTCTAGAGGTTTGCTAGAAAAGAAAATAAAAACTCAAATACACCCTAACAAAGAAATGTTCTATTTGGTATAAACTTCATTTTAAAAGACACTTTTACTTTTCTGCTATAGTTTTGTTCTATACACATGTTTTTAAAGTACCTACAAAGAGATTATTTTTGGTTTCCACCAGCAGTGTGAAAGCTTAAAAGCTCAGAAATATGACTATATATGGGCTGAAATTACACAAACAATATATATTAATGTAAGCAAGGTAGTGAAATACCTAATTTGAAGTAGGCAAAACGCACTGATTTCTATAGTCATTTTTCTCTGGAAGAGCAAATGGGCGCAGACCATTATAAAACAGCTATTATTACTGAAGGCAGTTATATACTGTAAGAGGATCATTAAAACTTTACGTCAATTAATGAAAACCGTTTTAATACCTTCATTTCTGAGCATAGTAAAAACACACATTTTTGAATATAGAAAACAGATTGTGGTGGGAAAACAAGATCAGTTATCATCCATTGTTTAAAAGATAAATCACTTTTACTGAGGTCTATAGAAGTATTATACTGTTTGCTAACTAACATGTTAATGAGAACTTATGTCATCCTCAGAACAGCTTTTGTTGGACATATAGAAACATAACTTCATATTACAGATTTTAAAAAACCTAAATATTATGTAAATAGCCTAAAGTTCACATAACCAATGGCAAAACGTAAATGAACCCATCTATTTATTCTTAAGTATTAAGTCTGTCTAAATGCTTTTTTTTTATATGTCGAAATACAACAAGAATCAAAGCAAAATAGCAACACAACTGTTGTTCAACTTGGTATAACAACAACGAAATACATTCAGAGTGAGGCAAATTGAGACTGACTTATGACCCCAAATTTTAAGGTACTAATTTTGCCTGCCCTTCAGATGTCAGTCTTGCTCCGTGAATCTCTCCGCTCTGTCTACTAGAGGGCTACACACCGCTCCAGCACCCCGGTAAAGGCACAAGAGGAAACCACTGGCATTGCACAGGGTTGAAAATATTTGCTCTTACCCTGTAGAAGAGAATGCTGAAATCCCGGGTCATCTTCACAAGGTGACGGGCCTGTTCGTCTGATAGTTGACACACCTTAGTGGAAGAACATAGCTTCATAATTTATTCATGACTATAACTTCACCTGCTAGTCTCTTGAAAAGAATTAACAATAGATTCAAAATTCCTGTACGTACTCTTTCTTTACCCCTCTCTAGCTCTGATGTTTGGGATCAAAACTAGGGCCTCAGACATGTTAAGTAAGCTATCACCCACGCGCTTGGATCAGTTCTAGAAAACATTCTCCACAGAAGCTCAAGCGATTTTAAGAAGCTCATTTTTGTTAAGATTCTATTCTAGTATTGCTATGTTGAGCTAAATTGTCTTCAAAGTGTTCAAAAGCAGATCTTATCCTAAAATTGTCATTAACTGGTTTCTTTTACATCTTAACTACTAATGATTTGGATTGTATCAAAACCAAAATTTAGATTGTTACAAAACAAGATACTATATGCAAAAGACAACGAGGTATATGTGGACTTATGCAGAAATAATTTCCTGAATATATTCTATTTGGTAGAAATAGTCGGTACCGTTAGAATTGAGTTAACAGAAACAAATGTGGATAGGAGCCTTCAATGCACACTTCCTCCCTAGAAACAGGGTTCGGATGCTGCCATGGCGGTCTCTCCTGGCTTGGGACCTTCCTCGGTCCATCACTTGTCTCTAACATCCCTCTTTCTACCAGTTCTCTCTCCTAGAAAAATAAGAGCACAAGTCTCTCCAGCTGGAGAACTAAAAACAAAACCAAGTCCATTCCTGGTCCTAGAATCCCATTCTAGAAGTCTAACACTTTTCATGCCAATCTAAGCTAATTGAAAAAAGAACTGTGAGTTTTCTTGGCTCTCTGCTCACTCACTCTTTAGTCCCTGCTTCCTGAGTTCCGAACCTATCACTAACTGAATCGTTTTTTCTTTCCTATTGTCGACATCTATGAGCGGGAATGCATGTAAGAAGTGTAGAGTATACATTTAATATGCCACATAGAAAAAGCTAATAGCAAGCCTAATCCATTCATTCTCACACTCCACATAGACTCTCTAAAGCTAGCCACCGTGCTCACACGTTAGGAAACATCACTGACGAGAACACTTGCCCTCATCAGAGGTGGCGCTGTAGCTGGAGAAGACACTCTTCTTTTTTTTTAAAAAAAACAGAAAGTGTAATGAGTAAAATATATTTGAAAGTAACCAATACAAGGTACAGGGAAAATAAAGCCAAAGTAAATGAAGGACAATTGAGGGCAAGAAGTGGCACACCGCAGTTCTATAGGGGAGGCCAAGACAGCCATACTGAGAAGCTGACACTTGATGCGGTAATTTGAAGATACCCAGAGTCTGTTGAGCAGTGGTTCTCCACCTTCCTAATACTGTGACCCTTTAGTACGAGTCCCCATGTTCTGTGGACCCCCAACCATAAATTTATTTTCATTTATAGCTCATAACTGTAATTTTGCTAGTTATGAACCATAACGTAAATATTTGTGTTTAACTATGGCCTTAGGTGACCCTGGGAAAGGTCATTTGAGCCCTAAAGGGTTCCCGACCCAGAGGTTGAGAACTGCTGTAGAGGCTATGTCCCTCAGCACAGATTTCCAGTCCCCACTGGATCCTTAGAGTACTTACAACCAAGTTAGAAACACATTTTAAACTATTTATACCTTAACAGCTGGATGGAGACCGGTGTCAAAGAGAGCTTCATTTTTGATGATGTTCCCCACCCCGGGCAACACCCCCTGATCCAGTAACACGTCACACAGCATCCGGTCTCTCTGCTTTTTCACTTCACTTTCTGCTCTTGAGAAACTGAACTTTGGTGAACAAACATCCAACTCTTCCATCATTCTGACTCTCTGTTGGCTTTCCACTGAATTTCTATAGAAAGAAGTATATTAATCGTAAGTCTGCTTTATAGTTTTGGAGCCATTAAATGGGTCTTGAACTAAACACAAATGCTTATCTATATTATAGAATATAAGCTATTTGGGCGAACAATGACAATACTAGTGACAGAGACATTTTACTGTTTATACAGTTTTTATTAAGCAACATTTATGATGTCATAACCAAACTATGGTCCAGGATCTATTGTTTTGCAGCTAAAGTACCTAGGGCTCTTATCAGAAATGATTTTCGCATCGGTTAGTTCTTCTGTCAACTAACAAGAAGAAGCAGAAGAAGAAAAGGAAGAGGAAGAAGAAGAAGAAGAAGAAGAAGAAGAAGAAGAAGAAGAAGAAGAAGAAGAAGAAGAAGAAGAAGAAGAAGAAGAAGAAAAGAAGAAGGAGGTTGTTCAATACAAGTTGAAGAACAAGACACACAAAAAAACCAAAACCAAAATCAACTCCACTCCTTATCCTGGTATCTCATTTTTACTTATTTTGCTCCTTTTTTTTACCTGAGTTCTACTGAAGAGTCAAAGAAACAGATCAAGTCCTTGGTGAGCTGCACTTCAAAAGCTGGAGAAGCTCCCCCTCTATTTCCCCACTCCTGTGGGTTAATCAAGATGGAACCTTTCATTCCGAAATGAATCCTGAAACACAGCCAGCACATTTTTAAGTAACAGAACCATACCACGTAACCTCATTTTATTTGCTTTTAAAAACTGTAAACAAACCAATGTTACTTGGGATAGTTACTTTTAAAGAGGAAAAAAAAAAGGTGGCTAAAAGCACTGCCTAGAGAAATTGTTAAGTTCCCAACACTTAGCCCAAAAGAACATTGCTGGTTTTTCTGAAGTTGTTCACAAAACAGTTTAGCATCTTTCCATACTTATTTATTCAAAAGCATAAGCCTAAAAATTGGTCATGGTTTGTTTCTATGTTCTACAAAGCCATAACATTCAGCTTCCTTATTTTAGCCACAGTCAAATGGAAGATTTACTTATTGCAACCTAAGGTCTATAGGTTAATATATACATCTCTTGTCCACTGTTTGAGCTAAGCTTTGAGACATTTTCATACACACACACACACACACACACACACACACACACACACACACGTGCAGCACATACACACATGCATGCATACACATATATACACGCATGCAAATACATATATACACGCAGACGTGCACAGACATGCATACACATGCATACATGCATGCATGCATACAAGCACACATGCATACACACACACACACACACACACACACACACAGAGAAACAGAGAGAGATTTGTGGGAGGCAGATGGAAAGAAGATGAGTAAACAAAGCCTATACAATTTAATTCTTTTCATTTTCACTTACTTTTATACATACTGGGAAGAAAGTATTTATAAATATTTACAGTTAACTGCAAAGCCACAATAGAGTGATAAAAATTTCATAACCTTTCAGATTTTGTAGGATTGATTAGCCTGTCCAGTTAAAAAGAATTGATTTTGTAAGACCTCTGATGAAGATCAAATATTATTCTCAAGATGAAATACTGTGTTCTACCTTTCAAATCTGTTTCCTCGTGGCTTTGTTGAGTTAATAAATATGGTTCTTTGGGCAGCAAATGTTCCTGCTGTGTGCTTCTACTTGCAAAGCACTGTGTCACAGTACTATACAAGGTTAACAAGTGTAACTTTTAAATGTGGGTTTTAAACTCTGTGAGCCCCAGTATCAATCATGAATGAATTTTACATGCCCTATAGTTCTTGACAGGAAAAATGTGTGCCTGTAAGTACTTCATAATTTAGCTTATGGAGGTTCAGCCCCAGTGAAAGGTGTACAACTGTCATGCCCAGAAGCCATCATATCTAAAATCTTTGCAGCTGCATGGCTCATAAAGTGGATTCTAAATCACTTTCTATAATGAAACCACATCCACATCAAAACCTCAGAGGTCACGACCCAAGTAAAATGTAGGAATAGCCCCAGTAAGAACTACAAACAAAGCAAGTGCACCTTTGTCTTGGAAATATATTCAATTTAGGGGCCACATGTATATAAAACAACTACTTTATCTCATATTGATTTGTATTTATACTATTAAATAGCTTACTGTTACTGAGCTCCAATTAACAAATAAATGCCATGTGTATTGTTACTTACCTTTTAGAGTAGAATCTATCGGCAACATGAAACTCTTTGAGGTACGGCAGCATCCAGGCCGTTCTAACAACTGACCCTGACGTTTCATGCTCTGTGTATCAGCTCTTGAGTCAGAAAACAGATTTCAAGAGAAAGTCAACACACACACACACACACACACACACACACACACACACACACACACACGCACAAGAAAGAAGAAAAAAAAGGGTAAGGAGAAAAGAGTTAATTTTTTAAGGAAAGTTTGAAATGCCAAGAGTGGGGTAATGTGGCGGTTTGTAGTCCCTGCAGTCCTGAGAGCGCACTTAGGTGTGCATGGGGGAGTCGGGTATGAAAAGGGACGCTCAGGCCAGGGGACTGAGCCGTGCAGCCTTTACAGTCACAGCAGCTAGTCATAGTAATTTTACATTGTATAATCACTCCTTGATATTAATGATTGCTATATTAAGAGATCTAGTACTAAGACTCACAAACAGATGAAACGTTAACAGATTTAACTAAAAATACAAGAGATGACCTTTTCAAGGAACAGATTAAAAAGTGCACTAGAAAATGAACTTAAACCTAGAATGACAGAAATGAAACAAAGTGAGAGGTATTGATTTATACACATCTTAAGAAAAAAAATCTATCTGCTGTTGTTTTCCATGGCTGCTGTTCTTTCTTCCTGCAGAGTCAAATATTGCTGGCTATTTATTCCATAGGAGAGACAGACAGACTTCTCTTTACACTGCGCATCAGTTGGGTTGGGTTCTCATGGCTTTCTTTACTTGTTCCCTTTTTTGTCCTCTTGATTCTCAATACATACTTTTGGTGAGTTTAGAATTCTCAGTTGAGAGGTTTATTGTTCCGGCAATTTAGCGGCTCCCCTGCTGTGTCTGTCTTGCAGAGTTTCTGATGAAAAGCCCAACATACTTTTCAACTTTGTTTCTACATATGTCGCTTTCAATCTAGTTGTTTCCAGGATTTGTCTTCATCTGGGCTTCTTAGCACAATGACTAGGTACGTGTGAGAGATATTTGTTTTTATTTGAGGTTCTTTGAACTTCTACTGTATTGGGTTTGCCAAGGAAAATTCTTAGTCATTTAACTCTATAAAAATGTCTGGTTTTTCTCTGGGTTACAGTTACAAGTATTTTCTTTAGATCATCTGACTTATGCCAAATCTTCATTCAATCTGTACAACTCTTCTCTGACTTTGCAAATTTTTGTGTTGTTGTGATCAGAAACGCTAAGAAAGAAGAAGAGTTTGTTGTAACTCAAACTTCAAGGGAGTATACATATATATTTCTATTATGGCAATATATATATATATATATGTATATATCCATCCCTATTACTGGTGTAGCATATATCCCTTTCAAGGCAGTGTATATCCTTACCAAGACACTGTATATTCATATAGAGGCAGTATATACCTTTATAGAGGAGATATACATATAGAGAGAGTGTATATACAATATATATATTGTACACACTCTCTCTCTCTCTGTGTATATATATGTGTATACACGTATATACATCTATCTATAGATACATATATCTCTCTATAGATACATATATCTCTCTCGCTATCTCTCTCTCTCTCAGAGAGAGAGAGAGAGAGAGAGAGAGAGAGAGAGAGAGGCAGTCATGGCTTGAAAACTCTGGCCATATCGTCTTTGCTATAAGGAAGAAGAAAGCCATTTCTATTCTGTTCAACTTTATTCCTCCGTTTATGCCGCCTAGTACACAAGCTGCTCCATTGGGCTGAGTTTTCATACTTCAATTAACTTCAACAAGATAACCCTTTACAGGCATACCTAGAAGCTAATCTAATCTAAATAATTTCCCTAGGTATGCCCGGAGGCTGATCTAGGTGATTCCGGATCCGGTAAATGGATAGTCAATATTAATCATCCTACTGGTTGCTACTTTTTTTATGTTATCTGTTTTGCCTTTTTCTTTCTTCTAAGGCCTCCACACACAGTGAGCAAGTTAATAGCATATGTATACCAATCTATATAAAAGTCACATAGGACAGAATTAACAATTCATTGGAAGTTAGTATTATCCTAATACCAGAATTAAACAGAAGTCTATAAGAATATAAAACTTTAGGCCAACATCTCTCATGAAAACAAATAAAAGCATTCTCAATAAAAGAAATCTAGCAATATGCAGAAAGGATAAACAATCACAAATGAAGTAGGGGGTTTGATAAAATTATGATAAGAATCAGTCGGTATGATTCACCATGTATATGAAATGGAAAGAAAAAAAAGGAGCCCTTAGTATACCCTAAAACACTCTTTTCTATTCCCACCTCAAGGGGGCAATATGAACATACAGACAAAGGCTCTCTGGGAGGCCACAGACAAGACAAAGCAAAGTAGTATCATCTAGAACAAATTTTATTACTTAGAACAGACCTGGTTCTAAATTTATGCTGACTCAGCTATTCTTTGGCATGCTGGGCACACAAAGGAGAGGGAGCCAAAGTCCCTCTTATCCCAGCATTAACTGAGGAAAATAAGCAAGCATTATGGAAAGAGCAAGAACTTTCAGTCCAGCCAACAGCCGACTACATTAGTGCTGCTGCGCTGCACTCAGGGGGATGCTGAACAGATGGACTAGGGATGCCGGGGAGGCCCCTCAAGGGACAAAAGTGCTTCTTGTCCATCAGATCACCCATAGACCTGTGCAGTGCTGTAGAGCAGCCATGCTCAACTCTTCACCTGTTGTTTCCTTGTTAGTAGGTTTTCAATCCACTTTTTTCTTTTTTTAGCTCCCAAGCCGCCCTTTGTTTGATCCTGGCTACCAGCAACCTATTCCCACTGCACTATCAGCTATGTTGCAGATCTTATATACCATGCAAACAAGAAAGGTAGTACTTGATGGAGGAACAAAAGATAATAAAGCAAACAGCAAGAGAGTAAGGGCGCGTAATCTCATAGTCTACTTAATATCACAGTCGGATTCCTAGGTAGTGCACTCTAAAAAAAGAAAATATGTTTGGGAAGGAAAAAGTGAAAATACCATAGTTCACAGATGCTATAACTGTCTACATAGATTGCCTATCTCAAAACAACACACCCTATAAATACCAAAATATGCAAATAAGAAAGCTAGAATAATTGAAGTCAACAAAGTTGCAGGATACAAGGCCAAGACACACTTAAAAATTTTAGTAGAGATGAACTGAAAATTCAAATTTTAAAAAATGACCCTTTACAATAATACAGATTGCCAAATACACTGGACAACCTTCATTGTCAACCTGACACAGCCTAGAGTCATCTATGAGGAAGAGCCCAGGTGAGGACTTGGCTGGGTTAGGTTGGTTTGTGAGCATTTCTCTGGGGCGTGGTCTTGATGACTGAGTTATGTAAGAGGTCCAAGCCCGCTTAGGCTATATAAGAAAGCTAGCTAACTACACGCCAGTAAGCAATGTTTCTTCAGGATTTTTGCTTCAGTTCCTGATAGAATTGCTGCCCAACTTCCCTCAATAATGAACCATGACCTGGAAAGGTAAACTAAAACACATCTTATCTTACCATAGTGTTTGTTACAGCAACAGATCGCAACTAAAGCATCAACTAACCTAGAAATATCAAATATGCCTGAAGCTGGAAGCTAAGAACACAGATAAAAGAAATAAAAAAACATGTGTTCTGTGTTCATTGGGCAGGGCACAACATTGTTAACCTAACAGTGATCATCTAATGGTACACAGATTCAATGTAAGCTCTATCAAACCCTCAAGTATCCTTGATCAGAATTTTGTAACAGTCAAAAAGCTGAGCCTAAAATTTGGAAAACCATGAGAAATAAAACAGGAAAAATAATCTTGAAACTTCCTAAAATATACATATTCAAGCTTCCTAAAATATAAATATAAAAATTTAATACAGAGCTACCATATTATGGAGGAGACAATACCCGAACTATACATCATGTGCTACCAGATAAACCTCCCCAGTACCAGGAATGGACTCCATCCTTTGAGTCACTGGGAAAACTCATCCCATGGATTCCTCCCCCAGACATTATGGGCTATCACCAAACTTGACAATAACACCGTTACTGAAGATATCACATACTTAAGGCACAGGATATGAAATCCAGCTGGTACTCAACTGGACGCTTCATCCCTACCAGCTAGAGTTCATAGCAGTGGCAGCTGTTATGCCCGGGACTGGAGGAGAAGAGTAACTATGAATCTCACCCAGCTATGACCCCTGTGAACTGCAAAAATGATCAGTCGGTAAGATATGCCCACTGGAGCAAGAGTGGCAGGAATGTTACGGGAGCAACCAAAAACTCTTTTCTTTCATTTAAGATCTACTCTATGAGACAGTACCCATCTCTGACATTGTTAATGAAACCAAAACCCTGAGACTAAACAGGTAATGGATTCTAGAGGAGAGTTACGACGACAATTTTGTTCAATGAACACAGCAATAAAATGCCTCTTGATGACATGCTGCTGTACCTATAGATAAATGTGTCACTCAACCCTAATCAGACGTTTCTCTGATGGTAACTATCACAGAGACCCACATCTAGACACAAACAGAAAGTAAGAGACATTAGAGTGCTCAGCCCTATAAGGGATGTCTTCATCACATCCTTCACCTCAAGGCTCAAGGGTCTACGTGGAGGTGGAGGACAGAAGAATTGGGAGAAGCAGAGGTGGTAGATGACATCACGGACCCAGTGTGTTCTACAGACTGCAGGACAGATGTGCATATGAACTTACAGAGACTGTGGTAGGGTGCAGAGGAGCAAGTTCTACCCTTAGCCAAGAAGCTGTTCACAATTGATAGCTCCTGGGGAGAATCATCAATGAAGTATGAGTGGACAGATCAACCAGAATTCAGGGCAGGCCCCACGCTTACGAGTAGTTGGCCAATACAAATTGAACTCCATTTTTGGTTGGTTTGTTTAAAGTGAAAGAAGATGAAATTTGCTAGGTAGAGAGTGTGGGGGCATCTAGAAGCAGCTGGAGGAAGGGAAAGAATGCAATCAAAATATATTGTAAAAAATTCTCCAAGGGTAAATAAAATAGACAGAATGAATAAAGCAGGATGCTTCAAGTATCAAAGTCAACCTTACTTTAAAACAACCTTAAAATACTGTATGATTGGTGAAAATGGATACCTGGATCCATTAAAGAACATGGTGAGCTTATAAATACACATAGAAGCTCAACTTTTCTCTCAATAATATTGCAAAGAAATGTACTAGAGTAAAGGTAATCAGCACAGGTGTCAGGACAATCGGATATAAACAGGGAGGAAATACCATACAAACGGAAAGCACTCAAAGTCTGGTCTTACACTCTACTCAGACTTCACTCAGAGCGGATCAGTTTCCTAACCATACCTGCTAAGATAGTAAGTGCACACAAATGAAATGTAACAAGCGACTTTGTCGTAGGGAATGTTTTAAAGTTTTTCTAAAACTTATTATCCAAAGAAGTCATTCATACTAAAAACAGTTGATCTTCAAAAGACATAATTAAAAGAATAAAGAGACAAGACACAGAAGTAAGTTAGAAGTGAACTTTTTAAATTTCAAGTCATATTGTAATATGGGATTTGGTTGAGCTTGTATTACTAAATTCAGATTCCAACAGCTGTCTGCCAGTGACCTTGAGTTGTTGCACAGAAGAGTCATTAGGGCTGCAGGAAATTCAAAGTAAGCAAGCTGGCGAATGTTTTTTCCCTACCCATATACTGAGATAGGTACTCTCTGGGGATGCCACTAGTTCACGTAGCTTGAAGATGTGATTGCCCTTGTTTAGAACTTCATGGAACACTTACTGACAGCCCTGCACTGAGAAATGAGCCCCTCCTTATCAGCGTGGTGGGGGAACATTTGATAAAAAGCCTCCCGCTCTTCCTACCAAAATAAATCTACACTTAACACCAAGAATCAATAACATATCAATGTTTTCAACTATCATCCATGGATTCCATTGTGTACGGCTCTCTCCAGTGCCAAGTGTTTTCAACCACATCAATCTACCGAGGTAATGTACCTGGCAATACATCATTACTGCATGAACCAGCAGACATATGCTGATGTTATCAATTCCAGACTAAGGAAAGCCATGAAGTGACAATGTGGCCCAAGGACAGAAGCTGCTGACAAGTAAAAGAACACGTCAAAGGAGAAGCAATTACAGAAACCTTAAGAACTCCAACTAGGCAGGCAATGAGATGCAATAAATAACAACAAGAGAGTCATGGCACCTCTGTGAGTGTTTCTCACCTTCCCTCGGTTAGAACTAGAAGTGCAAGGTCCAGGAACAGCTCTTCCTTTTATGGTGATAACTGGTCAATATGATAAAGGAACACAAAAAAAAAGATTCCAGGAAGCAAACTCATAGTCACTGTTTGCAAAATCGGAAGCTAACTCTAAAACCACACAGTGACTTGACAGACATAGGAAACCACAGACCTATTTCATTTACCTGAAAAAGTTAAATAGGTAGTCTCGAGGCAATCAAGGCCACACACACACACACACACACACACACACACACACACACACACGGGGGGGGGGGGGAGACTGTCCTTTGCCAATATGTTATCCACATGTTCCCATTCCCATAAGAACCCTGAGACAATGGATGACTTAGTGTGTCTGTCCGAAGTTTGTGAATTCTGATAAATTCTCAAATTCCATGCAGAGCTTCACACAAAGAAAGAAGACAGAAAAATACAAAAATCTAGTGATGCATTAAAAACAAACTAGAGTCTATCCCAAATGCAAAATAGCCTACCTTCCCCCGAAGTAATTAACATTTGCTGAAAATCAAAACAGAGACATGGCTCTGGTGGAGCAGAGGAGCCCTGCTGGCCTCCTGATAGTGTTAAGAGAAATAAATGGACAGGCCTACAAATCATGGGGACACGCATCACAATGCATTCTTCTGGTGCTTATTTCTTTCCATAAGAGAATCCCAGCCTTTCAGATTGGAGCACTCTTACATCTGGAACACTTTCTACCTGATTAGATCTGAAACCTGGAAAACTGCTAGCAAAAGCTTCCATCCACCTTAACACACTGAGCAGCGTGGTGCACTGGATGGGTTTATCTTACCGTAGAGCTCTTGGGCCGAAGTACATAAACAGCTCCTTCCCTAAGGTTTCCACGCCACTGTAAGCATAGCCATTAAACAGTCTCAAGAATTTCCAGCCAGAATCCTCAGTATTCATTGGAGCAGCCTAGTAGAAAATAGATACATATTTAGCACACACACAAACACACACATGCAAACTCTAAACACAATTACAATGCAATTCTTAAATCCAGTTCTAGTACTCCATGACCAGGTTCATTCCTAAAAGAAAAATGACCTCTAACAAGTTAAATAATGCAATCATCTATTTACATATATTTTGTCCAAGTGCTATACAGTCACTGGGAAGGAGAATGGCCATTTTTTTAATTGAAAAATAAAAGTCATTGTGAATAACTGAAATGACCTTTTCCAAGACTATATTATGCGTGTGTACATGCAAGAAATTACAGGAAAGTCATGAGAATTGTTGTAAAGCTAACACCTGGACTATAAAGCTGTCTACTTCCGCAACTATATATAATCAAGTTCCTTGAATGAGTATTCAGACTGGACCACTAAAAGTGATAGGTAAATTATGAAAACAGACTTTAGCTGTACTGTGAAGTTTAAGGCAAGTAAGAGTAGTTAAGTCAAAAACCCACAATAAAAGGGACAGCAAAGCCAGCTTGCGGCACAGGGACATTTAGGAAAGCTAAGGAGTAAGACCTCCTCTTCTAATGGTTTGTGGAAGATACGAATTAAAGTGTGGCATCCAGAGCAGGGAGCCTAACTCAAGATCTGCCCCACAGTGTTAACATGAAGAACAGAATGCTAACACAAAGGAAAGGAAATTCCCTTTCTCCTCAGCCTTCCCAGACCAAGCAATATAGTTACAACTGCAATTCATGTAATCACAAATATAATGTGAAACATAAATACAAAAGATAGGTTCTTTTGTGGGTGGTAAGGTAAGAAATGGGATTTGGTTTAGATACTGATAATATTTGTTTCTTAAAACTTGGCAGT
This sequence comes from Uromys caudimaculatus, assembly GCA_028551405.1. Lineage (NCBI taxonomy): Eukaryota > Metazoa > Chordata > Mammalia > Rodentia > Muridae > Uromys > Uromys caudimaculatus. The sequence continues at coordinate 40,385,680 of CM052719.1, forward strand.
ATATATATATATACTTATATAAGTATATATATATATATATTTATATATATATAAAATAAGATAAAATAAGGATGGGGAGATAGCTCAGTGGTTAGGAGTACTTACTGCTGTAACAGAGGACTGCGATTGGCTCCCAGCACCTAAAAAGAACTCATAACTAACCAATTCTAGAGTATCCTATGCTTTTTCTCTGGTCTGTGTGAGCACATGGTGCACGCAAAGTACACATGTCTAACACAGGTAAGACACTCGTACATGCAAAATAAAAACAAATGTAATTTTACAAAAGAAAAAAACAGGTACAGATGATAACCACACATTTTTAAAAAGACTTTTTATATTTAGTGTGCGTTAGTGTGTATGTGACAGTGGGGTGGGGTGGGGTGGGGTGGGGTGGAGTGGTGGTCAAGGCCAGAGAGATTATTGATTCTTTGGAGCTAGAATTACACACATTTATGGGGCACCCAGTGTGGATACTGAAATCATACTCAGGTCCCTGTAAGAGCAGCAAGTGTTCTTCATTATGAGGGCTTCCCTCCAAGCTCCAATCTATAGATTTTAAATTATTTGAAGTTTTGAATTTTATGGTCATCTATATGAGCTTAGACACATGTGGATTCAACGTTGCATACAAACTCACTGAGGTCAGAGGAGGGCCTCTGGTATCCTTCCCCCCCATTCTATCTTCTTTTCCTTGAGTCAGGAGTCTTTCCTGAACCCGAGGCTTGTGTTTTCTCAGCTAGATTGAAATCCAGAAAACCCCAAATATTTTCCTGTCTCTGCCCCCTCATGGCTGGATTACGGGCACCAGAAGGGATGCTCAGCAAGATGGGTGCTGAGATCTGAGTTCAGGTCCTCGTAATTGTATACCAAATGCTCCAAACAGCTCCAGCTCTCGCTCTGAAGCACAACTACACACACACAACACACACACACACACACACACACACACACACACACACACAGAGAGAGAGAGAGAGAGAGAGAGAGAGAGAGAGAGAGAGAGAGAGAGAGACATATTACACGTTAGTACACATTAACTCTTTTTTTTTCCATCTTTTTTTTTTATTTTATTTTTGATACTTTATTTACATTTCCAATGTTTCCCCTTTTCTAGGTCTCCTCTTTGGAGACCACCTATCCCCTCCCCCTCCCCCATCTCTATGAGGGAATTCCACCTCCCACATTAACTCTTAATCTTGGGTAATCTCTCATTCACCTCTGATTTCTTTTCTTTCTTCTCAAAGGGCTAATGGTTGCTCAGAAGACACTGAGTAGCGGGGGAAAACATCTCTTGCCTTCAGTTTCAGGTGAAGTAATATTCTCCCAGAATTTTCGAACTTTTGGCTTATGAATATGTGTTGTTCTAAATACTTAGTTATAATGTGTCTAGTCTTTATTTTATTAAGTTGGTCTTTGTTTAAAAACAAAAGGAAAGAATCTATACTGTTTATGTGTGAGAATTAACAGATCTGTAGGAAGGTATGTAGCCATTCTTCCACTGTTCGAGGTTGCAGTAGACATGGCTCAGGGCAGAATTTTCCAGTGCCTAAAGTTCAAGGAACTTTAAAAGGATTTTAAGCCTGTCTTTTATCTTTATCTTTTCTTTTCCTTTTTTCCCTTTGTTTTGAGATAGGGTCTCACTATGTAGCCTTTGCTATCTGGAACTTACTATGAAGACCAGGTTGATCTCGATCTCACAAACATCCTCCTGTCTCATCCTTCCAAGTGCTGGTTATTAAAGGTACATGCCACCATAATAGATTTCCTATCATTTGTGGTAAGTACTGGGGAGTTAGTTTTAGGCTCAGAATGATTGATAAACATATATAAATAATATTAAAAGCAAAAGACTTCTAGTTCTGCATAAAACACAGGAAGAACCTTGGCGATTCTAGCATCAGGAATTACTTATCCAGTTGTCACCACGTCCTTAAAACTTCTGCTTCTGAATTCTCTTCTGTTTCAGAAACACCAAGGACCAGCCTCAGTGTGGAGAGGTGCTCTGAAAGAAGGGGTGTTTGATAGCCGAGAAAAAAAAAATGACTTGATCTCAAATTGTGGATCCAATGTGGAGGCCTGTGTTTTGCTCAGAAGACTTTCCAGACTGCTCTCTGTAGATGATAATCATGGCTCTGCAGTCTGTTAGAGGCAGCTTTTTAGACTGCCCCGCCATTCTAAAAAACTTTCTCTAGTTGAAACAGTTAGCTTTCTGCTCAAGATAGTTCTCTCTGGTTGAGACAGCTCTCTTTGTTAGTAAAAATTCTAAAAGCTCTCTGCATAGCTCATGGGTTTTCTGACCAAAGTCAGAGAAGCTCCTATTCAAAAAAAAAAAAAAAAAAAAAAAAATGTTGGATTTTCTGACCAAGTCAGAAATCCTTTTAGAAAAATTCTAAAAATAATTTCTTGCGTTTGCTGATCAAAATCAGAAAGCCAGAAAATTCTAGAAAAGCTATGTTCACTCTGGGTAGCTGCTGGGAAACATTCCGAAAGAGCTGTTTCAGCTCTCTAAGTAATTCTTCAGAAATCCTTTTAGAAAAAAAAAAAAAAAAAATTCTTGAAGAGCTGTGTTCGCTCTCTAGAGATCTCCAGACAGCTTGACAGCTCGGCTCCTGCTAGAGAAAAAATCCTAAAAGAGAACTGCTATCACTTTCTGCTAGCTCATCTCATGCAGACCAAAAGCCCGTTTTTTTATTTACATATCAATTCAGTTATTAATTCCAGGTTCCCTTTTGATTATTCTATGAATCAGCATCCTGTGACCTCAGCCCCTTGATTCTTGGGAGAAAGCAAGCACCATATATATATATATATATATTCAGGAATCTACCTGCATTTGTATCTATCTGTCTTTGTATCTTTCTGACATGCTGGCTCATAGTGTGGCTGCCTCTGTTCTTTTAGGTCTGTGAAGCTCCTTATAAAATTTATATTGCATCCTTATATTTTTGCATAATTGAGAAATTATATATTTTCGAACACATGTTTTTAGAGTTCTTTTACACAGCCCTAAGTTTCCAGCATTTACCATTTTGCTGAGACATAGACACACTCTAGACTCCTGGACAGTGCTATTTCTATTTTTATGGAATCTTTAACATTAACAGGGAGGATAGTCCTTGGAGGAAAGTAAAATATATACATTACTATACAAACAAGTCTTAGCCCCATAGCAGCCATCGATCCTCATGGAGGCCCATGTCCTGCTGGCCCTGTCCCAGGGACAGGAGCCATGTCATTCCATCCCCACTAAGGCCACGCCAGACTCTGAACAGAAATGAACTCAAGGACTTATGAATGATTGATTATCAAGTACTAGCAAGGTAGGCTAGAGTACTCAGTGAAGGGTACTCACATCAGCTTTGATTTTATAAATGACTATGTAACTGTCCTAAATTAATAAACAAGAAGAGTCTTGCTTTTCTGTCTCCTGGAGTCTCTAAGCCACTTACACTTCAAGCCAAGTATAGTAGACTACAATAGCAGATTTCAAGGTAGGTTCCTATAGTAACCAATTAATATGCAAAAAGTTTTTTAAAGCTAGCCAGACACTTCTAAGACAATGAACTATAGAGCAGACACAGATCTATTATAAGTAACTTTTATGTAAGTACAGATTAGGACATATTGTCAGGATCCCAGATTAAAAGTCTTACTTTCATTTGAATTTTTCACTTATGAATTAATGGCTCAGAACCTTGATTTTCCACCATTTCAATGTCAACTACCTCTTATCCAGTCCTATAAATTCTTTATTAGTATCTGGTTTTAACCATACATACCCACTGAAATATTCTATTAGAGCTTCCAGCAGAGTGTCAGTGATGAGTCTCACACACACACACACACACACACACACACACACACACACACACACACACACGCGCGCGCACACACCCGCACTCATGTCTGGTAGGTTTCCCCCATACTTGATTCAAAGAAAAATAGCTACTTATGCTTTGAGCTCATCTGGCCCAATATTTTTACAAGTTAAATATCAAGCTTACCATCTACCCAATATCTGACCAATTACTAATCCTTTCATAAGCTACCACATTGCTCCTTTCACCTTAGGGTCCGGTATCACATTGCCCAACTTCTCTTCCCTACATGGGAACTCACATAATTAGAAGGTTCCCACTACCCATCTACTCTCTGCCCAGACTTTTTTCCTCCTTTCCTTCCTCCCAGTTCTGACTTTACCAAGGTTTATAATGGTTCTTGGCAAAGGCTCAGATGCTGTCACAATACCAAATAAAATAGTCAGAGTCCTAATTGTCTCATGTGAAGTCTCTTCAAATTGCTAAATTAACAGCTTTGACAAGAACTTACATCATTTACATAAAAACTGTAGAAGCCAACAGCTATGACAGTTCATGTTATTCTCTTTGCTCTCTACAACTGACATCCTCTGACAACCAAAGTGGTACATGACATCTAGAAAGACAACTCTTTGTACTAAAAATGGCCGATTCATGGCTGTTTAAGTGGATTAGTCCATTTCAGAAAAGTTTATTGACTTCCTTGTATATTTCAGGGTGTGTTCTAGAAGCTGGGCTTATATCTATAAGGAAAACAAATTAGACTACTCCACACTGTAGATTAATGTTTAAGTGGATTAGTCCATTTCAGAAAAGTTTATTGACTTCCTTGTATATTTCAGGGTGTGTTCTAGATGCTGGGCATATATCTGTAAGGAAAACAAATTAGACTACTCCACACTGTAGAGTTTATACTCTAGTAGAGGAAAAGACAAGGAAAGGAGTCGAGGAACAAGGTTGGGGGTAGGGGGTGCAGCAGACTGCAGTTTGAAAGGGGGATACCATAAGCTCACTGGGGAATTGGCATTTGATCAAGTTTTAAATGAGGTAAGGGAGTGATCCATGGCTTTGGAAAATGCAATAACAATGCAATGCCTTTCTTGTATCACAGGCCAGGGTGGCCACAGCACAGAGGAGCACTGGGATGAGATAAGTGAAATTTGACATAAAAAAGGAATCAGATTGTATGGCCCGGCCTGAGGACCAATTTAAGGAGTGGCCTTTCCTCCGTAATGGAGTAGAACAATAATATGACCTACATTAGGATTTTAAATGCACTCTGGCTGCTAGATAGGATTGTGGCTGAAGGAGTTCAAAGCCAAAGCCTGAATATTACTTATGCGACAACTGCAGAAACCCAGCTAAGAAACACAAGGATCTGGATCAGTACGATGTAGGGGTATTGAAAATGGACACATTTTAAAACATATTTTGAAAGCCAAACAAGTATTTGCAAACAAATTGTACAAGGAACAGGTGAGTCGGAGATCCAAGATGATGAGTTTGCAGCCTGGATAATAAGAAAGAAAAGATACAGAGAGACCCGAGGGTACCAAAGGGTAAAGCAGCTTTGGTGTTGAGGTACGTTAACGTTGAGGTATCTCTTAGGAAAGCATCAAGAAGATAAATATGGGATTCTGGGGTTTGGAAGATAACTGAGCTTGAAGATATAAATTTTGTTTAGTGTTCTGCAGAGAAACTGTTTAAAACAGTGATGTTAGATGAGATAGAAGGGACTGTGTACAGATAAACAGCACAGGCACAAGGTCTAGGGTCCTCCGGAGTTAAGGTATTGGGAGAAGGCAGAACAGCTGTGGCTTATGTCAGGGAAAGAGTACCGGGAAGCAACATAGGAGCAAGACGGCAGCTAGCAAGGCAAGAGCAAAACCCAGCAAGTGAGGCATCCCATGAGCACCCTCAAAACTACATTTCAAGGAAGAGGACACATCAAAGGCTGCTGACAAACCCAGTAAGCCAGAGTCTGGGCCTCGACCCTGGCCACCGCCACACAGGAGTAAGTCACAGCAAGAGTTTTAGGGATGGAATAATGGCAACGACCCGATTAGAGTAGGACTGAGGGATCGTAGACAACAAGACTGACTGCGAAACAGAGCAGATTCACAAAGCGCAGAAAATACAGACATGGCGAACATGAATGGAAATGGAGCCGGGCAACTCTCTGCTTGTTTTGAGATGACTCATGTTTGTCTATTGGTGGCAACGATTCAGTAATGGAAAGCGATCACAGAGCAGCTGCAGCACTGTTTTTCAAAAAAGCAAGCAGAAGGTTTACTATCAGGATGGAGGGCAGAGGATACAGGTATAAATGGGAGTCGGTATGAAGTCATTCTTGCGCTATTTGTCTACCGATTGATTGTTTTCTGAGTAAAGTAGAAAATAAGATCATCCACTAGGGAAATGCGGGCCCCAGGGATGTGGAGCCTCAAAAATTACGTGCAGTATGTATAACGTTATTCCAACTCGTCATTCTCGGGCTGAAGCCAATGTCCTAATACAAACGGTGCTACCCACTCCATCCTATCATCTGAAAGCTGCCAAAAGATATCTGTAGAAAGAGATGTCATTGAAATCTCACTGGATAACACACAAGGCACTTCTTATCCCAACTAAACCTCATTAGTTAATAGTCCTAATGTCACTGAAAGAAACGGCTCTGATTTAACTAGATAAGGGACTTATCTAGTTAAATCTTGTGCTTACCCACATCTAACTCTCCCGACTTTTTTTTAATCATGAAGATTCTGAAAACCTGGCTAGTCTCTGACAGAAGTTTTATAGCTTATGAGGACAACTCTCCCACCGTCAGAACACTTTAATTCAGCAGTAACGTGCCGCTGTCCATTGTTTAATTGAAGAGCCAAAATGTTTATAAGTAAAATTCAAATCTAATTTTTAGTATCTTTTAATGCTAAACCACAATATGATATATATTTCAAAAGCAACCTATTGAAAATAAAAGGGCAAATATGAGGTTTAATGGAAGTCTGAACATTTGCCCCAAAATTAAAATACCCAGGTCTCAAATAATACCTGTTAGAGACAGATCCAACTGTCTTCATACTGATGATAATTTTTTCAGATAACTTATTTTTTCCTTTTATTTTATTGGATATTTTATTTATTTACATTTCAAATGTTATCCCTTTTCCTGGTTTCCACTCCACAAACTCCCTATCCCATTCCCCCTCTCCCTGCTTCTATGAGGGTGCTCCCCCACCCACCCACCCACTCCCACCTCACCACTCTGAAATTCCCCTACACTGGAGCATCAAGCCTTCACAGGACCAATGGCCTCTCCTCCCATTGATGCCAGATAAGCCCATAACTTCTAACCATGTGCTAACTGACTATACAGAATGTACAAGGTGGGCAATATGGAGTATACTCCATGTACACTCTTTAAAGAGTAACTAGAACACCACACTCGGGGGTTGTTATTTCAACAAATTCTTGTTGCCTTGTACTTCTAAGCACACACACATGCACAGGCACACACACACACACACACACACACACACACACACACACACACAGTGTAATAATCACTCAAGGCAGTAAAGACTGTCCTAGAGCACCAATCAGTATACCTACTTGTAACTGGCAGAAACTGTTGAAAGATCTGAACACGCAAATTTTGTCTATTTAGTATTATAAAGCAAAGCCTTGGTGGATTGTCCTTCAAACCTTTATGAAGCCTGGACTACATACTTATTAACGACTCGGACCATACGCCCTTGCAAATCAATTCTGTTGTGCCTAGGAGGAAGAATCCAAAAATAAAGGCCAATGTGCTTAAAATGCATGAGACCATTATATATCTTCACACAGCTGTCAGTGCGAAGTGAAATATGTTGCTGTGGCTGAGAGAGCCTCAGAAAGCCTCAAACAAAAGCAGTAAAGGTATAATGCATGTCTCGCTTGCTCTACTGGTATTTTATCCGATTCTCCATCGCCCAAAACAATATACATTATCACATCAAAGAAAAATTGAAAACAGTTATGAAATTAAAGGTTCTACCAGGTTAAGAAAATGTTTACGGCCCAACCAACATCAAAAGTATAAAGTAGGTGGAAGCAGAAGGGCAGGCCAAGGAATGAACAGAGATGAGAAATATTTATTTATGGAAAAGCAATGACCTGAAACTATCAAATGACTTCAGCGCAGCAGAAGGTCACCCAGCCATCGATGCTCTGACCTGAGCTTGAATATGTTTTAAAGAATTGGCTTTTTTTTTTTTTAACCTGATGAGGTATTTGAAAATTAAAGTGAAATGTTGACATAGTCCCTTCCTTATATACATATACATACTCTGTAAACCTTTTCCGTGTGTGTGCATACGTGTGTGTATGTGTGTGTGTGTGTGTGTGTGTGTACAGTCTGTAAACCTTTCTGACTCTCACATTTCCCTATTTGCCTACCTGGAATCTGAATAATCTTGAGACTTCCTGCTGGCCACACTGACAGGGGCTTTCTCAGCCACTGCCATGTACTTATTACACTGCATTATCATGTATCTGTGACTTTATTTCTCCCCTATCTATATAAGTTCCCTTGGGACAGTGACTCTGTTTAGCTAATACCCCCAAGGGCTTTCCACAATGTCTGAGGATGTTTGTAATATTTGTGGAATTAAATAGGCACTTTGTCCCTTCCCAGCTAAACCTAGGACTGGATTTAAAATATAGGCTGTCTGTCTCCACCACCACACCCTTTCTACAAGTACCATAACCAAAATTTCTTGCCAAAAAAAACCCCCAAAAAACAAAAACAAAAAACAAAAACAAAAGCAAACTTTTATTTTCTAATTATGTGCAGTAGAAAACACAATTCTCATTACTATCAAATGCTACATGGAAGCTAACATCTATGCCCACTCCCTCACATGCCCCATAAAGCAGAGAATTTTATAGTCCATAGGCCCTTTTCCAGTCAGAATGGCTCATGGTTAGCAACCAAACCCAAAGAACCCCATCCCACTGTGCCTTTACCGTCTGACGGGTCCACTCGGCATTCAAAAAATGGCTTTAAAAAGGACTCAGATATTCCATTTTTGAAGGAAAATTATATGTAAAGATCATTTTTAAATTTGGGTTATCTGTTATGCAGGTGCTTTCCCCAAGACAACTGATTCCCAAGACACTGTCATTTCTAAATAATCAACTATACATAACACTCAAGACAAAATAAAATGTCACTTATGCTTGAGTATGTATCACAAGCGGTGCTCGCTGCTTCTTCTGTGCCATCTCATTTTATGACATTTTATGAGCTTCTGCGTACAGACTAGGCAAGGCTTTTGAAATAAACCTAAGACATTTACAAGATATTCGCTTGTCCTACTGTGGAATCTAAGGTTATCACCTCTTTCAATAAGCTTCTACTGCCCAGACAAATTCAAAAATTAATTTGCAGAAGGCTATTATCTTTGCTATAACTATACGCAATTGCCCAATACGTACTTGACTTTCTCATGTTGACCCTTATAATCCTGTTACTGTGTTATTTGAACATTTGAACCTTTTCTTTCTTTGTCTGAAACAGAGATGAAAATCTCTGTTGCCACAATTTTAAGTATGATTGAGTAGGGTTCACCTTCCCATTTTCAAGTGGCTTAATAATATGAAATCTTCAAAACAACATATATTTTCAGAGACAGCACATGATTTATTGCGCTGATTACCATTTATCTTGCCTATCCATGGGTGAACTGGGAAGATGAACTTTTCAGAGCAGAAGAAGACTTTTTCCTAGACAAATGTTTTGACTCTCATTTAGTTGCATATTGTTGCCACAGAGAATGTCCTATTCACTTTCATAGTCTCAGTAATATATGTTCTTAAATTATAGGTCACTGGTCTTTCAATCTAAAGCCTCCAAACCCCTCATTTCAAAAATGGCTCCTAGGATCCAAAATAATGGCTTTAGGACCATGCAGGAAAATGTGTTCTAACCCTTGAGGACTTTTGTGGAGTCTAACTACTCTGTGCCTCACCTAACGGCATAAGGGATCACACACCCCTCATAAAAGAGGGTGTTCCAACATATTCTAACAAAATTGGGTCTGCGGAGAAAGCTGTGCTCCAGGAAAAAGAGGGCAATCACAAGAATGTTTACTTTGCTAACTACTCAGCTAGGAGTTTTCAGGTCCTCTAACGTAACCTTGATCAAATGAAGTAGGATGTGAGTAGAAGCATCTCCAGATGAGGATGCAGCAAAAGTAAAGATGTTCTTCACAGCATCTGGAACAGTGCTGGATCACAGCCTCAACAGCCACAGACACTGATGACCCTCATCTGTAGGAAAAAATAGAACTACATCGTTACCCTTCATTTCCTGAGTCCAGTGGGTGCTGATGATGACCTTGCATCTCCAGGAAAGTCATTATCAGAATCCACTTAAAAGGCAAGAAGGAGATGATGCATGCTCTATAAAATACATAGGAATCCCATTTGGATGTTTAATTAGCTCGTTCTTTCAAATAAAAGGCAATAAAGACATCGGTGTGATTTTTTTTTCTAATTTGAACAAGGGAAAACTTTTACTGTGGGTCATCCGTACTTTGACATAATGCATGTCTCCAAACGACACATACAACTAAAGGTTCATATAGTCATAATAAGAAACTCCAGTTAGTCTCTTAAAAAAATACTTAGCCATTTTACATTATTCAAAGTTTGCTTTTCTCTATCCATTCAATTTATATTTAAATGCTTAGCTTGTTCATGGTGCTCTAAAGGATCGTATAGATGATTAAATGTAGTTAACATATTACATACATGTAGTTAACATATTACATACATACATACATTACATACATTATGGAATCATCAGAATAATCAGTGCATGTTTCAAATTGATAAATGCTTACAAATAGACTATTTCATTTTTGTGGAAGGAGATTAAAGACACATGCAGATTACACACTGATTTCACTAAAATATCATAGTCACCCAACAATTACAATTGGTAGATGGACTCCTCATTAGCCAGACATGTTCGTTTGCATTCTGATATTGTTTCTTATCATAGGGTTCCACAAGCTTCACAGAGTTTGATGCAAGGTGCTTACACAGTTGCTTGGTTTTAAGCTGACAAGACAGCGGACCACAACTTAGAGAAGTAAGACAGTGTGCGGATGACTGGCAGATGCCAAGGTCTTCTACAGAGAACATTCTTCCAAATAAGAACCAGTGGTCAAAGAGGGAGAGGAATTAGTGGCTTTTCTACGGACTCTAAACTAGAACAAAGAGAAATGCTACATGATAAACAGAGTAAGTAGTACACTCTGGCAGTAGCTCCCGAGGTAAGATATTTTATGTTGGTTTTTGGAATAATGATTATCCGAAGTTTGAATCTTTTATTTTAAGTGGCCACTTAATATTTCTTTAGTTCTCCTTTGTTATTTTTCATATTTATTATACTGTAAAGAATACAGTAGGCAATTATTTTTAAATGCTGCTTTGAGGAAACTAATCATTTCAAGCCAGTAGTAGAAACATTAAATAGCGTTAGCTCTTTGGCAAATATGCTTAAGAAACCAGGGATCATCTGTTACCATAATGCTCTTGCCAGAAGTTTGTGACAATGGCCCATATTTTAATGAAATTTAATATGGATCCAACATCGCTCTCAAATGCGAAAGACTGTTGATATTTACAAAGGTTATTATTATGCTTTTTAGATTAAAGGCCCAGAAAATGAAGCCACAACAGAGTATTTAGAATTCTACTGAAAGCCACATTATTAATTTCGTATTGATTTTCAATCCAATGTCAATGGAAGCAGATCCTTCCTTCTAATCACACGGCGCTATTCCGATAATTAGTTCCTTTTTCTATTAAGGCATTATCCATAATAGCTATAATGCAGGGCTATTTATTTGTGGAATATAGCTTAGTGAGTATAGTGTTGCCAAGTGAATCTAATCATTGCTCAACCATTAATAAAGCACTTATATTAGACTATCTAGATGCACTCTTTGGTGCCATCTGAACACAGAAATGAAGAGAATTATCAGAGCAGATAATTGACTGAGGTGAACAAAATTTAAATGGTGGAGGGCACCGCCAAATCCCAAGGTCATACTTCTTCAGCTAATAAGGATCGCTCTCACATAGAGGGCCTTATGGCATGCACTGCAGAAACCACTCTATTATTGAATCTTTGATTACTGAGAGTAGCTCTAAGATACATAAAAGTCTGAAGGAAGGTCAAACCTTGGCCCAGCCTCTTACTACATGTGACAGTGCTCAATTGATTTAAACTTACCTTGAGCCCTACACCCCTTTTCCAGTAGCATTAAGTTTATCTTTATTGTAGAATTATTCTTTCTCATGACTAACTGTACTTCATGTTTTGTCACAGATAATTAAAATAGATTCAAGATAAATTATTAATACTACTTTCTCTAAATTCCGATGAGGTGACTATTTAAAACATAATAATCTTGGTTTCTTGCAACAGGGATCTTATTGTTATAGAGAGTAACTTTTCGTGAATAGATATTTATAGATAAAACAGGTTTCATTTTACCAGGAACTAGCAAAGGTTCTATTACACAACATTATTGTTGAATGACATAAATCACAGTATCAATGAGGATGTTCATACCTTAGGTATTGCTCACGGCGACAGCATTTATTTTTAAAATAGTGGCTGGCTTACTTCGCCTAATTTCTACCACCAGCAGCTGAGCCTAAGTTCCTCACCTGGGTCACTGCAATGACTAAATTGAGATTTCTCCCAGTGTTTTCTTCTCTAATATACAGGGTTCTAGCCAAACTCTAAATAAATCTTACTACCATCCAAGGTTTCTCATGATGCCCAAGATAAAGTCCCAAATGTGACCCATGTGAGACGGCTCAGCAGCCAAAGGCACCTGCCACTAAGACTGAAGATTTGAGTTTGGTTTGGTCCCTAGAACCCACATGAGGTGGAAGAAGAATTAACCTTGCAAGTTGTCCCGACTTCCACATGGGCTGTGACTCATAGGCAGCCACATTCAGCCACACATACAATACACACAAAAATAAAATCCAACTCCGAAAACCAAAGTCCCAATTGTGGTATAAGGAGTTCTTTATAATCTACCTATCAGCTTTAATATCAGACCACCTTCGTATCTCATTCTGTTACATACACACTGGTTTTCTTTCACCCTTGAACACCATTCTTCTACATATATGGGCCACTTTCATCTCAGTGATGAAATCTCTATCCCCCTATACATATCAGCGCTGTGACCTCCATAGGGAGACTTCCCTGGTCTCTCTGTGTGTCCTAAGAGAGAACCACACATTTCCTCTGTGAACCCTTTATTGAATGGCTGTGCAGTTTCCCGGCTACAACATAAAGACAAACATATTTTCATCCTCCTGTACTTTCAGAATATTCAAAATTTTGCTGAATGAGTGATCTTCGTCAAAACTAATTTATTTTAGAGAAACCATTACCAGAGATCTCTATAGTACCCTGAAATAATTTTGAGAAACATAATAATTTTAAAAAGCAACAGTACAGAGCACTTGTTGACATAGCAAGTCAAAATAAATAGAAGCAGAACTGTTAAAGGATCCAAACCTTTTTTTTTTCCCTCCCTCAGGTTGAAAATACATCCTCCTTGTTTCCTTCAAGTTGGGAGCATACGCTATTTCATCACTGACAGCTTCTTTCCTAGACCAAAGACTATGAGGAAGCTTTGCATGAGAAACTGAAGAACGGTGCACTATTGCATGTATCCATGAAATGCAATTAGCCACACATCTAAAGGGCTTTAAAAGCCTGGTAGTTTAATCACAATATTTTTAGTATAGTTCTAAGTTCTTACCAAATGACTATACAGCCATCAGCAATGTGTGCCTGAGTGGCTAGCTGTGCTACAATTTGCTTTAAAAAGAAATAAATTCACTTAAGGAAGCCAGAACTAGCTTTTACTGCCCCTTCATTAGATGGCAATATTCAGCTGAGTGAGATTTCAGTGCTAAATTTTCCATGTGCAACGTTAGAATTATATATTCCTGGTCAACTGCAGCGTTTTGGGTAAGCAAAGGGCTAGAATTTTATGTTACAAGTCCAGTCTTAACAACGTGAGAAGAAAAGCACACCAGACCTTGCACAGATCTGATGGTATTGTCAGTGAATGTAGAAGGTAATCATCAGAAAGCACCTTTTGCTAACTGAATGTTAACAGGCTTGTAACAAAACACCTTCCGTGGATCTAGCACTGGCACTGTTAGCCAGCTTCTGGCTAGGGCTCACTTCTTAGGTTACATAAATGTCTGCAAACACAGGCTCTAGGCCATGGGAACCAGAGTAGATTGGGGAATCCCAGAACCTGGGTGGTGTTTTTACTCCATTTCCCGCTGCAGGTTCCATGCAGGGCATAGGACTGACTTACTGAGGTAGCGACATCAGCCGGGGAGGTTGCAGGGAACAGGGCAGGGCCCACTAGGCTCTGAAGAGGTGTTCCCCGCACGCCAGTCACCGCTTGTCCCGGTAGCACTCGGGCCCGAATTTTCTCTCCATTCAGTGTACACCCTGGCCCTTCCACCATCTCTGTAGCCCGCCCGGAACTCCTGCTAGTTGCAAGGTCTGAATGGAAAACAACCAGGGCAGAAAGGAAGTTCAAATCTCCCGCGCACCCCGCCCTGCCTCGCTTCCGCCCCGCCTCGCCTAGGCCTCGCCCACCAGCAAACCCCGCCCATCTGCGGCCAGGCCCCGCCCAGGTGGCGCCAACTCCGCCCCCGGAGCCCTGCATCCCCCAGGGCTCTGCAGGTCTCACACCTGACTGTCATCGCTTTTCCTGTGGAGCCAGTGCACAGTGGAGTCACAGAAACCGGCTCAGTGTAAGAACTCAGGAAATAGGAAGTTGAAGACTAGAAACCACGTACGAGCTACTCAGCCCATGCTTTCTGAACTGAAATAGATTATATTACAACCTCAAGTTTGTGGTTTCTTAAAAGCCCAGCACTGTACTGAAGTGAAAGTGGAAAAATAAATGTGGAGATTTGTCTAGTGGCTTTCCAGTGGGGGGTGGTGAATGGTTACAGTTGTCTACATCAGACTCGGGACTGTCTGGACTCTATATTCTGTTAACTCAAATTCATTTCTGATCTCTGTCCTTTGATGGAGGTAAGTCTGAAATAGTTCTTTCCCTTTCACCTTTGTATTGTTTACTGCTATCTAAGGAATGGCATTATTTGTTATTTAAAAGTTTCTGTGAGTCAGAAGTTGGCAAAGTCTAGCTGGGTGGCTGGGCTCCCCAGTTCTCTGAAGGTTACAGGGTAGGTTCGATTGTACCTAGAGGATCCACTTCCAAGAGGGATCACGTACATGGGCTGGTTGCAGGGTGCCTTAAAGTTCTTGTCGTAGACCTGTTTAGCTGTTCTCGTGATGTGGTGGCTGATCTAAGAAAGAAAGAACAAAACAACAATGCAATTTATTACCTAGCAACTGTTCTAGCCTGTGCGTAGCGATCCCTCTGGGGGTCAAAGGATGCTTTCAACAGGGGTCACCTAAGACCATTGGAAAACACAGACATTTACCTTACAGTTTATAACAGTAGCAAAATTGCAGTTATGAAGTAGCAACGAAAATAATTTTATGATTGGGGGAGTCACCACAAAATGAGGAACCAACCGTCCTAAAGGGTTGCAGCATTAGGAAGGTTGAGAGGCACTGATTACCTACTAGTGTCCTGGTCCATTTTGTGCCGCCATAACAAAATACTTGACTTTGAGTTATAAGAAACGGAAACCAGCATCTCATAATTCGAGAGGCTGAGAATTTCAAAATCACAGTGGCAACAGGTTGGCTGTCTGGTGAAATCTGGTTTTGTTTCCAAGCTGGTGACTTGAGTGTCACAAGGAATGAGATGCTGTGTCCCGTGTCCTAGCACATTCTCTCTGTTAAAACCCAGAATAAGGACACCTCACGCCATGCTTGTAGAATCATTTTGTAAAGGCCACACTGAGAGATAAGTTCCACCACGAATTTGAGAGGAAGGAAAAACATTGACGCCATACTAGTCTGTTACAGTCACTAACTCCTCATCACCATAAGGAAATACACTTTGGTACAGTTTAGTACTCTATAATCCAGACTGTGCCAGCAATCTCTGAACGGCCTTACCCCCTGTAATTCCTCTTCCATATTGTTACCAGAATAATCTTCCCTGTTATTTCCTCTTCTCCACAACTTGTTCATTCATAACTGTATTCATGTCGTTAATGTTTTCTAACACTCATTCTCTTTAACTGTACCATTTTGCTGTGATTTAGATGGTGGCTTGAATTTTCAAAAACCTCAGCTGAAGGGCAGCCCTATTCTGTAACTCAATGTTGTTGAGGTCTGTCTTAGGATTTCTATTACTGTGAAGAGACACCATGACCATGGCGACGCTTACAAAGGAAAGCATGTAATTGGGCTGGCTTATACTTCAGAGGTTGAGTCCATTATCGTGCCAGGAAGCATGGCAGCATCCAGGCAGATATGGTACTGGAGAAGTAACTTAAGAGTTCTACATATGAATCTTCAGGCAGCAGGAAGAGAGACTGACACTGGGTCTGGCTTGAGCATCTAAAACTTCAAAGCCTGCCCGCACTGACACACTTTCTCCAGTAAGGTCACATTTACTCCATCAAGGCTATACCTCCTAATAATGCTGCCCCATCCAGGATTATGGGGGCATTTTCATTCAAACCATCACAAGATTTAAGCCATTTAAATGTTGCAAGAAGATTTTTAAAATGAATTACTATTCTGACACCCTTGGGACTGCTGATTATTTTTACAAATTAGTTATTGTGTGTGGTGGTGTGAATAGATATGGCCCCTATAGACTCATGTGTTTGAATGCTTGGTCCATAGGGACTGGCATTATTAGGAGGTGTGGCCTTGTTAGAGGAAGTGTGTCACTATGGAGTAGGGGCTTTGAGGCCAGATATTTCAACAGTCCTAATCTGATACTGAAGACTGGGAATCCCAGAGAGTCACTGGTTTTGAGTCTGTATTGGAAACTCAAAGAAGCTGGGTTCTGATATCAATGAAGATGATGTCACTGCAGCAGTAGCAGTGGCAATGTCATCATTAGAGTAGACATGAGGGAAAGCTGTTAACAGGCAAAAGCTTCTCTCTTGGACTTTCCTATGTGTGGGCCACTGGAAGGTATTATGTACATTTATGGTCAATAAAAAACCTAGTCTAAAGAAAATAAAATCACTCAAAAGTATTCCAAGAGGCTTATCTCATGGGTCATTCTAGATCTTGTCAAATTGACAATCAATATTAACCAAATTTTTCTGAAGTGGAGTTTTGCTATATAGACCAGGTTGTACCCAATCTGTTAATGATCCTTCCTTAAGGCCTCCTAAGTGTTATAGTCATGCACCATAAATACCTGGGAATATTCCAATGGTTTGCCCTTTTACTTTTTAAAAACCTTCCTTCCATTCTAGTTCAGTGAAATCCCCTTAAATTTTAAAGAATAGTTAAATGATCTCCTCTTGAAATCTGTCCAGACATAGTCAGAATGAGTCTCTTGTGGTCTGTAATTGGTCCTTCAGAGAATTCACCAAAACGTCTTTATATTTATTGGTGTATATAGTGGATTTCACAAGAATAGATTCTCTTTCCTTGATGACAAGTGAATATCCTGCCCATACTTTTGCACTTGGATGCTCTTTGGCACAAAATAACTATTCAAAAAATATGAAATTTGCAAACATTGGATTTATTTCCCTAAATACCTTTCATGTTAGCTACATGTTTTTATATATTTAATATTTTTAAAGAAAAAAATTAATGTTTTCATAAGCTATTTCTAAAATAAATGTTACTGAAATGAAATAATATATAAAATTATTCTGTAATATAATTGCTTTATTAGGGCAGCAAACTAGTAGTGTTGGCTTATTCCATATTTACCATAACCTGTAACATTGTCAGAGTAGATATCATTAATATTTTACACGTAAGGAAATTGATTATGATGATTAATTTTGATTGTTCACTTCATTGGATTAAAAATTTCCTAGGAGATTAGGAACATTTATGTCTAAATGTGTCTGTGAGGGTATTTACAGATCAGGGGACACTGATATAATCAATAGCTTAATTCATTAATGGATTCACAATTGGATAGTCTATCGGGAAGTAATGGAACTATACAAAGTAGGGTCTGATTAGAGGGTGGTAGGTCACAAAGAGTTTGCCTTCTAAGGCATGCCTTGCCCTGGTTTGCTCCTGGTTCCATACTGCTTCTTATGACATCATCTAAAATGCCTCCCCCATACACTCTTGCTGTCCATGATGTTCTGCTCAAGCAACCATGGATTTGAACACTTTAAAGCAAAAAGAATGGAAGGCTTGAGAAGTGGTTCAGTGAGGAAGATCCAGGTTTGATTCCCAGCACCAACATGGAAGCTCACAATCCATAACCCCAATTCCAGATAGGATCCTCCTTTCTGACCTACTTGGGCAGCAGACATTCACATGGTGTACATGCATACATGCAGACAAAACCCTCACACAGAGAGTAAAATAAATACACCTATTTTAAAAATTTCAACTATGAGCCAAAATAAATCTATGATTCCCCAAGTGTTTTGTCAGATATGTGCCCTAAAAACACAAAATGTAACTAATGCATGTAGGGACAAATACAGAAACAGAAATTGAATTTTCTGATTTTTTAAAAATCAGAATCCCTTCACTTAGAACATAGTCACTGGTCAAATAACAATATCTAAACTCTGGGGAAGGAGAGCTTATTTTATTGCTTCAAGTCAGTATACATTATCTATATAGTAATGGTTTAAAACGTTCTTAAATAGCAGAAGAATCTGCTAAAAAGAGATAGATGGAAGCCAAACACAAATAACAAATTTACTTTGGAGTGTTTCTTTAGTCCCCCAACTCATAAGAAAACCCGCATGTTTGTTTGGCACTGGGTGTGGTGACATATGGCTATATTTCCAGTGCTAGAGGAGCCAAGGCAAGAGGATTGTGAATTCAAGGCCAAAGAATAGTCTGAACTGAAGAGTAAATTTGAAGCCAGTCTGGATTACATAGTAATACCTCATCTCAAACAACAACATAAAGAACAACTGAACAACAACAAAAATCTGAAAATCAAAACCAAAAAAAACCCCAGGCAAACAAATGTGTCTCTGTGAGGTATGAAGGCATACTCCAAGGTACACAATTCTGTAGTAGAACCCTTGAATGTAAAAATATTATACTGTGGTTAGAGATAATGACATTTTAAAGATGTAATGAATGGAAGAAGAGGTCTCATGTCAGTCTATTTACAAAAATAATATGGATCAAGGAGCATTCATTAAAGGGAAATACTCAAAAAAAAAAAATCTATGAGTTGTGTGGCCTAAGAAGTAGGAGCCCCTGCAAGTAGAAAGGTCAACTAAGGAAATTCACAAGGCCAAAGTGGGAAATGATGTGATATATTTGAGCCGTCATGATTAATGCGATAATGCCAATCAGGGAAAAGATGGATAACATTGGAAAGATAACTAGCCAGTTTATCATAGAGAATTTAGGATAAGAAAAGTGATACTCATTTTCTCGGGGTAATAGACAATCCATGGAGCTTTGGGGCAGGTCCAGTAGTCCTTGTCTCACGAATTCTCAGTACTGTCTTAATCTGAAATCCTGACTTACTAAATTTAAGAAACTTAAATCCAGAGCCATGTTGGGCTGTGAGGTGAACTGAACATGGCTTAGACAAGGATGTTCTTATTCTTTCTTAAGGGTGGTTCCAAGTGACAAGTGGGAGTTACCTTTGTGCTGCTGAATTCATAGTGGCTTGAAGAATCTATGATACAAAATTTCCCCATTTTCTCCTGATAACGATCCTAACACATATCTCCTCACATTATCAATATCCTTATTGATCCTAGTGACAGGCAGTAGTTTCACACCCACCTTCCATTCAACACCCCTGTAATCCTCTATAGGGGAAACTATTAGTGTCATTTACAAGTAAAGGGAATGAGAGACACAGAGGCCACATAACGTATTCGAGGTTATAGACTTGAGATTGAACAGGCAAACTGTAGTCAACCAGATAGTTTCAGCAATATCAATTGTATTACACTGGTTCACAAACAAATGTTTTAAATCAACAACTCAAATTGTTTGTTGGAAAAGAAGAAAATCTTTAATCAGCCTCTCATGGAAATTAAGGGTAATCTAAAAAATTCTTAGTGGCTTTTCTATGGCTTTGAAGAAGCACCACAAGGAATGTGATATGTGTTCTGAGGTCTGGCTGTGCTTCTTTGCTTCTGAGTGTCCATACTCTATTGCACACCAGGCTGGAAGGGTGAAGTGGAGTCTGGAAGAAGGCCTTCTCCAGCAGTCTTCAATGAAACAGCTCTCTTAGATAATCTTAGCTTGTGTGAATAGCTTTATTCAGGGTAGGCTTGTATGCATCCACTTTATTTGGGGTGAACCAGTAGTATATGTGGACCTTGAAAAGTGGGAAAGAGTTTACAGGGTAAATGAAAATCATTGGCTAGTGTTTAAAGTACTAGGAATGGCTTATTTGTTTGAAGAGGCACTTCAGGAATCCCAGGTACTGCAAGACAGGTTCTTGGGTAGGGTTGGGGTAGAGAAAGTTGGACTTGTAGATCTGTCTAGGATTACTTGATCTTCCACAGGTAGAGGGTGTCGGAAATCTGACTCCCCAGACATGGTAGAGAGAGGTAAGCCCTTTTGGTAAAGGGAGTCTTCCATTTTGTACCGAGCTCAGAGGAGCTATTTGGTCATGGTAGACTGTGATTTTAATCAGCAGGGTTTCCCCTCAGAGTAACGCACTTATAAAAGAAAGCATCTAATTGCTGGCTTTCTTACAGCTTCATAGGGTAAGTCAGTGATCACTATGACAAGGAGCATTGTAGCAGCCAATCAGGCATGACAGTGAATAGCCTGTATCTTCTCTGGAGACAGAGAGAATGGGCCAGGGCCTGGGCCTGGTATGGGCTTCTGAAACCCAAAAGCCCACCCTCAGTGACACATCTCATCTAACAAGACCACACCTCCTAATCTTTCCCAAAACAGTTCCACCAATTAGGG
Organism: Uromys caudimaculatus; assembly: GCA_028551405.1. Classification (NCBI taxonomy): domain Eukaryota; kingdom Metazoa; phylum Chordata; class Mammalia; order Rodentia; family Muridae; genus Uromys; species Uromys caudimaculatus. The sequence continues at coordinate 40,406,611 of CM052719.1, forward strand.
ACCAAGCACTTAAATGTAGGAGCCCATGGAGGGAGGGGGGGCGTTCTCATCCAAACCATCACACCTTCCATGTATGTTTTGACATTATTTCAGATTATGAAACTTCTCGAGGTCTTTGAGGAAACTTCTAGCCAGAATGCCTATAGTCATTCTGAAATGACTATATGAGGAAAATGACTTTTATATAAGTTACTTGAATATATTTACAAATACATAACATCCATTCCTTCTCAAGGCCTCTTCGTTTGATGTTTGAATCAAGAACATTGTCATCAGTGAGCAATACATGCAGGGGTTTTCAGTGGTTTTTACCAGAAAGGCTCCAATTTCTTAATATTAAGAGAAACTTTTAACAATAAACTAACAGAAAAACAGAAAAAGGCATAGTAACAAAAAAACATTTGGACACTTTCCTTGTTTGACACAAACCCCCAATGTTGTGAAAGAGCAGATGACTTGCTTTTGTTGTCTGAAAAAGACCAGAAGTACTTAGGTGGTAGTTGCCAATTTGCAAAGTCAACATCAAAATTGCTAATTCAACTTTGTGCCCCCGATACATAAAACTCCTTTGACATGTCTAATTTTTTCCATAAAACCATGTCGCCTGTGTTAGTGGTACTTTCAGACTAGCTGGGGATGTCAAAATCTTCCAAGAAGGATTGTTTTCTTTCTTTCCAATTCAAGTTTAAACACTTTAAATACAGGTAGCTTTTCCTCAGAAGTGGTAACTTCATTGTCATCATCTCTTCATCAAGAAAAACAGGATTTGCTGTGTGTTGTCAGGACAGGGCATTGATTTGTGATTGAGAAATAATGTTTATTGTCAAAAGTCACTGAGACTTTAGGATGGCTTATTAATGTAACAATCTAGGAAGATATGATCAGCATAGTTATGTCTACATTTAGACTTTTTATGTATGATGACACATACGTACATATAAAGAGAAATAGTATCATAAATAAAATGTATATATGATATATTGAGTTGCTTTCTTTTGTTTCATTAGATTTATCTGCCCCTGTCCCAGTTCTATGCTACACATATATAGAAAAACAATGATAGAAAACAGTATCACAGATAAACAATATATATATGTGATATATTCAGTTGCTTTCTTTTGTTTCATTAGATTTATCTGCCCCTGACCCAGTACTATGCTACTTATTTATTTATTTAGTTCATTTCATCTGGAGGCAGGTAGGAGTCTGGTTCTCTTAAGCAAGCTATGTTGAGATTGTGGGTGCAAATGATGCTGTGACCTTAGCCTCCTGAGTAGACGGGACTACGGGCATGCTTTACCACATCCAGCTTAATCTATGGGGTTTTTGTGTTTGTTTGTTTGGTTGGTTGGTTGGTTTTTTGGCTTACTGAAGCCTTAGAATATGTCGTGATGTCTTTTAAAGTGAGTTTCCACTTTTAGTCTTTTTTCTTGAAATTGCTTAGCTTCCCATAACTATTTAAACTTTCAAGTTATATTTAGAATCACTTCAAGTTCCTACTGAATTCTGATGAGGCTTTAATTATAAATACATTAAATTTATAGATAAATTTGGGAAAAATTAATAGCTTTTTCCACATTAATGTGTCTCCTTTTATTAAGTTTCATTTGATTAACTTCAAAAATTTATGTTTCTCTGTGAATTCAGTGTACTTTTTTTTTATTGGCTTAGTTCATTCTTATTCGGTGGTTTAGACTGACATTTTGAGTAGCATATTATTTTCCATTAGAATTTTAGCAGGTTTTTAACTACAGTAGGCACTGAACTGCATGGTGAAATGTGTATACATCATTGAGGGAAATAAGAAAATATTAGCACTTCCATTAATTTTTAAAATACATTTCTTAAGTCTCTTTTTTTTTGATACTTTATTTACATTTCCAATGTTTCCCTTTTCTGGGTCTCCTCTTTGGAAACCCCCTATCCCCTCCCCATCCCCGCCTCTATGAGGGAATTCCACCTCCCACCCACCCGCCCACCCATCCCCACATTCCCACCTTGACATTCCCCTTTACTGGGGCCTCTAACACCCTCAGGCCCAAGGGCCTCTCCTCTCTCCCTGATGGCCATCGAAGTCATCCTCTGCCACATATGTGGTCCGAACCATGGGTCCATAGTTGTGTACTCTTTGGTTGGTGGTCCAAACTCCAGGACGACTGGGGGTGGGGGGTCAGGCCCATTGACGCTCTTGCTCCCTCCATAGGGCTGCAAATTCCCTCAGCTCCTTCAGACCTTTCTCCAACTCCTCCATCTGGGACCTCACTCTCAGTCCAGCAGTTACTGTTAAGTGAAACTTGGGCATTCTGAACTTTTGGGCTAATATCCGCTTATCAGTAAGTACATACCCTGTTCATTCTTTTGTGACTGAGTTACCTCGCTCAGGATGATAATGAATTTGCAAAGCTTCTGTAAGGCAAAGGACACTGTCAATAGGACAAAACGGCAACCAACAGATTGGGAAAAGATCTTAACCAATCGTATGTCCAATAGAGGGCTAATATCCAATATATACAAAGAACTCAAGAAGTTAGACTCCAAAAAACCAAATAACCCCATCAAAAAATGGGGAACAGAGCCAAACAGAG